>WEKX01004227.1:0-29352 GCA_013390025.1 Pitta sordida | reverse complement strand
CAGAGCGACTGCGCATGTGTCAGCCAGCTAATCTCGCAGACCGCTGAATCATAATTGCGAAAAATTTGCTTCACAAATGGGCGGGGTCGTAATGGAGAGGTCACAATGCAGCGGGGATTCACTGTACTTTGTCCAAAAGTTGTCTGCAAAAAAAGTTTAAACATTTTAGATTCCAATGTTAGACACTGTTCCACCAGCAGCATCACAAGCTGCAAGATGAACGAGTAATACAGCCTAAAACACATTCAGTTTAGGTTAAGTGTAACTGCTATGTATTTTATAGACCTCACAGGACCAAAGGGTCACTTGCTATATAAACAACCATCATAAGAGATCATAAGCGTTGAGATCATCCCCGTTATCCTGCTCCCAGCTAAGTTTCTGCAAGATTTTCATTAAAAGGCANACTGCGAGCTGCAGTAAATCGCACGCTCCAGCCCTGCCGTGCCACGTGCCCATCCGAGCCGCGCTGCACGCCCAAGCCGCCGCGGGGCTGCCAGCACGGGCACAATCACCAGGGTTGGGGGGGGGAAGCAGCACGGAATTTAGGCTGTGGGAGCGACCACAGCAGCCCAGAGAAGCCCACAGGGTGGTGAGGGTGGGGAGGTCGGGTTTCTTTCCCTTTAACATCTACCCATCCCATGAGAGAGGGACAGCGCTGCCTGTACGGTCCCAGACAGAAGCCTCCTCCTGGCGCAGCAACAGCTGCGCCCTCCCAGCACACAGCTTGCCTCACTTTTGTGGGGCAAGTTTCCCCGTTCAGGGACAGGGGCACGGTGCTGCCATTCCAAGCCCCCTCCCCACAGGGCGGGGCAAGTCCCGCCCCACAGGCACTGTGTCACCGCCCCTCGGCAGAACAGAGCGACTGCGCATGTGTCAGCCAGCTAAACTCGCAGACCGCTGAATCATAATTGCGAAAAATTTGCTTCACAAATGGGCGGGGTCGTAATGGAGAGGTCACAATGCAGCGGGGATTCACTGTACTTTGTCCAAAAGTTGTCTGTAAAAAAAGTTTAAACATTTTAGATTCCAATGTTAGACACTGTTCCACCAGCAGCATCACAAGCTGCAAGATGAACGAATAATACAGCCTAAAACACATTCAGTTTAGGTTAAGTGTAACTGCTATGTATTTTATAGACCTCACAGGACCAAAGGGTCACTTGCTATGTATTCTGTTACTCACTAAACAACCATCATAAGAGATCATAAGCGTTATCCTGCTCCCAGCTAAGTTTCTGCAAGTCTTTCATTGTAATTATTGTTCAAAAAAGGCAGTTACTTGCTTTAAGAGGCCAGCCCTCCCCTCAACATTTTTGTTGCTCTGCAATAGCACCACAACAAAAATTTCTTAGGTTTCTCAAAATATTTCTGAAAATTAACTTAATGCTTCAACTTCTGGTTTTCACAGATATATTGACAAAACTAAAGAGAAGTAGGAGGCAGAGAGTGGGATGCTTGTTGCTAGGTGATACCTAGCTCTCTTGAACTCCTACAGATTGAAATATTTATCCAGACTCCCACAAAGAATGACATCTGGCATAGGGAAAGGAGACACACATCTACTAAAGTACATCATGATTCAAGGTAAGAAACAGCAGCGCTGCTACCAGCTCAGTCATTAGGGCACGTAAAATGAGGAGGCTGCAGTCTGGGATGGGGATGATGCAGCTCTTCCTGAACACCTACCCTGATTTCCGCTAAGCCTCATGGAATGATGCCTCCAATAAATTTATGGCAAACCAGAATGATCTCAATGCCACTGGGACCATGGCAGCACAACAAAACCTATTCTTGGCTCACCTGATCATACAGCAGAGTAATTTTTCTGATGTTTCAGGGTTTTTTCCTCAAACTATTACATTCTGACAACAGGTTTCCATAGAAAAAAGCATGTAGTTGGCCAAATGAGGATGAACAATTGATTAACCAAACATACAACTTTCATGCCATGTTCCTCCCCCTCCTCGCTTTAAAAGGTTTTCTCCATAACTAAACTTTCAAGAAGTACTTACATAGTCCTTCAGTAGAGGCTTAGAGGAATAAACATTACTCTTTACAGAGTCTTTTATTTGAATTAATGAATTACAGCTTCAAGGATAAATCACAGACCTTCAAGAATTCCAAGAACAATGTGATCTCTCTACAACTTAAGGGTCTCATTTGACAACAATATTAGTAAAGTTTCAGAGAAAGACAATGCATTTCAGTAATACAGAGAAACCCCATATATTTGAGGTTTGCATATTCACATATTCAATTAGTCGTTGTATTTTCAGCGAGTTGTACGACTGCACACGTGTGCATAACATACTGGACCCTGGATTCTGCAGCCAGGAAGCACCAAAAGGTGCGAGCCATGCTTCCAGGACTACCCTCTAGACATAATTAGTGGAGGGTGTGTGGCTACGGGCAGGGGGTAATTGAATATTCATGGATTCAGTATCTTCACAGACTGCATAACTCACGGGATCTGCCCTGACCCATCCACCTGCAACTTCGGGGGCTGCTCTGTACTTAAAAAACCCTGCAACTTCATTGATGTACACAAAGGAAATTAGGAAGTGGATATGCACACTGATACATGCATTTTGAAGGCAGAAAAGGATTTAGTTCAACTCTGGAGAAGTAGTGAAGTCCTTAAATGACTGGATTTAGGTAATAAATCAGTGATCAATCTAGACGAATGTAATAAAGTTCAGGGAGCAAAGGAAAACATAGCAAAATACTACATCCTCCTTGACTTGTTACTCTAGAAGTACAGTCATACCTCCATATTCATGGATTACGGGTCTCCTGGGGGTCCCATGAATCATCCAATACCATTCATGGGTGGGAAACTGTGAATACAAGAATCCAGAAGTGTGAATAAGCGAAGCATGACTGTGGTAATCTTTGACACTCAGTTGTCTGAATGGATAGCTTCTGAAACACTGATCCTTCCTTTACAATTCTAACTTAAACAGAATGACATTGTTTTTCATTAGATCCAAATAAAACAAATAATGATAAGCACAGTCACACTTCACTTTGCATAGCTTCTCTGACATACAGAAATGTTCATGTTACAGCACGTGCACGCAGCACAAGGTCTGTTAGTTCATCACCTTATCCTTGCACACAGTTCAAGTTCACATGAGAGCTAAAATTTTATTTACCAGCCTGTGCACAAAGTCAAAGGACTCTGTAAGCCTTTTGTTGTTACTAGAGTTACAGGTTTATACGTATATATATATACATACACACATGTATGTATACATGTATATATTAATATAAAAACATGCACATACACAGTCATACATTTTTGGTGAATTTTTTTTTAAATAATTGTCTGAAAAAATGTGCTGAAAGTATACCTTCAAATGTATTATTCACAACGCGGGCTTTTTTGAGTCAAGCTGTTAAATGTAACTGTTTCTCAATCCATAAAGAACTGCAATTAAAAAAATAGTCATCTTTCCCCCTTCAAACTTTTTTCCTCTGACTTTCTTCAGCCAAGCAATGACTACCACTCTCCAGATAATGATAATCCAAGCGCTTATGAACATTTGAAACAAATTATAAACCAGTAATATTTAAAACTGGTTATCCCCAAGTTCAGTTGGGGCTGTATGTTTCTACATTTCATCTACTTCAGATAAAACAAATGTGATTGAATGTACTAAAAGTGAAGCCAATTTGAAAATGAAAAGGATCGTAACCCCAAAGGAAAACTGCTTGTGCCTCCAGTAGAATAGGAGGGAAGGGACTTGCCAGTGTTTTTTCCGTATCATCACAGGGGGGAAAGGGATACAGACCTATCTTTCCAGCAGATCTTCCATCAGGAGTCTAGACTGACACTATAATGTTGCACAAAAAAACCACCTCAACTGTGTAAGTTTCCTACTTTTATTTTGCCTTGATAACATGGATTAGCATTACGAAATGCTATCACCCAGTCCAGACCTGGTTTAATGCCTTTATGCAAACGAGGTTTACACTTAGTCCAGAATCGAGCCAGCTCTACCTGCAGCACAGGCAGCAGTACTTATTCTCTCTTCTCAAAGCTGCAATATAACCTTTATATTCCAACTCACTTAAAAATAAAACAAGGATTTTCGTTTTCTGATAGGACGCTGCGGAATCTCAGAGATCACCAGAAGAACAAGTAATCCTCACACTTCTATGCAGTTATAAATGGAATAACTAGATCTTAAGAACCAGTTTCCTTAGGAATACTCAGTAAAGCATCGATTTCCACATAGACTTTGGATCTGATGTTTCTGTGTGATGGCAATCTCGTGACTACCTGATCTAAGGGAGGATGGACAAATGCCTAAGGTCTCATGCTACATGTCCAAAGGAATGAGCACAACTTCACTGTACACTTGTATCAAAATCTGCTTTTGGTCAACTCAGCTCTAGTGAGCACTGCTACCCATGGTTTAGCCTTCAAGGAAGTCTGAAACACATGAATGTCTGAAACAGATTAATGATGCCTCAGATGGCAAATACAGTCGGCTCTCTTCCACTTCGCGTCCCCCATATTGTGGCTTCACATATTAGCAGCATGATTTTTCAGCGATTAAGGACGCCTCTTTTCGCAACTGCGCACGCGTAACCTGGCACGCATGAATATGCAAATCAAACCGCACAGACGCCACGGTGGCTGCACCGCGTCCCTTCTTCCTGGCATGGTGGCGGCTCCACCACTTTTCCCCCTCTCAGCACAGCGGCAGCTCCGCCGTTTCCCCCCCATCCCAGCACAGCGGCGGCTCGACTTCCTCCCCCTCAGCTCAGCTCAGTTTGGGGCAGCCCCCCACACCACCGCGGCGCGCCGGACTCAAGCCAGGCACGTGCCACTCCCAGAGCGGCTCAGCTCTGAGTGAGGACGCTGCGTGCAGTTATGAAAGATTTACACACTCCCAGGTTAGACGTGGTGTCTGAGACTTTCTCAGGGTAGATGTGATGTCCGAGACCAGACACACGTCTACCCCAAGTATGGAGAGATCAAGTCTACCCACCCAGAGAGACACTGGGACAGTGGCACAGGTGGCTCCCCACACCCATGTCCCCAGTCAAGCAGAAAAAGGTTTTTTCCCAGTGAGTGGCACATGCGGGCACTGGGAAGCACCGACACGCACACCGACACACAGCAGGGCAGTTGAAAACAGTGCCAGAATGCTGGGGGCCATATGAGGGTGTGGGGCAAATTTGCATATTAATGAGCTGCCAATCAACACGGACAGAGGGTTTCACAGAGGAGGGTCAAGACCTGTAGTACCGTGGTATAGGAGACCCGACTGTACTACCCGTATGTGGCTGAGAACTTGTAAAGAGTCTCCTCATGGTTACCTTCAGAGGGAATACTAGGACAATGGAAAAACTATGTAGGAGCTTATATTAACACTGGCATGTTTTCTCCTTTTAGACTGTGCAAGGTGTTGTAAAAAAATTAGAGAACAGCAGTAACCACCATCCCAGTGTGAACAAAATAACATGCAGCTCTCCTTTTCCCACAGAGTCAAGTGCTCTGTGCGAATTTTCACAGCAAAACCACTTAAAGAATAAGCAAAAAGAGAGAAGTTGTGCCCATTACACTTCCTTTAAAAGAGGGAATAAAATTGTTCCCACAAGCAGCAGAAAAAGTCAAACAAGCTGTAAGTTCATACATTACCAGAAGATGGTCATAAAATGGGTGTTGATGTCTGTGTGGCTGGCACAGGCAGAAAGAACCAACACCTTATTTCACCAAGCCCCAGCCTGAAGATGGTCACCTCCTCAGAAGTGCTCATAAGTGCCAATTCCACCTCTCTGTGCCAATCAATGAAAGACAAATTAGCAAAAATCCAAACTGTTCAAACCATACCTATTTTGCTCCTCCAAAAGAGAGGTTACAATAAGCATGAGGTGGCCTTATCTCCTCTATCTTGCACAGCCACAGCCTCTACAAGAAGACCAGCTTCCACAATTTACCCCCAAATTGGGGAAAATGAGCAAAGAAAATCAAGCACATGCTGTTCCAAGTTGTGATACACAATGAAGCAACCCAACGATCCTAATTTCCAGGCTCAGAGTTATGCTTCCAAGAAAAAAGAAAGTCACAAGCTGAATGTGCCATGGTCTGCATAGTGGGTAGTAATGTTCAGGTCCCACTCCTGCCTTTGCACAACCTACAACTAATTCCAACACAGCGTTCATGACAATTTGGACCCCTTCTTTTGCTTTCTATTAGAAACATACCAATAAAATGCTTTTTCAAGGAACCAGCATAGTATGTATCTATATGAATGTACAGGTGCGTATCCAGACTCTAAACCAGGGGCACAGTATGACATCAGTAATGTCATCATTAGTTTAAGGAGCCTATTTGGCTGTTATCCAACAAATGTGGGTGATGGTTGTCTATGCTAATAGCAAGGTACACTCTCTTAAATTGATCAATTGACCACAATTGTTTCAATTAATGACTTTTAATCTCTTTTCTCCTAGCTCATTCTTCCTTGAAAGTGCAGACTGGCACTATTACTAATAAATATTCCTCAGCATATTGTCAGTAAAAGGCTCAGAAAAGGGAGAAATCCCAAACGTGTCAATACAACGTTCCCATCAGGCACTGACCAGCTCAAAACAGCTTCACTACGAGATTCAGCAGTTACAAATCTTCCAGTAGTAATTCAAAATCCAGAGAAAGTCACCAAATCATACTTATGCTCTAGATGTTCTTCAAAGGAAAAAGGAGAATAAAACTCACCCCAGAACTGTTCCTAGAAAATTTCCACTGAAAACTCTCCATACCAGCATTTCAACCTTCCCAGCACAGAGCAAAGCTCAGCACAAGCTATGATTAACCTTAGGAAGTGGCATATGTGTTTGGAGATCCACCCAATACATACTTGATCATATTCCATCAGCCTCCCTAGGCCTTGTCATTTCTCTCCTTTTTCATATTTTTGACAGGACACTTGGCTGGTCTCTTTATTTTCCTGTCTTAGACAGAAACATATTTACTCATCCTCTATCTGACAGTTCCCCCATCACTTAACACTTTTGGGGGGGATTAGGATAGTAGGGGAATAATTCAACCTATTATTTCACGCAGTATTCCAAAGGGAGACTAATTTACAAATCTGATTGCATACTGAAGTGCAAAAACCAAAGGTAGTCTGATTTCCAAAGGCAATTTGTACTTTCCAGTCTCCTACTGAGATGACTGCAGCAGCCTGCAGGACTCGCCATCTGCATGCAGCAAGCCAGTGCCATTTCATTCTGCAGACCAACATGGACAGACAACCTCCTTAAACATGGCTAGGCAATTAGTCACAGAAACTATGACCCGAAGAGCAACTTTAGCAGATGAAGTTCTTGCCAATTGGCAGGTTCATCTCACCTACCGGCAGACACCTACACCTGCTCTAGCTGCCCTTCATGGCTCTGTAGCCAAAGGAGAGAAAGAGGCAATGTAAGGGCCCGAGTCATTGTCATTGCAGCCAGCCCAGAAACTGCCTTTGACCAAAAGGTATTTTATTTGAAACAGTTGTCTGCGAAGTTACTACAAGTTTTAAGAGCTTTGGTTTTTTGAACAAGACTTGTGTTCCTTTGTTCTCCTGATCAAACCTGCCAATTTCTGAGACATAAGAAGTCGTCATTTTCAATGGAGACAGGTAGACTTGGAAAAGTGTCCCATTTTTACAAGAGCTTGCTTTAAAAAAAAAAAGGAAAAAGAAGCAACTTGAGCTGGTTAAATACTATTGTTAAGCATGAATTGGCAACACCTCTCATGCTAAGCTTCCTGTATACCAAAGCTCATCAGTTATATGGACACCACCATAAAAAAATATAACAAAAACCAGAAACAAAGGTCAGTAAGGAAGTTGCATTGCTTGGTTTATTAAACGAGAGACAAAAAAATTACAAAGAAAAAAATCCTACATTTCATGAAGGAAGACATAACTATAAAGACAAAGGATTTTCACTCAACTTGGCCAGGCTGCCGATCCTATATTCTGTGTCACCCCAGTGAAACCAGTGAATGCCAAATTTATGTTCCCACTATTCCCATCACAAGTTAGCAAACAGACTCATTGTATTTAATATAACAAATAAATTAATAGACACCAGGAATCAATATTGTAATAACAAGGGACACGAATACCACTGACAATTACTACTGAGGAGAAACTTGTTCTTCACCCTCCAATATTCCAGGTGTAGCAAAAACAATGTGATAATATGGATGCTATTTTGAATTAAGCACACCTTTGGCTAGGCTCAAAGACTTCTACCCGAAACTATCCTTCCCTCACCACCATTATCCATATCCCTACAAACTGTCCTGACTCGGAACACCATGAACTACACGAACAACTAGACTACCCCTTCTGAGGATTCAATTCGACAACTCCTCAACCATTAAAGCTTCTGCTTTTCTATCAATTCTCTTTCATTACTTTTTTTCATTTGCAGGTAACATCTGACATGGTACATGACTTTAAATGCTTCACAAAGCAGTTTAACTGGCAATACAGTAGTTGGCTGAAGATGTACCTGAGGCTATACCCATCCTCAGCTTAAACCCAGGAATACACCTACCTGGTATTTTGAAATTATGAAAAAACTCCTAAATTAGATTAACTATTGAAAAATATTTCTGTAATTTGATTACATAAAAGATAGCAAACAGCTTCTGCTATTATAATCATACTGCTTTTGTGCAGCTGCACCTCATCTACCGTCAATATCTTGGAGTTCTCTCAGCCTCTTCCACCAACTGCCTCTTTTGGTGACACATAGTTTCTTCTTTCCATGTTAATCAACCCAGAAACACTGCACTTTAGTACAGTGGTGAGTGTCCCCACCTCTCATATAGGAGACATGGGGTTCGATTCCCACCAGGCAGGCAGTGGTACCATTTAAAAGATAGACTTGATGATCCTTGTGGGTCCCTTCCAACTCAAAATATTCTGTGATTCTGTGATTGCAGCTGTCCAGATCTCAAATCCCTCTCAGATTTGTGATACCTACAGCCACCCACTTCCAGGACCAGGTTCTGGTAGGCAAATTGGCAGCCTCTCCAGCTGAACTGCAGTTGCCCCTGTGCACACCCTGGCACTGGCACCACAACTGGCACCTTCAGCAATGGGCTTCAGGGGTGTGAGACTGTTAACGAGACCACCATGGTTCTCACCCCATGGAGTGAGCAGTCTAATGTTCCACTGCCTTACACTCAGTGGCTTTAAAAGAGTTAGAATTACAATCTGAAAAAAAGCCATGCAGAGCTTGCAAATCCAATACTACTCTGTGACTTGTCCCTCTTACCCAGTCGAGTCCTCTTACCACAACTCTCCCTTCATTCTCTTCCCTGACCTTCCTTTTCACACAGATCACACCCCCACTAGCGCTATTCACTGAAACTGTCTAGGAAGAAAAACCTCGGCTCCATCCTGCTGTTTAATCTACCACTATGGAAGATTTTAAGTTTGGGGTGGGTTTATTTTTTTTAACAAAAGCTAACTTATATCATGGTCCTGATTATTCATCAGATACCAATATTCAAATATTTTGAATTTTCAATATCCCAAATTCACTGCTAGCAGTAGGGGTGGCTACTCCAAGAAACCACCAAAACACAACATGTAGCATATGATGTTCTGTTGAAAAGGTTTTGTTACCAAAGGTTAGGCAATTATAAGAACATCGTCACAGGAGCAAACTTCAGTTAATAACACCACCATATATAACTGAAGTATTGACAGTGGTCCAGAGGCAGACAGCAAATATCACTGCATGTTGCAATATTAAGACATTCTGCAAACAGTTTTATTAAAAGCAAAAGTAGCTGCAATAGTCTTTGTAATAGACATAAGTAATACTACAAAGAACTCACACTCCCACAAGTGGCAAATGTGATCATCCTGATGACAACTCTACAGGATGCAACTCAGTAGGGGTTATCGCAGTTAAGATTCTGTTAAAATGCTCATAACAAATATCTATTTTTAATTAATTGTAATTCAGTCTTTTAATATGAAGCAGGTTATAACTTGATAATTTTCATCAGACAATGAATTAACGATTAGAAAAACAAATCTTAGCCTCTTGGGGAGGGAGAAGGAAATCAAAGCAATTTTAATATACATGCGAAAAAGTAATACAAGTCAATAGAAGTAAAAATCCTGAATTTTGGTTACAAAGACCAAGTTTTATAAATAATAAACAGTAAACCACTGGGAAAAAAGTCCCCGAAGCGTACATTTACTTAAAAAGGAACAAAACGAAAATTTGTGTTACAGCCCTGAAGTTGCTACACAAGAAAATATGGAAGTAAAAATAATGTCTGCTCTACTAGATACTTCATGGCGTTTCAAACAGAAAAAATAAAGTAAATTACAAAATGCATGCAGATATCTGTACTAATCTACACAGGGAATGTGTATCAAAGGATTAACCCCCCACACTGCTCCTAGCACGGCTATATTCAGTACAGGCATATTTATTACCCCTCCCTGGACCATTAGGCCCTAGTACCCAACAGAAGGCTTACAGCTGGGGAGGGCTAACAGGAGCAGGCTTCTTGCATTTAAGGGCCATTTTCATCAACTCCATCACTTTTATGCTTAGTCTCACTTGTGCATTGCAGACAGATTGTTTTGCTTTTCCAGCTGCATTCTGCAACCTGATTGACCAAGGCAGTCCACTTTTCTCATCTCTCTTTCCTTTATCAACTGACCAAGTGACAATAACGTGAGATTGGTCCAGTGATCCATCCGCTCGTGTGCTTCCACATCCCGCTGCGCACAGCAGGCACACTAAAATACAAGTGTCAAGCAGTCAAGAAAACTCGACAGGCGTCTAATCTGAAGGGTATCAAATATGGTTAAGTCATCCTCTTGTATGGAAAAATCTCATGAAGTGGGGCCAGCAGTTTAAAGGGCTTTGACAAGTGGAGAAGGATTAGGAACAAGCCAGCACCATTTCAAAATGAAAAGCAGAGGGGCCTGGCTTCCTAACAAGCAAATCCACCAAAAAGCCACAGGCTTAACTGGAAACATCTTAACCCGCATATGTCTGCAAATACAAAGCTCTTTCAAACATATACTGAAAGAAACACTGTTGTATTTTCTCCAGTGTTGTTCTTCTTATCAGCATTTGAAAAGAGTCCACAAGGAAATACTATACTGAATGAGTTCGGGAGCATATTATCTAAATACAGATGCACATTTGTGCCATGCGATGACATTCACAAACATCACCTTATTGTCTTGTAAATGCCTTCAAAACAAGCATTTCTAGGCTGTACTGGGGATACAGAAGTCTCACGGATGCTCTTGAGAAGGTTCCTGACGACCAGAGTGCCAGACAGGGCAACAGCAGTGCCTGCTGTGTCTTCTAAGCTTTTTCATACTTCGTACCAGCATGCTCAGACTGCCACAGCTTCCAGGTTCAGGAAAGAGGAGAATAAATTCTCAAGACAGAAGACTGAGCAGGCAGTCATAATATGCTCTTCCATACTCTCAAAGAAGACAACAAAGTCACAAAGTAGCTGTTTCAAGTTCTACCTCTCCAGGACTCAGCGTCCCACCCAAGTCCACCTCTCCACCACCCCCCACTCCACCCCACACCCCCCTCCCAGTCTCCCAAGCTACACCTACACAAAACACCCCTTCCACAGACGTGAGGGGCATTAACACTAAGTTAAACTAATACTAAACTTCAAGCAGCTGGCCAACACTAGCTTAAGCTGAAGCTATGACCACCCTGGAAGGCAAGACCCCAAAAGACCATGGTGTTTTCCGAGCTATTCCTGAACTGAAAGGATTTAGCAGGAGGGAGTGGCATAGCTAGGAGAGCATCTATCCTTCTCCTCCACACGTACCAGTGGTTTGCCAGATCAGAACCCTCATCACCTGGCTCTACCCTGCTTCCACAGTTCCATTTTCTCTGTTGTCATCTAAAGAGCCATCAATGAAAAATTCACACAAATTGTAAAAACTAGGATAGAGGAAACCTCAAGTGATCATCTAGTCTCTCCCTAGCAATTCACACCACTGTGATTACCTTGAAAAATCATTCCATCTTGATTATACTCATTATAGACAGGCTTCAAGAAAAGAATCACTGGACCTGCAAAGAAAAACTGCCTGTAGCACCAAGATTTATCCTGATTCACTCTGAAGACAAAACATCTGCTTTAACTTACCACTAGGACCACAAATAGAACAAAAATAGTCAGCTTATGCAGGCTGGGAGTATGCCAGAGCTCTGATATTTACTTCAATTATTCCTAAAGACATCCATAAAGTAAACATTTTTCAACAGAAAATTAAGATTAAACCACCCACAAAATATGACTAATTACAATAAATTCCCTGCCTTTTAAGGATGTTTCTCAGATCAACTATCACAGACGATGTCTGCACAATTATTTAGAGATGAAAAGCAATATGAGTTATTATCATGAAGTTTCAGCCATCAAAAACAAGAGGGAACAAGATAATACAGTGGTCTTTTAAACAACAAAAAAAAATCCATATACAATAACAATCATTCCTCCAGATTCTTTAAAGCTAACTTTGGGCATAAGCTTTGTGATCCATGCCCCCCAAAAACAGGAACAGGAGTGACAAATGGCAAGTTCCTTCATGAAAAACTCCGTGTTCGCCTGCCTATATTTATCTTCCCAGAGAGGCAAGGCTATTGCTAACTCTAGTCAAATGAAGTTTCCAGACACCACTGAACTCTAATACTGGCACATCTAGGTCATTACAAAGTCTGTGGAGCTGATGATCTAATTGGTTGTGATCCCTAGTGACATATAAAAGTCAGTACTTGGTCCATGTGTATGTGTTTTTTCTATTTTGGTGCACCTCAAGCTATGTGAAGACATAAATGCAAATTTGTAAGTGTAAATTGGTATACAAACTGTAGGGCAGCAAGGAATAGTAGTGAATGCACTCAAAATAACACTATTCTCACAACTAAAATGACAGTCTTTTTAGTACAGTAAAAGGGCACATGAAAATGTAGACACTCTAAAGGTAACCACATGCAGTCGGTATTACTATGTACACTTATGTTGGTATTACTATGGACACTTATGACAACCTCAGATTTCTTAGGATTCGGCCATATCCAATTAGTTACACTCAGAGAGTCACTACAGATAATACCAGGAGCTTTTTCTATGGCATACACAAGATTCTGCAAACTAATTTTTTGCTTATGTACTACATGTTATAATTTCATCATACAATGTTAATATAGTTTTGATGATAAGGATCTTGGCTATTTATATATACTTTAATGGGTAATGGTCAGACAGATTATTTCACTCCTGTACTGTGCCACAGGGATGCATTCTCTGAAAAGAATATTAATAAATCTATTATTGCAAGTATTCACTAATATAGAGCAATTATGTAACTTTTGTCTTCTCTTATATATTATAGTCACAAGACAACATAACACAAGAACACTGTTAAAAGTAGTAACCGTCATCAATACACACTTGTGAAAGACAAGGCCAGACCAACAGGAATGGAAAGGAAATAGCAGGAAGGGAAATAAAAAAAAAGAAGCAAAGGCAGCTGAGAAGCAGAGAAGGAAAACATGTTTACTGCAACTGCAACTCACGNGTTTACCCCTCTGGGATGTGCTTTCAGATCTGCACGGGTGTTAGATGGTGAGTTGGACTAGATGATCCTTGTGGGTCCCTTCCAACTCATAATATTCTGTGTGTGTGATTCTGTGTGTGCATTATCTCTGCTCCTCAAAAATGGAAACATAGAGGTATTAATGGTAGTGAAGACTTTCTGGCTTACTGCCACCATGGAACACATAATCCAACCCTGGAGTATAAAACTAGGGTCCTACACAGTATCTCTTTAAAAAGACCAAATGCTAAACAAAGGCTATGCAGTATATGGCAAATGAGAAACTATGCTTTACATTCATTTTGCTTCATTAATTTCTTTGTGAAAGCCTCTAATTTTTAAATGATATTTTTTTCAAGGAAGTAGCAGATGACTCCAGCAATTGACTACACTTTTGTGAACTCTTACTGACTTTAAAACAGATGTATTTGAGTTTTTGGTTGCTTGCTCACACTCCGGTGCACCAGCTTTGTCATTTTTTAGAGATTCTTTCCTGTGTGAACAAGTTTGAGCACAGGGTTTTCTTTCACACGCCCACAGGAAACTCTGCCACTAAAGTTGCAAACAGCCTGTGGGGAGAGGTGCAAGGAAGCAACAGGTCCAAGAGAGAAAACTTCGTACTTTGCATTTAAAAAGAAACCCAGAAAACTAAGATAATAGATGAGCAGCCTAGAAGAGGAAGGGTTAAACTTGTTATCTAGAGCAAAGTAAAAAACCCCACAATACGACTTACCACATACACCAGATAAATTCTTCACCTCCAATTACTGGACTACAAAGCAGGTGGAAAACCAGTCAGATCACTAACCTAATGATATAGTCACCAGTGCTACTAGCAGCCAATTTCTAGGTACCAACACTGTACAACAGCTTCATTAAAACTGATATGATGGGACAGACATTCAGCAGGTTTGCAGGTGACAAAATTTGGGGAAGCAGTGCGCAGTCATGAGATCTCAGCAAGTTGGAGAAATGTTTTGACAGGAACACTGTCAAATTCAGCAAAAGCAAATGGCAAGTCCTACACTTAGGGAAGAGTAACACCAAGCACCAGTACATGCTCGGGTCTGACAAGCTGGAAAGCAACATGGCACAAAAGTAACTAGGATCCAGGGGATGGATAGCTGACCATGAGCCAGAAATGGGGTCTCATGGCAAAGAAGGCCAATACCCATCTAAACTACATCAGCAGCAGCATAAGCACCATCAGCAGGTTGAGGCAGGTGATCCTGCCTCTGCTTAGCATGGTGAGACATCTGCAGTAGTGGGTCCAGTACTGGGCTTCCCACTAAAAGGCAGACACAAATGCAACAGTGAGAATCCAGGACAGGTCACCAAGTTGATCAAGGGCTGGAGCACATGATACTTGTGGCCAGGCTATGAGAGTTGGACCTGTTCAGACTAAAGAGGACAAGGCTTGGCAGGGAGCCTAGTGGTGTCTGCAACTACTTAATACAGTGCAAAGACAACAAAGCCCAACTCCTCTCAGAGGTGGGAACGAACAGGACAGAAGAGAAAGGTCACAACTGCAGCACGTGAAAGGAGAAAAGAAAAAAGTTTTTATTATAAAGGTCATCAAAAATTGCAAATGACTGCCTAAAAAGGTCACCAGGTCTCCATCCTTGGAGGATGCTCAACACTTGACTACCCAAGGGTCAGAGTACTCTCACTGAACTTGGGCCTGTTTTGAGTATAGACTGGACCAAATTAGTTGCTTCCAGAGACACCCTCCAACCTATGTTAGTCTATCATTTTATTCTCTCTATAAAAGCTTTCTCCAACCATTAAGAGTTTGTCAATATAGTTCTGGAGAGTATAAGAAGATCCAGTGAGAGAAATTTTTATGACGCAGAGTTCAGAGGAGCTTCACTCAAATGTCAGCGTTCTTACAACCAGAAAGGAAAAAAAGACCCTTGCTTTTAGAAGGAAAATAAATTCTATTTTCCTTATAAATTGCTCAAAAAGAAAGGCCATTTTTCTTCAGAACACCTAATCATGAATATGCATATAGGTATGTATGTATAAAAATATATTGTGTATTAATATGTATTTGCTAATGTATCTTGAAACCTCCAAATACGCAAGGTATTCTGAAGAGGTAAAAAACACAGCAGTTTCATATTTAAGTACTATACCACAGAAACACAAATCACACAGCTAATTCTCATTGTTTATCTCACTGATACTTCAGCTTTCCCATAATACAAATTGTGTTTTAAACCTGTGCCTGCGTCCCGGATTTCCTATACTTGTGATGCCAACTAGCGTAACAACAGATATAGTCACAGCTCATACAGACACCAGAAAGCGACAGTGTGTTCTCAGCTGAAAATAAAGATCTGCATTACTTGAGTGCCACCAGTAGCATATACTATTAGACTACACCTAGGGGACTTCAGTCGCTTGAATCAACTGCTCTGCCAAAGACTCTGTAAACTTTCAAGACATGAAAAGCAAAGTAATAATAATTCCATGAGTTGGGGGGTTTTTTCTTCTATGCACACATGGTATTTTTTGGAAGCATGTATAATCCACCCAAGATGTAAAATATAAGTCAAAAGGAAATTTCAAATTTCAGAATTTTATGTACAAACTAAGAATATTAATCACAAGACGAAGCAGAAGGAGGAACAGATTTCTGTAGTTTCCCATCATCTGTGAACAAAGCACCAGAATACATATATGATATTAATCACCCAGGACTCCACAGACTGCATCAGCAGAATTACATATGGAACTCGCAATTATTATTATACTTTGATGCTAAAGTTAGATTCTGCACAGAACCAAGGACTGAGAGGACACAGTTCCCTCTTCCCTTCAAAACTGGTGCAGCCTCAGAGGATATTCTTTCTCCCTTCCAGAAAGATAACACAGTGTCCAGGTTTTGTCTCAGTTCCAAAATACTTCATATCTCTGCACTAAAACAGTGGTTTTCAGCAACATCTTTATAACCAACTTCATATAAAAACAGAGAGAATAAACACATAGCAGACTCTGGAAAAATCTGCCTGCATTTCAATGGTAAATCATGAAGGTCATTCTTGGTTTCGGGTCGTGGGACATATCTATCCTTGGGAAATATCTCGAGGAGAGCAAAGCAGCCTTGGTCCAGCTCAGTACACACACAGCGCCTCTGGTCATCTCTCCAGAGCAATCACTGCCTTCAGCAATGGATGCTCACCAGCACAGCTCTCCATGAACTATGCCATCAGATGTGCAAGGGCAAGCAACCATACCTAGGCTACGGATAGTCAACATTCAACATTTTTATATAAGCAAGCAGCATCTGAACAGTGGTTCCACTGGCAGTGGTGCTCCATGCAAAAAAGAAAAAAAAACACCCAGCTCTTTGTACCATAACCATCTGTGTATTGTAACAGTGATTTCAAAGACAGCTTCTTTTTTTTTTTCCTCTAGAGCTGAATATTTTTGTTACTATGTGATTTGATCATTTAAAAAATAAGAAAAATCTATACCACCAAGGAAGAAGAAAACAAAATCTAACCACAAAAGCAAAGAATTCTCTTTCGCAAAATACAGTCATAAGACCTAAATGTTTTAACTTTTAACCCACATTCTTCAGAGAAGGGATAGAAGCAGAGAGGATAAATACATGTTGCCTAAGACGGCTTAACAAGCCAAATGTTGCACTATTATTTGTAAAATACAAAGCCAGTTTCACCCTCATGGATTTTGAAGGGGAAAACACAGGCTACTTAATTATTATATTGGTAAATCAAAGAAATATTAAGGGAGGTATGGAAAACACAGTTTTACACATCAGCTCTCACTAAAAATCAGAAAAAAAACACCCCACTTATGATACTTACTCTTAAAAACCACACTGCATAAATATAGCCCAGGGCAGGGGCAAAAACCCACACTAGTCTAGTTCAAATTTTTAATATCAAATTTGTAACTAATCCTTCAAGATATTGAATCAATAATACTATAGACCTAGTGTTTCCTTCATTCATACACAAATACACCGATTCAGTTGTGTGAGGTCCCCAGGACACCCACTGAAGTTAGAAACATGGGCTGTTCCAGAGCCCAGCAAAAGTTTATTCACTGTCTCCAAGGATCAGGTCCCTTATTAAAGTCACTGCTCTCATGCAGGTTTTGACTGTGGCAGTAAAAGTTTCAAGACCCTGACACAGACTGAATGTATCTAATGGATAAAAGTTGTACTTCATGAAAATAATTATGATTTAAGTTTAATTATTTCTTTTACTTCTTGTACATCTTATTTCATAGTTACTTTCTATGAAGTTAAAAATCAAAGCAAATTGAGAAGTGCAATGTGATTATAAGGAATAACCCAGACTCAGCACGAGGTAGTTCCCAACTGCAGCTCTGTTTTTCATGCTGTACCAAAGGAAACCCTTTGTGCACCCCAGCCACAGTTTCTTTAGGTGTAAACCAGCAACAAGTCAAGACAGTCAAGATTTTGGTCAAGGGCACAATTCATCACAACAGAGGAACACACCTAAATGCACAGTGCCATTAGCTCTTGCTTCCCCCGTCTCCATTCTCAACTGGCATCACTGACTCTCAGTTCACGAGAGGTTTACGACCTCTGATGTTCATCTGAATGCTTTGGAGAACTAAGGTCAACAAATGGGCCACTCTACAATTGACTTCTTAAAATAATTTGTTTTCAGTCATATTAGTGAACTGAATCTGCTTGCCCAGAGACCAGATCAGTACAAAAACCAACACACAGATGGGAGCACAAATGGAAAGAGAAGGGGAGATGGAGACCACCATTGCTAGCACAGCAAGGTGCAAGGTTTACTAAGTCTGCCTCATCAAAACAGTATCTTGTGAACATGGAAAAGCATGCAGACTGCTGTTACTGCAGAACTAAAAAGCTCTGCAAATTTTTTTAATTCTTCATTTATGACAGGAAATGTTTAAATAATGTAAATAACATTTTAGATTTGTGAATCAAGATAGAGATGTCATCAGCAGGAGCTGGTGGAATTATGTTCTCTGCCGCCACAAGCACTTCATATTTTCTGTAATTCTGGAATTGTCTCAGGACTCATCTACTCTTGACAGAGGTATCTATACATTTTTGCTTTAATTTCAGTGTGATCAATCCTTAGTGTAACTGTACATCCAAAACAATGAGTAGAACATAAAGAGAACTCTTTATAAAAAAGATGAAGAGTCAACAGGAGCACTTTTATTTCTCCACACTCTCTTTACTTTACAGACATGCTTCAGAAGTCAATTAAATTAACCCATGAGTGCTATTTAATTATCAGATACAATCCCAAGAGGCACTTGAACAAAGACCATACAATCAGAGACGACGTATAATACACTGCAATGACTTAAGTGCTTTGCTTCTGTATGAGTGAACACATTCAAAACAATACATGCACCACCTCATACCAGGCAGCACAAAAGGTGTATTTAGAGACTTGGGGGTATTAGTGGACAGCAAACTTAACATGAGCCAGCAGTGTGCCCAGGCAGCCAAGAGGGTCAATGGCATCCTGGCCTGCAGTAAGAATGGTGTGGCCAGTAGGTCAAGGGTGGTTATACTCCCCCTGTACTCGGCACTGGTTAGACCACACCTCGAGTACTGTGTCCAGTTCTGGGCCCCTCAGTTCAAGAAAGATGTCGAGGTGCTGGAAGGAGTCCAGAGAAGAGCAACTAGGATGGTAAAGGGGCCGGAAGATAAGCCCTACAAGGAAAGGTTGAAGAAGCTGGGTCTGTTTAGCCTAGAAAAGAGGAGGCTCAGGGGTGACCTTATCGCTGTCTATAACCATCTAAAAGGAGGTTGTAGTCAGACGGGGGTCAGTCTTTTCTCCCTGGCCACTGGAGACAGGAAGAGAGGCCTTAAGCTTCAGCACGGCAGGTTTAGACTTGATATAGGAAAAAGTTTTTCACTGGAAGAGTGATCCGGTTTTGGAATGGGTTGCCCACAGAGGTGGTTGAGTCGCCGTCCCTGGAGGTGTTTAAGGGTAGGCTGGACAAGGTGCTGAATGATATGATCTAGATGTTAGGTGTAAGGTTTAGTTGGATTATAGGTTGGACTAAATGATCTTCAAGGTCTTTTCCAATCTCATCAATACTGTGATTTACATTTTTTTTTCCAATTACAAATTCCTATGAACTCTCCAAGATTTGCTTGTAGGTCCAGTAAGAGAGCAGCAGCATCCCAGCCCCTACTGCTGAGTCAGTGGAGCACACACTCCTACATTTATCAAGAAACAGTTTGGCATAGTCTCGACAGACAACACTTTCTTTAAGAAAATTGACCTCTAAAAGGTAATTCAAAGCTACCAGTATTTCTGAGCAACATCATAACTCAACTCGNAGACAACACTTTCTTTAAGAAAATTGACTCTAAAAGGTAATTCAAAGCTACCAGCAACATCATAACTCATACACACCAGTAGCTTCCTTTTCTGGACAATACACCATTTCTATTATATAGCTGATTTCCTTGCAGTACAGTACAATGTATCTTCTCCCATCCTGTTAGTTTGTTTTCTATAGAGAGCAGGTAATTTATAACTGAAGTGACTAGTTTTTGCTGGGATATCCTATGCTAAGTTTCTGCTCAGAACATGTTTTTACAGCTGAGACTTATCAGTTCCTAATAACAGGGACTTCCTGTGGATGTATTTAACTAGAGATGGTAAAGGAAATAAGGTTTTTCAGCTACTTAATATTATCAAAAACCTTTACTGTGACAATATAAGAAGACATGGACAGCTCAAGGTAAACCATTATCTATAATCATTTCCATACATGTCCTATCTTTATGACTGCTTGCTGCAACCTTTTTAAGGTACTTCCACTGATAGTGCTTATCTCAACTTTATTTTACAAGCTTTCTTTTTTCCTCCCCCGCCACCCCTCCTGCAATTGAACTACAGATTAAAGTGCTTCATTTTGACTTTGTCCCAATGATTTTTCACCATCAGCCCATCAAGCCAGCTATTCCTTATCTCACCTACCTTCTAATATTAGAACCACAGACAAAAAGGTCTCTCAAATTCTGATGTTTAGAAGGCACAGTTACTCAGTTTGTGGAAGCTGGGCATTATTTGGCATGTACAAACAGATCTGTAGATCCAGTACACCACAATGTCCACACATCCTCCACTGCAGCTCCATATTCACAGGTGCCTGGTGCTCAAGCTTCTGCACCCAGAAGCCAATGAGGATTTTATGCATGGGAAAAGAGAGGCACTTCACAGCAGGATCAAAGCCTTCACTCACACTTTTAAGAGCTGAATAGAATCAGCAAACCGCTAATGCATCAAAAAGAGGATGACCGTAAACCTACAAGGTACCAGATCCATGGTTCCCACATCCAAAGAACAAACATTATTCACTGAATGCAAAGGCGGCCCCAATTTCCCGAATTGGGAATGCATGCTGTTTCATGCATTTGGATATTCACTGAAGAAAGTTGCTAAGTTCCTCAATGAGGTTCAGACCTCCACATACCTTCAGTGGAAAACACCAGGTCGCCTTGCTTCACTCCACAATTAGATCGTATCTTTCTCTGGAGCTCCAAGAACAGGCAATTGGGCAATAATTTCATGAGTCCTTAAAGGACACAATGATTTTTAGGCACTCACAAACTTTCACCCTGAAGACGAACAGACCAAGCACACCAGCCATGCAAGAAGGAACACAGCTGCACAGGAGTAGGAGTGTCCTCCAAGTCTTCCACTACCAGAGGGAAACAGAGTGGCAACTGGCAGCAGTTACCTTTAGAGACAACAGGAATTGCAGTAGTATAACTTCCGCCCACAAAAAAGGATGGACAAAGTAAAGGAAGAACACTAGAAGAATAAACATGACCATGTACAAAGTAAAAAACCATGTGCACTTCTTTCACTCTTTCAGTATGGAAAATTTTCAGTACTTCTGAATACTACTCTGATGAAATAATGGTCTTTTAGTTGTTGTTTTGTTGAGTGTAGTGGGGTTTTCTTCCTGCTTCTACTTTTACAGGAACTCTTGGGTCAGAAAGTTGAGTGAGTTAACCACTATCAAGAAGTAAAATGAAACCATCATGGCAAGCTGCATTTGTTGATTTTAAATGTTTTTAAATAGCAAGAGTATATGCATACTCATGAGCAAGACACCAGAATGCAAAGACATATAAAAAGGTGAGTAAGCCATAAAAAGGAACCAGACATATGTGACAGTAGTATGAAGATGACTCAGATACGGAAAAAGACAAAAAATATATTCAAAGAAATGAGATAATAAAAAAATTCAAAAAAATGCAAAATTTCAAGTTACTCAGCTGTAATGTTTATGCTTTCCTTATTTGTACAACATACATATCTGGCAATACCCTGTATTTATAAGCATATTAAAAGGGTGATAGGACTGGTAGGAGCACTTCCATTGTATCAATATTTATGGCTACTCGGGATTTTAGCAAACCAGGAGCAAGGCAGAAAGAGGAAATAACATCTACTCTACCCATGCTCCAGCTCTGCATGAGCATGGGAGCCCTCCTTCAACACAGGTTTCTGCTTTATTTGAAGAACAGTTTCTTGAAAGTACTTTCAGTTGTTGGCAACTACAGCAACCTCACTGGAAGGAATTAAATTCTGCAGCAAGAAAGATCCCTGCCATCCCAGAGACGTTCCTGCTTTCTCCAATCCCCACCTGACAGTACCAATTAAAGCTCAGGATTGCATTTAAAGCCTGAGGCTAGTTTTATTTTCTCCACTATTAACCTCACCTAGAGCAAGAGCAGCATTCTGGGTCCAGCACACTTCTGCATTTTGTGGTCTCCAGCTAGCAAACATCTTGGTTTCTTCCAACTTCTTCGGCTGTTTTCCCTATACAGATGCATATGTACAGTATATCCTCAATGCACTGCAACCCCTCCATTACGACTTCGCTGATTTGCAAGGAAAATTTCTCGTAATTCGGTTTCGGGGATTTGCGATGTTCCCCAGCCGATGCATACGCAGTGCCTCTGCTTGGCCGAGGGGCGGTGCCGGCTCTCCCTGCAGGGCGGGACTGGCCCGGCCCCATGGTGAGGGTGCGTGGTTTCTCCAGGTTGCCATGGCATTTAGAGCCCTCTGGCACTGTGCCCCAGTCCCTGACCCGGTCCTGTGTGCCTCTGTGCCCAGACCTTACAGTGGAAGGGTCACGCCGCAGTATGGCCCAGGCGGCCACTGAGACTCAGCGCAAGAATGGTGACCAGAGCCCGGGGACATCCCTTCCCCACTGCGGGGGCAGGGCGAGTGCACACGGTGGCAGCATCCGTGGGGCAGCTGCAGAAGCGGCTCGGACAGTGCAGCGCTAGGATATGCCCACCCCGCAGCCGCGCTGCACTAACAGCCCTGGCAGCCTGACAGGTTTGCGCTGTCGGTGGGGCAGTGCGAGCATGCGCGGCCGCAGTAGCCAGGCCTCGGCTGCAGATGCAGAAGTGGCAGCGTGGCCAAAGAGAAATCCAGGGATTCTCACGGGGGTCTCCCGAGGCAGAGAGTGTACAGAAAAACTTCCCTTTCCTCCACGGTGCTTCGAGAGCCATGAGGAGGAGTCAAAAAGGCTCCCCAGTGCTCCTGACTGGCTGGGGGTGGAGCGATGGGCATGGCCTGTATGCATATTAATGATCTGCGTGTATTTGCAAATTTGACGTTTCGTGAGACCTCTGACACGACCCATTTCTCACAAATGAAGAGGTATAACTGTATATAATTTAAAGAACTCCCTGAAAGTGTTAGTCTGTGTATCCATGAAGAGTAACAGTTGGATTTGAAGATCTCAAAGGCCTTTTCCAACACAAACATCTATGATTCTCTTATACATTTCTTCAGCCCCAGCCAAAAAATGCTTCAGAATGGTAATACAATTTTTCCTCACAGTACATGGCAAGGATTCTTCCTGCAACAACCCTACCTCTTCAGATGCATTCGTTTCACTTCGTATCAGAAATTGCAGAGACAAAAAATTTGCACAGCCACAAGAGATTGCCAAGGGAGGGGAAGAAACTCAAGACTGTACTGTAATTTCCCACCACTTTCCACACAGCAACACAACGTGTAGATGACAGAGTTCAAGCACATCTCCTCCTCCAATCTCCAATCGCTGAAGAAGATGCTGCCCATTGCTGCTGAAGTTGCCAGTGGTTACCCTCTCTTCAAACATGATATTACCATTAGGGAACGACAGAACTGGAAGAAGTTACTATACATGGAAGAGAGCGATAAAGAGGAGTAGCTTTGCAGATCACTCATGAACTCAGCAGTACCTTCCTAATGATCACTTTTGGTTGCTTTCCTAAGTTGCCAGTGGAACCAAGACCTAGCAGGCGCCTGCTTGCAAGCAAACAGAACTTTAGTGAAGAGCGTCTTTGCATGGGTGCACAGTTTTGCCACCTATCTCCTGGGCAAGAGCATTTACAAGGGAGCACAGTTCTCAGAGTTAATGTTAGTAGAAGTGTTTGGCAACGTGGAATCTAGCAATAGGAATCAGCCAAAAATACTGATTTGCTTCTATTTTTAACATCAAAAACTGGCATTGTGCCCTGACATTACAGCAGGCTATCCCAAGATGAGACAAGAGGGTCCTCTGCATCCCACCTGGTTCACTTGTGTTGTATTTACCAGACCTCAGGCAGATAGTACTGCCAAGTTGAATTCTGTATTTCTACTTAAAATATTGGTCATGTTTTTGTAGGGCACTCGCACCATCAGGTAGCCAGATGGAATCACAATCTGTTGAAAAGAAACAAACACAGATCAATAACTACAGTCTGATTTGCGTGCTTTAAATATTGTCAAAACATTACTGAGGAAAAGGCTGGTGGACTTCACAGCCCAGAAAGCTTGATGCATTTCAATACTCCATACAGGGAGCTAGCAACCACAAGAGTTAACTACAGAGGGAGAAGTGTCTTCAAGAAGACAAGTAAATAAATAAGTAAGGATGCAGAGCATTTGACATTCTTTCAGCCATTTCTATTTTATGATCTCTACACAACATACTCTACAGATCTCCCAATAACAGAGCTGTGCAACATGTGAATGAGCACAGGAATGCACAAACTCTGAGATCAAGCCCTAACTCCTCTGGCTTAAAATTGAAAATAACCATCCTTTCCTTATTGATTTTTTCCCTTCTCTTTCATTTGTGAAAAATTGATTTTTCTCAGCTGTGTTTGCTGAAGTGTGCATACCTGCAGCTCAATGCTTGCTTTAATCTTTGTATTTGTTCATCCATACTTCCAAGTTAGCCATGTCAAATAAGCACCTGAGAGCCCCGGTCCCACACTCCCCGGTGGTCTTATGAAGTCTCAGATGCCTCACACATTATGACTAACAGATGAGGTGACTCTTCCTTCCTTCCCAAAGGATGTTCAGAGGCCACTCCTGTAGCTGGAGACTCTCAGGACAAAGCCTGCGTTAGGAATTTTTACAGGACATCGCAGGGCAGCACAGACACCTGAGAGAGATGCAACAGGAGCTCACACTCCCACAACAGTTCCTGAGAAGGCAGCAGAGTAATAACTCCAGGTCTTCCATGTCTGAACATCCTCAGGAAACCCAGCACATAAAAAGAGAAACTCTGGAAGAAGAGTGTATTTTAGGAGATCAAGATGAAAAGACAGAAAAGTACTCACACAATACAGCCCTCACCACAGCTATTGCCAGTGTGTCTCTCCTCTCTGATGAATTTATCAAAGAAACCCACATCTCACTTTACCAACCTGCTCAGTTCCTCTGAAGACAGCTGGATTAGCTGGAAAAATGGCAGACAATGTCACTCCTTCAAATCCTCTGGCTATGCCATGTCAAAACTGTAGCATACAGGTAAAACTCAAACAAAAGTTTGACTGAAAATTTTCTAATGAGAATGATTGGGGGGTGAATCCAAATGATAATTAAAAAACAGAAATAACTGAGACTAAATATATACTGCTTATGAAACACCGATATTTTAGCACAGGATCCCTTCTACAAAAAAAAAAAAACCAAACAAACGACGTCTTAATTCTCAAACCAGGCAAGGTTTTGCAGCAGCATTTATGATGTGCACACATGCCTGTTCTGAACACGTATGGCTTATTTCACTTGTGATTTGAACTAAGACTTGCAGATGTGAGAGGCATTAATCCACTTGGGCAATCAATCTCTTTCATGCTAGAAAAACCTGCACATAGCACACAAAAAGTAGTAGTTTGAATATAATAAGTAACTGAATTTTAAGGTACTTTTAAGGAAATTTAATGTAACTAGCCATGTAACAAGCCTATGCATTTTAAATCGTCAAGTCTATTCATATTCCAGTATCTTTCAAGTGTAAACTGTTCGGGTTTGACTTAAGACCAACTACTTCAAACCCTTCATGATTTTACTATTTTTCCCTTGTCCTCTGGTCCAAGACACAAATAACACATGAATTATGGTTTAAGTCAAGAATCATACAATTCTATGTCTCATTTATCAGACTGGCAAGAGAGTCCAAGTGATCATGACACAATAAACAGGACGTAAAAATTTTAAAACACATCCAAAGCTCTAATTATCTGTTTATTAAAAGGCAACACAACCTGCTTGTAAGCTATAGGAAAATTAAAGAACAAAACTACCTGCCCTTCCAGGTGCCAAAAGGGATGGAACCCCCAAGTGAGGGGACCTGTATAACGGGGCGATGGTCCTGTATAACATTACATCTTAAATGGACACCTTCATGTGCCATGTTGCACTGTGACTCCCACAGTGATATCCTCTAGTGCAGGGCAAAAGACAATTCATTTTTTTATATAGCTACATCCCATTTGGTTCGTCTTCTACACAGCAGCAATTCCAAAGGAAAAAAAACACAGCACAAGTTCTGCCACAACACTATCCATTAAAAAACTGAAGTGTCTCACCCTGCACAGAGATGAATGACTCATCCTTGTGCCCTGACAAATATCCAGGCCAAAAAAGGATGCCAGACAAACAGAAAATCACTCCACAAACCAAGTGCAGAGTACATAGACAAAATGAGACCTCTTTACCTTACTGTGAAGGAGAAAAGCATTTTTAAGTGAATTTGAGTCTGCTGCATACTTCAGAAGATTTAGTGGGCAACAAATCTTTTATCAAAGCAGTAACCAAGAAGAAGAGTTGTACCAAAGGACCACATAGTCTGCAGCAAAAGGAGTAAGCTTCTACTGGTCTTCAAGCACTTAAGCTTTATTCCACGTAAGTTTCAAACGCCAAAATATCTTAAATAGTTTAGTGACCCTAAGTTTCAAATATAGCCAATAGAAGATAGACAGAAAAGCTGAACTGCCTCTGCAGATGTGTCCCTTCCTGGAAACACCTTACAACACAGAGGTCACCTCTGTACCAGCACGTTGACTGGGACTACTGGCTTACCCTGGCTCCTAGGAGAGCCATGGTGTACATCAACCAGGTTGCCTCTGGAAGAAGCTAATCCAGAAGCCCCAGTCTAGCTGCACACTACAACATATTCCAACCCTCAAAGGGTAATACAGTTATACCTCCTCCATCGCGAGGAAAGGGACAGGCCAAAGGCATCGCAAAATATTAATCTCGCAAAGAACTGCAGGTCGTTAAATTGCATGCAGGCTATGCCCATTGCTCCACCCCCCGGAACTCTGGAGCTCTGCTGACAATTCTCTGCTCCTTCCCCTTGTCTCCCTCAGCACAAGCGAGCAAAGGGAACCGTTTCTGAGCGGCTGCTGTGACCGTGTGTTCCCAGCGCAAACTCCACGCCGCTGCCCCCTGCCCCAGCCCGGNAGCCGTTGAGAAAGTCAGCACGTATAAAGCTTCCACAACACTTTTTAAAATTCTATAAATTACACGTGCATACATACACTGTACATACGAATACATGGCATGTCTTGTGGCGGTGTTACACTGGGTCTCAGTGGCCACCCGGGACATAGTGCAGCATGACCTTTCCACTGTAGGGGCAGGGCACGGAGACACACAGGACCAGCTCAGGAGCTGGGCACAGGACTCGAGGCTGTGCTGGAGAAACACCGAACCCTCCCTCCGTCCCCTTCCCAGGGGAGCCGGGCCCGGCCGGGCCCGCCTCACAGGGAGAGCTGGCACCGCCCCCTGGCAAAGCAGAAGCAGAGCGCATGCGCTGTCTATCAAATATCACAGATCCCAAGAGCCGGACTGCGAAAAAATTGCTTCGCAAATGGGCGAGGTCGTGAAGGAGAAGTCGCAATACAGAGAGGATTCACTATATTGCCCAGTAACAACTGCTTCCACCTTTTCCATCTGCTTCTGCAGACCACCTGCTTGTGTAGACATGGCCATCAGCACACAATTAGGTGAAACAAGTCTAAATCTGGTAATTTCAAGATTCTGTAATTTTGTATTTCAAATCCCTTCTAAAATAAAGTCACACTGCATGACACAAGATATATACTTCTTTAATATTATCAGATCAGTAATTGCCACGAGTTTTATGGTTCCCTTGACTCTCCTTGACTCCTGCTGCTTCCTTGAACCTCTCTCATTTTCCAGTTCTTATTCACCAACTCCCAGCCTTGAAGTACGGTGAATCCTCTCTGTATCGTGACTTCTCCTTCACAACCTCGCGCATTTGCGATGTGAATTTATCGCAGGTTTGATTCCACCATTTGCGAAATTTTCTGGCTCGCGCATGCGCAATGCATCTGCTCCACCGGGGGGCGATGCCGGAGCTCCCCGTGGGGCGGTGCTGGCCCAGCCCCACGGGGCGGGCCAGGAGTCCCACTGTCCCCTGTTACTCTAAGCGCAGCTGGGGAACTGACCCCCCCGCAGGCGTGCATTACTGTTTCCATGACTACAGGTGGGGAAGGGCAACCATCCCGCCCCGCGTGGCCCTGCCGGCATGCGCGGGACCGCAGCTGAACCCCACACTGCTGGTGGGGTGCGGGACCGCAGCTGAACCGTCTGGCGCAGTCCCGTGCTGGCAGCTCGTGCCGGGATGGGACAGAACGAGGGAGCAGAGGCGTGGCCCCGCCACCGCACCGCGGGGCCGCACAGTTCCCAGGCACGAGCACCGGGGAAGGGGGAGGGGGAAGTGGCGCCAGGGTTTGGGCTGTGAGCACACTGTCCCGGCGGCCTGGAGAGGCCGACAGATTCTCGGGGTGGCGGGGGTCTCCCGAGTCAGAGGGGGCTCAGAAACGGTTCCCTTTTCTTCGCCGTGCTCAGAGAGTCCGAGGGGAGAAGCAAAAAAGTGCCCGGAGACCTCCGGAGTTCCGGGGTTGGGGAAATGGGCATGGCCTACATGCATATTAACACCTGCAGTTCTTTGCGAGGTTAGGCTTTCGCGAGGGCATTGGCCTGTCCCTTTCCTCGCGATGGAGGAGGTATAACTGTATTTACTAAGTCCCACAAGAGTGGCTGAGAATAAAAAGAACATCAACTAACATACGTTGAATTCTGAAAGACAGAACTTAAATATACCAAGAAAAAACTGTAAGCTGTTCTCAAAAGAATAATTTTAAATTTTAAAAATTAAAAATCTCTTTTTAAAAGTATACTTCATTGTTAAAATACTTTTAAAAGTACTAAATTTATATATATTACATAAATATTGTATTAGGTATTTATACAACTAAGATATTAAGTCTGAATGACACCACCATCATGCAATGATCGCCAAATTTAGTTAATTTTGAAAGTAATAATTTCTACAGCATTAACATTTCAAATGACTAAAGCACACAGTAAGGTACTGTATTGGGTCTGTCTGAGCT
>WEKX01004223.1:909-44482 GCA_013390025.1 Pitta sordida | reverse complement strand
AAAAAGAATCTTGGTTGTCTACAGTATTTGCTAAGCACGCCCTGGTAAGTGTATTTTGCAATATATCACACCTATTGCTGGAATAGATCTGTCCTGTATTATGTATTTGAATAGCAACTATGCCTTTGAGAACAAGGACTCTCCTGGACCTCTAGACTCCACTGAAGTGCAATTAATAAACTATAAGAATAGTTGATTTGAGGTTTTTTAAGGAAGAGGTTGCTTTGAAGTCAAACATTTGCTCTCTGAATAAGAACATGGAGAAGAGATTTACCTGCTTTGCTGTCCAGAAAAGAGAATTATTTACAGGAGCGTGTTGTATTTGAAGAAAGGTGAACAGTGCAGGAATAAAATGACAGATCTTATACTAAGAA
Organism: Pitta sordida; assembly: GCA_013390025.1. Classification (NCBI taxonomy): domain Eukaryota; kingdom Metazoa; phylum Chordata; class Aves; order Passeriformes; family Pittidae; genus Pitta; species Pitta sordida. Next base: position 44,108 of record WEKX01004223.1, on the reverse strand, counting down.
CATAATGCAGAGATTTTGGATGAGTTAAAAGAGGAAAGGAGAATAACAAATGGAAAAAAATGAGATGGAAAATCCCGGTCACTGTTTGTCTATCCTAGGTAAATGCAACAGACCTCTGAAACAAACCATTAAAACACTGGAGGGCAAGTCTAGGGAACAGAAGCTGAAGGCATGCCCTGACTGAAAGGATATACTCCAGCACATTCAGGTAGATGACTAACAGAGAAAAAAAAAGGGAAAACATAATTTAAAAACAAAGTTGAGGCAGCCATCAGGTTATCTGATTAATGAACCCTGAATACCTCAGACTTAATAAATATGTGAAGTAGAAAGAGAAAGGGATAGGATGGACATTTCTTATAAGAAAAGCAGTGAACTAAAATGATATTTTGCATTACTATCTTACAGGAGATGCGACATGCATGTGACTATAAGTGAAATTCAGCAATGAAGAAATGCAAATTTTTTTTAAATATCGTATTATGGGCAAAAATAACTCCTGGTTTTGTTTTTTACTCTCTGATTAAGGAATTTTCTCTAGTCTTTGAGTTCTGACATGAGTCTTTTAGCAATGTTATTAATACTCGTCTTGAAATATGTTTGTTGTTGATGAAATCAACAAGCAATCTTTGCTGTTGATTTCACCTGTTTGGCTTTAGATTATAGCATATAGGTTAGCTGAAACCCCAGAAATGCAAAGAGCAAATTCTTTGCTTAGAGGTAAACTGTCCTAACATCGGCTTTTTTCCCACTTCCTTTCACTGTCATTATGATTCCAACAATGCTCCAATTACTCCCACAAACTGTTTTACTTTAATTATTGGTTGAAGTAATTGTTGTTTTCCTTGGGCTCAGCATGTTCTGTGCCTTACTTAGTCCTTAGCATTAACACTAATGCACTTGGAATCCCAATGCTTTGTGGGTTTTCCTGGGGTTTAGCTTCTTCAGGAGTGAAGTGCAGGCTCTGCCATCTTACTTAAAGATCACACAATCCAAACGATGAGAAAGGGGGGAAAAATACCAAGTAAATATCTGAAGAGTTTGTCATAAGCCCCAGTCAAATAAACCATGTTTATTTGTTTACTAAGTATGCAGGATAATTAAGGGTAAAAGTAATTAAATAACTTCTCTGGGGCCAGTTGCACCAAAATACATGCACGTTTTGTGCCTGTCTGAATTGTGCACTCAGTATCCAAAGCATTCACAGATGTCATTTATTTGTGCATGTGTGGAAAAGCACATTATTTAAACTGGTCTGCATGTACGTAACTATTCTCATAAGTAAATGTGGAAATTTATGAAAGAGATTGCTTAAGGCTCACTTTGCAAAAAGAGCCTATAGATTTTTTGATAATTTTACTTTGGAGTCTGCAAATCTTCTGTCCATCATGGTGTCAGCATCAATTTTAATATCTACTTTTTTCTTTAACTTATTTTGGACTCCAGTTAACTTGCAAGAGTCTCATCTTATGCACATGCTAAAGATAAAAATTGTGTCAGTTTTGACAACGCTTTTATCAGTGCAAGCTTCATGAGTCTCTCACCCTTCAGGTAAGAATGCTCTGCAAGAGGAGGGCCTCAAGCCACTCGGTGCCTGTCAGTAGAAGTTTAACTAGTGGCAGACAATTTCCAGAGGAAACTGTGAACTTGAAATAATTTTCTGCTTTTGTTTTCTTTTATTTTTTTTCAAGAAGACTTTACATAAAACACTTGTTTTCATACTCTTTCCTGTTGGAAAAGAACATTACAATTTTCCATGGAAATCTGTGTGATACAAATCACATAATAGATAATCTCTTATAACAATTAGTTTGCTCATTTTTATTGCAAGTGAAACAGCCCATTTACTTCCACTGAGGAGGCACAGTGTGATTGCTACAGCATTATCAAGTTGGTCATGAAGGAACATGTTATTCCACTTTGCATGTGATAGACACCTCCCAGGCCCAGCCATGGATATGTGGGAAAAGTTCCTCCCTAGTACGTATTTAAGTTCTCATGTGCACTAAGGCCATTTTTCACCACACAGACATAGGAAAGTGTCATGATGACTGATATTTTGAAATTCCTTTATAATGCTAAAAGTAAAGTAGCCGTAATGTGAATGAGAGGTATTCCCCAAGGGTATGGATGAAACATCAAACACTTGCAGAGATCTGGCATGGGTCCAGGAGAGGAGCTGATTGTAGGAGGTTTACAAAGGTAGTTTTTATGTGTCAGTAGCACGTATGTGGGATTCCATGCCAGCAGAAGTCCAAAGACTTCTTGTTACAATCCTATCCATAGAAATGAGAAAAAAAAATAAAAAAGAAAACTAATTGGATTTCTTCCTAAAAATAAACTGTATTGTTCATTTTTGTGGAGGCACTGTGCTAACAGAAATGTTACCTGTTAAATGTGCTTCCACACAATGTGGGGATTTTTATTCTTTTCTCAAAGAGCAGTGCCACTCCAAAGCAACATTCCTATGTAATTATATATTCAATTAAAGTAAAGCTGCCTTAACAACAGCTGAGTTCTCCATAATTGTTTGATGCCATGAAAAACAAACAACTCCCCAAAGAATAATGAGTCAACATCTGTTCTTTCCCCCTCTTCCCCTCCTGGCTCTCCTGGTGGTTAAGTGAATCTTCTTTGGGGCTGCTCAATGCTAGGCCAACTTTATCCTTGGTGTAATTTCCATGGAGTGAGTGCTCCTGCACGGGTCTGTAACCTGGTCTCAGTATTTTAAAGAAATGTTTAAGTGCCACAAGCAGTAATATTATTAAAAAATGTCTGTAAAACTTTTATGAACCCATTTTTCAGCCTCTCTGTAGTCAAAATCACATTCTAAATAACCATGAAATAATCAAAAATAACTTTAAATAACCAAGAAATTTATACTCTATACAGCATTGTACTTAAAGAGTTTGTATTCATTCAAGGCTATATTTATGGAGATGAAAAAAAATTATCCAAGCATAAATACTTTGTGAAATTAAATTTTTAGACAGTACTGATTTCTGAACATTGCTGTAATTTCTAAGTGGAGGGTAATATCAGTAAATTAAGACAGATTTTATTAAAGAACCAAAGACCTAGGAAATTATCAACATTCAAACACAAGTTCCTAATATGGAAGTACTTCTTTGTTTTTAGTTTGTTAATTCTTTTTATTTTGGGGCCTGGGGGGGGAAGTCTTCGTACATCAACTCAAAATCAAAACAACATTTTTTGAAAATTATTTCCATGGCAGACAAAAACAAGTCTTCAGTCCAGTTTTATAGAACCCAGTGTTTGAAACTTTGTAATTCTATGTAGATCCTTTCCAGTCTTTCCAAGCTTTTTACATTTGAATATTTTCTGACACTTACTAAGTCGGTTTCTTAATTTGTTTTAAATACATTTTTCCCTATAATAGCCATCATAAGCTAGAGAAAAGGCTATCATTTTCCATTGTACAACTGTTTTGAAGTCTACTGTTCTCCCTTACTCATGCTGGAACCATTCTTTCATGAATCTCATATTTGGTTCATAGTTTAATGTTCCAGCTCCTGATTCTTCATTCCACACTACACTGCAAAGTCAGTGATTCCTAAACTGGGCATTTTCTACTGGGCTTTATTCCATTTCACAGAATCACAGAATATTATGAGTTGGAAGGGACCCACAAGGATCATCTAGTCCAACTCACCATCTAACACCCGTACAGAGTCCGAGAGCACATCCCAGAGCGGTAACACCAACCTAGATCCCTCACAGTCTAGCAGGCCACTCCGAGCTGGAAGGGGCCCAGGGTCATCCAGCCCTACACCCCCCAGCTAGACCATGTCACTAAGCTCCTCGTCCAGTCTTCTCTTAAACATTTCATTCTCTTTTTCTCCAGTCTGCCAATGCATGTTAAAGTCCCTCTCAACTTCATGATACTTGTAGGCTTAGCACAGGTTTCTGTCTATTTAGGTCATTAGTAAAGGTCTCAGTAGACACAGTTCTGGACAGGCTCCAGCAGAACAGCTAAATTTGTGCTTTTGCTTGAGGGAATCATTAATAGATATACCCCCAGTGATGGGTATCTGAACGAGTATAGTTCAGAATTGCTGACAATTTTCAGAAGTTTTAAAGAAATTGATGTATTTCATCTTCAAAAATCAAGCCTTGTGTCTTTACTCTGGTAGTTATATATTCCATATTAAATACTACATATAAGCTATCAGACATAAGAGCTCAAACTTATAATTAATTTCTTTTGTTAAGTACAGTGTCCCACTTTTTTCAAACAATTAATCCACAGAAGTACTTTGTGGCCTTTAAAGAGGACAGTCTTTTCAGTGATTTGCTTCTTTTCTAGGATTCCTGTAGCACAGTAGAGGACTTCCATTAGGAGCCTTTACCCTATTTATACCTGGTTTTTTTATTAATAGAGAAAAAAAATGTCTCTCTAGGTAAATTAACATAGAGTGAACATTTGTCAGCATGGATTGCTTATTGTGCAACAGAGGACTTTTCCAACACATGGTCAGAGTTCCACAAGGGACAAGAGGAAATGAAAAAGGAGCCAGCAACAATATGATTAAGAATGCATTGCCAATTTGTCAATGAAAATATTTGAATATTTTTTCCCTTTTTTTTCCTCACCCTGAAGTGAGGAAAATGCCCATGGGCATTTCTAAGGAGATCTGGGCTGACCTGCAGATATATCAAAACTCAGACAAGCCAAGATCCTGACTTTTGTCAAAAACCAAAAATACAAGCCAAGCCGCTAAAGTTGGCTGCTCATTTAAAACAAAACAAAAGAAAACAAAAACCAAAACAAAAAAACTCCAAAAACAAACAAACAAAACTCCTGAAGAAACAAAAACTCAAACAAAACCAAAACTCTATGTAAAGATATATAAATTGAATGAGGAAATCATACCAAGGGTTTTTCTTTATTCACGGATGTGAAGCCAAGACAAAGTTTGTAACTCAACAGGGTCTCAAATTAAACTTCCCTTAAAACAAGTTCTGTAAATTTATATAATTAAAGTAGGATAACAGGAACTTTAATGTCAACATAATCAGGTCCCAGGAACAAGTAAATCAACTCTTTATTGGAATAAACAGTTCTTACACGGCATAGAATTACACCTTTTACAGAAAAGGAAGTTAGAGAGACATAGAAGGATGAAAGAGGAGCCTGTTAGAGACCTGATAATTAAAAGGGTCCTTTTCAAACACAAACAGAAGATTATGACTTGATTTAAAGAAAGAGCAATGCTTATATATGCACTTATTATCAACAAAAGTCCTTGCATTTAAGTAAAACAATGCTTATGATGAAAAATAAAATGAGCTATTTGCAGAAATATTTGCAAAGGAGAATAATATACATGGATTTCCATTAAAAAACTAGTGGCTCTTTAGAAGTGTCCCTTTTAAATTATCATGGACTAAATCAGAGACTAGAACTAAAATGTAGCTACACTGAAAAATAATGGTAGTGGAGGCTGCTGTTGTTTATGCATGTTGTTCACATTTACTCTGCAAACATATAGTTCAGTTTAATTAGCATGTGATTGAAAAGTGTTGACGTCTCGTGTTCTGTGTTGCTAAATGGATTTCTTCAAACTGGGGAATATTTAAATTCCTTGAAGGATTGTTTATACTACCAGAACAGCTTTTAAGTAATTTTGATGACATGAATTAAAGCAGGCAGTCAACGTTGTTATTTTGAGGATTTAATATAGTTGTGAACACAAGAGTGTAAATAACTTTTTCAAGAAGCTGAAGCAGTCTGCGAAAACAGCTGTACAGACTTTTAATTTTTTTTTAATTTTTATTTCATTTCATGGAACAGTAGAGTTTAATTGCGACTTTTGTCCCTTCTCATTTCTGGCAGCCTAAAATAAGATGAAAAATGAAAAAAAAAATGCTTCTCTTTCAAAGAACTGAACATAATTTAAAACAGAAAGGATTTAAGAATTTCTGTATGGTTCTTCTCTGGGCAAAAAAACATTAAATGTCTGTAACCCATTTATTGCACAAAGTATATTTCTGATTCACTGTGGTATAGAATGAAAATATGAATTGAAGTGTAAATTACACTTCTTTGAAGACCTCAAATGTTTAATTGTCCAAATGGCAGCGGCAAAGTACTGTCAAAGACTTGCACAGTTTAGAAAAATATAGAAATATATGAACATTGAAATTTCTACTCCACAGAATGTGTTGCATCTTCAGAATTAGTTTTATTCTGAACCAGAGTGAACAAAAAAAAATTATAAGAAATATGTCTTCCATGAATGAAATAATACTAATTTACTAATCTGAGGTGTTTGACGTTTTTCAGGCTTACAATATCTTGAGAAGCAATTTTAAAAGGAAAGGGGAAGGTTATTGCAGGATGAAAAAGCTGAAAACAATTATTGTCATGAGAATCATGACAATGTCAAACATCTTTAGTATTTGTTTTCAAATTGGAGATTAAATAAATGAAAATTGTAGACTTCTTTAGTTCTGTCCTAATGTACAGACATTGATAATCATGAGCTGTATGGAACATGCAAGAGCAGCTGGCAGCAGCTATCAATAAAAACCACAGAGTTTTCAGAGGTTATTGGCCAGCCTTCCTCATTTGTGAGAGTGACCTTTTCCTTGTCCATAATACTGACCCACCAAAGTCCTGTAAATATCTTAGTAGCGGAGAGGCTTCTACCTTTTTAGGCAGAAGATTAATAATAAGGATTAATCTAAACTGAAGGATTAATCTAACTTATGTTTGTTAAAGATTCTAGTCATGAGCTAAAACAGCTTCCTAAGCTTCCTTAAGACAATGCAGAATCATTCATCTGTTGTAGTCAAATGCTTATAATAGAAAGTATTTTCTTTCCCCATTAGGTCTGTCAGCAGAGGGATTTGGATCAATAGATGTTGTACTTTTATGTGGATAAAGTCAGGTGGAGTTAAATGGCCTTTAAATGTCAGAATAAACCATGTAGAAGAGAACATCCCTTTTCGATGTGCTAGCCAGATAATATTACTTTGAATCCATTGTGTTCATTGTGTCACATCACACTAGTTGAACGAAAATTATTCTTCCTCAAAAGCAAAGTTAACACACCCCACCAAACTACACATTAATGCTAAGTACTACGTTTGCCTGTTCTTTTCTTTGGAATTCCTCTGAATATCCTGCTTATGAGGTTAAATTCCTTCCACTGAGGTGCGGTGATGTGCAGGGCAGTGGAGTTCTATTCCCAGCTTTGTCACCCATTACCACCATCAGAAACACTGGTGGATGTTCATTATTTTTATCAGACATGTGGATTTAGATAAAACTTCAGCATAATCACAGCTAGCACTACTCTCTTTGAACAAAGCACAGTTCAAAGAGGGAATGGGAAAAAACACCATGATGTCTTATTATGAGAAGATAAATCAAACTCTGATAAAGGAGAGGTAAAAAGATATGGGAAGGTAAGGGAAATAGAAATGACTGCATAATGGATCAGCTTTCTCAAGTAGTTTTAGAAAAGAAGAACCCAGACTACCATGGAGATTCAGCCCATCAAAATAAATGAAAAGTTTATTGACCTAAGTGATGCAACATCACAGGCTCTTTTTATCCTTAAACCTTGGAGAGATACCAGGGTAAGATGACTGCCTAACCACATGAAAGAAGCTTCTGCTCTCCTAAGTCAAAGATTACCTTAAAATTGAGGAATATTAGCAATTACTAAGTTATCGTATATCTCTTACCAGACAGATATATAGCTTAACAGGTGGTAAGTAACTGTTCTAGTGTGAAAATCTATCCAGGTACAGACAGCATTTTATTATAATTTTATCAATAGCTTAGAAACAAAGATAGGCACGAGCAATCAGTCACAATACTAACAAGAAGAAACAAAAATATGTAACATTCTTTGTACTTGTCAGATAAATTTTCTTTTGTTCACATAGAAGACTATTCTTTATAGATTGCAAAATCTTTCTTAGAAAGAATAAAATCCAGACTGATGTTTTACAGACATTAGCTTGACTTCCTTACTTAAACTACAAGTTTCTATGTCCAACTTCTGAGGTTAACACATTACATAAAATGTAATGGATTGGAATAATTCCTGATGTTTTAAGTACAATTGAATTCATGAGGTTTGGAAAGTGAAAAGGGAAAGAAATCCTACCATTAATCTTTAGTGTTGATCATCCACACGTCAGGTTCTAATAATGGTACAAGAAAATCCAGAGATTCTTTAAAAAGCACGTTGACTTTTAGTAATATGTTGAAGGAAGTCAATCTTCTGTCTTCAGCAGTAGCCAGCATGATCAACTGCTTCTGCTTTCCTTTCAACTATTCTAAGACACAAACCATGTCTGCTAGGAGTCATAGTCACCCATACGTTGGTTACCGAAAGCAATACAGAAGTCATGGAAATGCAGTGAAATTTCAAAATGTGGTGCTGGGATTGTCTTGATTTGGGTATCTTAGTGACTCAAGCAAGACTCATGTTTTTGACTGAACAAATCACATTTTATTTCTACTACCAGAGTGTTCAGACAAACTACTGGTTTCCACTGCATAGAAGTAAATAAAATTTAAATTTAGAATCTTATCATAATATCAGCTTTTGCACCTGTACTATAGAAGCAGATGGAGTATGGGAAAAAATTGAAGTGTTAATTGATTTCGTTTGAATCCTGTTACTCTCTGTTTGGTGTGAATTATTAAGTTGTCAAAACATTGTTATATAAGGAATGGAGCAGAGAATAAACAAAACATAATTCTATTGATACCAGAGGTGTATTGTCAGCTAACATACCATGTTCGCACTGGTTGTCCCATCTCAGACTGTTGAAAAATAAGGAGAATAATAAAAGATCAATAAAAATTAAAGAAAAATCTAGTTATCATAAAATAAAGACTGGTTTCCATTCATTAGGAAAAAGATAAAAATGCAGAATTCCTGTTACAGGAAATTTATTGAGTTCAAGTATTCAAGTGCTCTCAAATAGACAGAAAACATGTACAGGAGTATGAAGAGTATTTTGAATTTGGTAATTATCCCCCAAAACGATAAAAGGAGCATTTATCTTTGTGCTTCACATGTCAAACTATTAGAAATTAAGATGTAGTGTAGGGGAAGAAATTACTTGTTGCTCCTGTGAAATCATGTCATGTTCTTCAGAAACATCTGGTATAGATAGTTGATGTGGATAAAGTTCCGGAATGATGGAGTAAGATCTGATATAGCAGCTCCTATATGTTACATGTAGCTAGGAAAATGGCTACAGGACATTTGCATTAAAAAAACCCATTACAAAGTAAAACATCTTTGACAATTTTGGGGAGGGTTTAGTCCTAGTTCTACATGTAGAAAAAATGCATTCACTCAATTATAAGAACTGTTGTTTCTCTCCCTATTTGTATATGTTATTATTGAATATCTTTCTTTGCAACTTATCTGTACAACTCAGAATATTCTGTGGGATTATGTGATTTGAGTGGATTTACCACAGTGATGAAGTCGGTCTAAGCAAATGGAGAATAGCCACTTGCTTCCTTCTTGCCAGTAGAATGTCTATTGACCTTAGAAACACACAGATAGANATAATTAATTAATGATAAATATATTTATTTTCCAATGGAAGAAGGATAAGTATTCAATTTGTAGCCTTCTTTAGGAGTATTGTGATCATCTAACATTTTGATAAGATAAAATAATTAAAATAGATATGTTTTTCTTTTGTCACGGCACCATAAAATACCTGGTTTAGAATTTTCCTCTTTAAATATGCATTTACATTGTGACATTTTATAAAAAGATAAAGCAGGTTTTTTAGTATATAATATATTTCTGGATAAGGAAGACAATCATTACAATTTTCAGGGATATGAGGGCTTGCTAAGTCTGGAAACCATGTTCTTTAAATATATATAATATTTCATTGCAGTTCTTATGCTTTATGGTGACATTGGCAAAAACTAGCCATTTAAGAAAATGCTCAGACTTAAAGCTGTATTTTACTTGGCAATAATAGCTTTTAGAAGAAATTATACTGGCTGCAGACAGACAAGCATGAGTTAAATTCATCTGTCTTGATGAAAAGCCACTGATCTTTAGTACAGTGGTGAGTGTCCCCGCCTCTCATGCAGGAGACCAGGTTTTGATTCTGGCCAGGGAGGTAGTGTTGCCGTTTAAGAGTTGGACTCGATGATCTTTGTGGGTCCCTTCCAACTCAGAATATTCTGTGGGATTATGTGATTTGAATGGATTTACCACAGTGATGAAGTCGGTCTAAGCAAATGGAGAACAGCCACTTGCTTCCTTCTTGCCAGTAGAATGTCTATTGACCTTAGAAACACACAGATAGAAAATATTCCCTTCTTAGGGTCTAGTTTGGAAATCTCCATAGATTTAGAGAAGTACTCAAGTATCTCTCCTGGTCAATATTACCTTTTCTCCACCCTATGAGAAACCTGAAATACCTCAAACAAACAACTGTTGAATTCCCAGTAACTAAATAAAAAATTTTTCTTTACCTTAGTGCTAGAAGCGGTCTTTGCTTCAGTGTTTCTTTCCCATACGAGATGGTGAAAGGAAGAATGAAAGTGTGCAAAATGAATACCTGTGAAATCTGGTTTTCAATCTGGTTTTATATCTGTAAATTGACTGAGAGCATGTTTTCTCAGTTTAGAAAGATGAGTCAACTAATGTACTTTGTTCAGCTTTCTTCTATCCCTCACCCTCGCCTCTGAATGTATGCAAGAGACTGATTCCTATCCCAGTTATTACATAAGGATCATTGCACTTTGTCATAAATAATCCTTACATTCTTAAACACTGTATGGAAATTATAAGGCACAGGGCATTTTAAGGACTGCAAGCATGTCTAAATACTCATATAGTGTACGTCTTCGTTTTCTCTCCTGAACAATCAGATTGTACATGTCAAAATTTGATTACTGGCAATCACTATAACAAATCTTTTCAAGGTGTATAAGGTGGCTTTTGTTAAAGCAGGTTTTGGTCAGTCTGAGAAAACAACACACCTGCTGGATTACAATGCAAAGAGGGAAGTGGAAAAACAGGTTTGCCAGGAGAGAATAATTGAGAAAAGCTTCTGCATGTATCTGAGGGAAATGGAGTACTCATTTAATCCTGTAGAAAGTCAGATTTCTTGTCTTTGATATTGTTCTCTTTAAGAGGAGATATTAAGAAAAAAAACCCTTTGTTCTTTTGAAGCTGAAAGAGAAGGTTATATTGTTTAGTGAAATGCCAGCCAGGTATTTTTCCCCACTTCTGAGCTTTGGCTCTCACCCAAAACATAACAAACCAAGCAAATGAAAATGTGGAGGTGCCTTATCACTTTTGTTTCCTATTTCATAAGGAACTCTAAATTATATTGGAGAGAGAGAAGAATGTTAATTGAGCCAAATCACTTATGGCAAAATAAACATTTTATATCATAATCTACAAATTTCTTGTTAAAATATTGCAACCAAACTGCTCTTGGAGCTTCAGAAAATAGTCATGCAAGTGCTCTTCAGACTGAACAATGTTCCCATAATTGTAAAGTTTGATCCTGCTTCTGTTGAATGAATGGGAAATAGTACCTGAACTTCAATAGGAACAGAGCCACACCTTCAATGACATGAATTGTAAGGCACTTTCTTCAAACTCTAATAATTACATTAGTTATATCCAGGGAGATCTTTAGAATGTGCCATGATAGTGAGGATGCAAAAGAAGAAAGGTAGGTCTCAAAGGAAATGAAGGTATTTTAAGTACTACAAAAGACATGTTTTAATAGGAAGAAAAGAATACTTTCTTTAAATAAGAAAGAGGCATTGAGATTTTAATGTCTTGCTCAGCATGCAAGAGTATACTTTAAGAATTATATTGTTCTAGAACCTCTCTTTCACCTGTTAAAAATGGAGTTTCAGGACTTTGTGCAAAGGATGACAAGTTGCTGATTTCCTATAGAAAAGCTGTGTCCAGATTAAAAATCAGGGAAAGCTTGAATAAGAAAATATGGGATATTGTTCAGTTGCACATTAGTGAAAGACCATCCTATTGGCTGATTTCCCAATCTTCTTCTTAATAAACTAACTTGCCTGTGACTGAAGTAGTACAAGGTGTTTAGAGTAATCAGCATAGTGCTGCAGTCAACTTAAAAACATGTCAGGAATTCTAAGGGAAATTAATCTGGAACATGAGAAATTATCAATAATTGTAACATGAATTTTTGAAAGAATAAGAGTAATCAGTCTTCTTATATGTAGCTCATTTTAAAGTGAAAGAAAAATCATCCTGAAAGAGGAACATGGAGGGAGTTAAAAGCAAACAGACATTTTCCAAGCAAATAACTCTAATTTAGTTACAATATTGTAGCAGGAAATATGCATTGTGTTTGATTTGAATATATAGCATATAATATATATAACTTTCAGTAATAGAAATAAACTAGAATAGAACATTACATGAGGGGCCAATGGCTCATGGAGAGAAAATGAAAAGAAATTGTCTAAGATTTTCATCAAAATATCTGTAATGAAGAGGAATAAAAAATAATACCATTGTTTAGGCTTCTTTTGCACTAGCTTCTGAATAGTCTTATCTTTTCAGATTATAATTGCTGCAAAAAGGACTTGGAGAAGTCTTCCATGAAGGTCTTACATCAGACTTGCTGCTGATGCATGATGAAGATATTTAGTGATATAGATATCTGAATTGCCAGTCAGGTGTCATTGAAGATCTGTGCCTTGGTTACTGAGAGGAACAAAAATGTGAGAAGTGGAATTCGGCATAAACTACAAAAAGTTTTCTTGAGATCTAAGTTATATATTAGGCAACTAAAATCCATGCTGTTTAAATCTCTAAATTACAGTATAAACATGCCTTGGGGTAAAAATACATTCCATTCACAAACTGGAATCTACAGCTAAATGGCTGCTAGTCTCTTGCCTTTTATATACTAAAAGGACCATCTACTATTAGAGAACACTGGGAACTTTCTCTCACCTAGTGTTAAGCATCTTAATTTAATTCCCAGAGACTCTCCATACAAAAAAAGGCACCTCCAGAGGTGTGTGGCTTCACTGCCAGCGCTTGCTTGCACTTGCTTGCATTGTAATGAACTGAATCACACTCTGCAGGTACAGTATATCCCCGCTACATTGCAACCTCTCCATTATGACTCCACGGGTTTGTGAGGAAAATGTCTTGCAATTCAGTTTCATGGATGTGCGAGGTTTCCTGGACCATGCATGCGCAGTGCCTCTGCTTCACCGAGGGGTGGTGCCGGTACTCCCTGCGGGGTGGGACAAGGCTGGCCCCCCGGGGAGGATGTGCAGGGAGGGCACGTGTTTTTTCCGGCTCACAATGGCGCGTAGAGCCCTGCGGCACCATGTCCTGGTCCCCGATCCGGTCCTGTGTGACTCCATGCCCAGTCCCTACAGTGGAAGGGTCATGCCCCAAGCGGCCACTGAGACCCAGCGCAGCACCGCCACAAGACATGCCATTGCTTGTTACTCAAAGCCCAGTCAAAGCCTGGGCAGCGCTGCCTCTCCTGGGACCGGTGGATTTTAAAGGGAAAGAAACTCTGATACCAACGGCCCTCCCCACCACCATGAGTGGCACAGGCTGTCACAGTGTTGCAAAGTTAAGGTTTTCCAGGCTCCAAGAATGCTGACCAGAGCTCAGGGACACCCCTTCTCTGCCGTGGAGGCAGGGCGAGCACGCGCAGTGACAGCAGCCAGGTAGCGGACAGTCCGGGTGTGGGGCTGGGATGGCATGCCGGGATGCCACAGGCACGAGCACCAGGGTCGGAGGGGGGGTCGGGGGGGACAGCAGCGGAGCGGGGTTTGGGCTGCAGGCATGTGCGGTCGCAGCAGCCTCTCAGAAATGGTTCTGTTTGCTCCCCTGTGCTGACAGAACCTGTGGAAAGGAGCGGAAAAGTGTCTGCACCGGTCCAGAGTGCCAGGGGGTGGAGCAATGGGTGTGGCCTGAAGGCATATTAATGACCTGTGTGTCTTTGAGAGTTTGACGTTCTGTGAGACCTCTGGCATGACCCATTCCTCACAAATGCGGGGGTATAACTGTATTTACTTTTTCCTCCCACTGACCAAGAAGAAAATCCTGGGACCCTTTTTTCAGCTTTGGCTATCTCAGTTAAGGAAAAGCAACCCCACAGTACAGCAAGATACAGTTTTCACAATAGGAGCATTCAGTAAAAGTTGAACAACTGGAAGTTACTGAAGGAGAATTTGCATTTGGACATAGTAAGGGTCAGAAAACTGTATAAAAGAGTTCAAATTATATTGTCAGAAAAAGAATGCATCTGTTTAGTTATACATTTCATTTGTTGTGATGCGTATATGACTGGAATCCAATTATTTTTCCTACAGCAATTCCTTCCTCTGCTGGGGGTTAATTATTCTGTAATCATAGTGCAAATTATCCAAGTGAGATGGTGACATGTTTCACTTTATCAACTTCTTGACAAAGTCCCTGGGGTGTAATGAATTTAACACAACGTCAGTGCAGTCTAGAGGATTACTTGACTGATAGATTCATCTACTAACTCAAAAAAAAGGGGTTTTTTTGAATAAATTGTGACCTCTTCACATGAGATCTGTAGACTTTTAAAACCAAAATAAAACAAAACAAACAAAAAAACAAAAAAACAACCAACCTAAAAACAAAACAAATAAACCTAAGAAAACCACCAAATGCATCTTTCTAGGTGGGGTGACAACAAGCAGGAGGTTGCTTCCCAAAGCTGATGAGTTCCATGTTTAAAATCCATATATGAATAGGAGGCAGTCTAGGAAGAATATGCAAAGGGATACAGAAGAGTTTGAAGTACATCAGTTTGTACGTACTTCAGACATGAGGAAAGACTACGTGTTAAAAAAATAATTCATTTTTCCAACACATAGAAAATTATCTAATAAAAAGATAATTCCTTCACCTGCAAATATTGCCTTTTCTCCGAAATATTTTGTACATGCTGTAAGCTGTTACCTCTTTTAGTCATTGAGAAGAGTTATTCACCTCACCTAACATTAGCCAGAAAATAGATATTTAGATATCTGCTTTAAACTGGTT
Source organism: Pitta sordida (assembly GCA_013390025.1). Classification (NCBI taxonomy): domain Eukaryota; kingdom Metazoa; phylum Chordata; class Aves; order Passeriformes; family Pittidae; genus Pitta; species Pitta sordida. Next base: position 29,037 of record WEKX01004223.1, on the reverse strand, counting down.
TTGTCTTAAAAAAAACCCTGATGAAGTGGGCAAAAATAGATAATGTTATGACTTGTTAATTTTGGAGAGCACATTTCTGATTTCCTCTATTCCAGCTTTGTATCTTTTCACTGATTTACGCAGAGTTCAGTCTATTATGCTGCTTGCCTGAGAACACAGATCAGTCAGAAAGAAAAGTTAAAAAATGGTCTTCCTCTTCTTTTTGACTTTACAATCTTAGTCATACCTGCCCAGATATACTTATGAAACTATTCAGTCTCTAGGTTAGTATATGCATATTCTAGTCTACAATAAATAAAAAATGTATCAAAATGTACAATTATAGTTACAGCTACAATAAGACCAATATTAAGTAATAAAGAAGTGTGCACCATAACAATGTTGTGAAGGAAAGAGGGAGAAGATTCCCTTCTTATTTCATTATTAAACCCCTCCAGCTGGTTTTCTTGGCAAGAAGTACCATAAGAAAAGCTATGTGGAGGATGCAGCTTAAATTGACAATCTTGAAAATGTAAATCTGCTTGCAAAGAAATATAGAAACCCTATAGAAAACCTGGATTCTGCCAAGTGATTCATTATTTTAATGACTTCCTTCTTTAATGTACTTCCTCTCTTTTCCTTCTTGAAAGGTTCTCCAATCCCTGTTAAGGATTTAGCCTTACAATGAAGCTTTTATAACTTTCTAGATCTTTGTCATGTTGACATATCAGTCACTCCCTTTATGTGGGGACAAGAAGAAGGTGGAGAACAGTTGGCCTGGGGAATAAGGAAAAATTCAAACCAAAACTGGCCAAGTATTGCTCTGAAATACACAGTGAGGTTTTTTTCCCCTTAGGAGCTGAATGCTGGCAGGTAGCAAGCATGAAGGAAACCTGAACATGTTTAAATGCTATCTGTTCCAGCAGATGTCACTAAGAGGCAATGCTGTTTATAGAATGGCTAAATTGGAGACAAGCAGGTATTTTTAAAATCATAAAAGTATGGAAAAGCTTTGCCTAGCTATTAAAGAAATGTTTCAATATTGAAATATCTTTTAGCTCCTAAATAGGACTTTACTTTGGAATCAGGTCTGGAAATAAACTCCTGGCTTCCACTATATTTCAAAGGTTATGGTAATATATATTCTCTACAGGAAACTGCATGGACATTAGGAGACAAACCGAGTTCCATTGCTAAAGAAATAGTAAAAATTTAAAAGAAATAGTGGTGTATTAATCTTCATAAGTTATATATTTCTAAAGAAGGAAACTACAAGAATTTTTGAATGCTCTGAATATTTAAACTCCTCAGAAACAAATATTTGGACTATAGAGGATGAAAGAAAATTCCCAGGTGAATATCATGCTTGTGTGATCTCTCTGAGACAAGGAACACCTCTGCTTTTAGCTGTGCAGGATCAAGCACATTGAAGTCTGAGTCCATGACTGTTACTCTGGTGTTGCTGTGGTATCCATTAGCAGAGTCGATTGCAAACAGAAGATGGGCCATTCTCTCAGGTCACAGATTAATCCAGATATGGTTTTAATCAAAACAAAGCATATGCTACATTTCTATTTTTTGTTGTTCAACCTGCTCTCTCTAAGAAGAATGCAATTTGCATAAATTTTTAATGTGTTTCAGGTAATGGGCAGAGTTTGAGGTCAAAGATGGGAGCAAGGAACATAAGAATGAGAGCAAAAAGCTTCCAAGAAAAAACTAACACTTTCCCCTCTAAATGAGTGCAACCTACAACCCCAGGAGTATGGACAGATGTTTAGAGGTCTGCAATAGAAACACCCAGCTAATGGTGCAAGAGCAGCAAGAACAGATGGTGCTACAGGCTTCTCATATTCCCTATTTCTACACCCACCACCACCTGCTATCTAATCCTCTTTAATTATTCAACTTCCTAGTAACGAATTATTACATTCTTACCTTTTGTTTTTATATCACATCAAAATCATCAATGCTCACAATCTTAGTTTATAATACAAAAGTTTTTGTTGTTTTAGGATGTCTTATTTTCTAAAGTTGTAAGAGGAAAGGCAGGCCCTCAGCTTCACTAAAAATATAGAACCCAATGTGCAAGTATATTCTGCCCTTTAAAAAACATATAAGAAAACACATATCAGTTACTAGAAGGGAAAGAGCAAAATATGTGATGTGTGCTATGCAAGTTTAATAAGCTTGCTGTCTCATTTATGCTGTCTCTACCCTCACAACACTTTAACTAGAAATGCAAAAGACCCTGAGGACGCCTTGAAGAAGACAAATTCAGTTCCTTAGATTTCTTTTTAACATGCCCATCATCCTGACAAACATCTGTGTCTCATCAAGAATTTGTCTTCATAAGGAGGTAGTTAGTATGCCCCCTAATTGTGGGTTATAACTGTCCAAATTTTGAAGATTGCAAATGTCAGCAGTTTGTACAAGCACCACAGCCTCTCAATTTTAGAAAGGTCAGTAGGACCCTATTACAGTCAAATCTTCTCTGCAGACTTCATAATTCAAACCTCTATTATTCTTTGCTCTCTATTCCTCTTCCTTATTTCTTTTCCAAGCACCCTATGAATTAAAGGATCTTCATTTCAGTGGAATGCAGCTACCCCTTGGATGGAAGAAATCAGTTCAGGGCCAGCAGCTCTGCAGTACACAACCATTTCCAGCAGCCTCAGAAGGAGAAGCAAAGAGTATATAGAGCAGCTGAAACTGACAAAGGGATTTAGGTTGGCAGAAGGTATTTAACCTAATTTGGCATGTGGTCAGGATATGAGAAGCTACTAGATCATTGCTTGGAAAAATCTGATTCTTTGTTTAATAGAAGTGTTCATGATATTTGCTTCATATCTTATCTGTTAGCTTCAAAATAAACAGAAATCTCAATTACCGTAATGCTAATAAGTGTGAACATTTGTTGCTTTAACTCATTGCAAGCCATGATATCAATGAAACAACCAGCATGCAGGCTCTTCTTGAAGGCCCCCCACACCTGCCCTTCCCTGTGTACGCATTGGTAAAATAGGAATTGGACAGAAGAACAACTTCACAAGTTGGTCCTGCCAAGCAACTGGAGATGCACGTCCTTACAGAAGAGACTACTCACCACACCAAACCTGGACAAAATATTGCATAGTAAAGGGACAAGATCGTGACTGCCCATATTATCCACTTGCAGAGTGTCTGTATCAACAACCTTGACAATATCATATACACTACCAAAGTCCTGTTCAATTGCTTAAGAATTTCATTTTTATACAATAATCAAGACAGTTTTGGGGTTTTTTTGAAAGGTGATATTAGTACTTGATAAAGAAAGTTATAAAGTAATAATAAAACAGCTGATACATAAATATACAGTTGGATAATTCTAAAGATGTACGCTCTTAACCTCATAAATAAATTCATAGAGCTACAACGTCAAATGTTTTAAGAAGTTGAAATTCCACTGCTGCTTTTTAAAATTTAGTATTTCAAGACTAAATCCATGTTAGAAGCCAATTCTAAATCTGACATTTTTCCTTACCAAGCACATATCTTGTCCTCATTGTTCTTTACCAAAACTTGGCCTTCATACGTGCTATTTAAAAAGCAAATAAAGAACATGAACTTGTTCAAACTCTGGGAATATTTCAGCCTACAGATCAGAAAAAAAACCCATTTTTGAAACCAAGGAACTTCTCAGGATCATTGAGAATTGACCAGAGGGGTCAATTAGCTCTTGCAGTCTCACTGATTCTGTGTCAATAATTTATAAATTTAGAGAGCAGGCAGGTTTTTGCTGCTAGTTTACAATTAAAGTGCCAGTTCTTAGAAAGTCTGTGCCACTCAGCTGAACTCAGTGGACTGGCACAGGTGTAAACCCACTGACAATTTAGCATAAAGAGTTATGTTGTGTTTTCAAATGCATTCTTTCCTTCCAAAGCCAAAATTTAGTTCACAATTGAAAATATATTAAATATTGTTGTGCTTTGACTCTGGCTGGATGCCAGAGATTCACCCACAACCTCTCTCTCACTTCTTTCACCCCCCCGCCCCCATACAAACAGGGGAAGAGAGAGGAAAAGGAAAACCTGAAGGGTTTTTGCTACAACAGGAATGAGGACTATTATAAATCTTTACTGTCACAGGTAAAACAAGCTCCAAGATGAGGAATGTGAAAGATTTATTTCTAACAAGATCAGAGCTTAACATGAGAAGTATCATCTTAAAGGCAACCTTCTTCCCCCACCTCTCCTTCTCTTACAACAGATACCACATTCCCTTTTTTCCTCCAGGAGACAAAGGGTGAACAGGAGTAGGGAAAAGCCAGGCAGCTGGTATTTCTTCTGCCGCTGTTCAGGGTAGGAAGCCATTTCCCTGTCTTTCGTAGGATCCCCTTCACCCCCCCATGGGAGAAAGTCTTTCATGACCCTTCCCAGCGTGAGTCCAATCCCAGGGATAACAGCTCTTCCATACTCTGCTGCCCAGGGGTCACTCCACAGGGTGCAGTTCTTTGAGCATTGGCTGTGCTGCTTCGGTCTGGGTCCCATCCCAAAGCACACAGATCCTACCAGGTACAGTTCTGCTACACAGTGTGGACTCCTCCTCTATGGGCTACAGCATCTTTCCTTAGACTCTGCTCCAATGTGGGCTCCAACATGTCTACAGCCTTCCTCCAATATCCTCCTGGTCCAGCATGGGCTCCAACATGTCTACAGCCTTCCTCCAGCATCCTCCTGGTCCAGCATGGGCTCCTCTGCATCCCTGTGCTCTCTCTCCATTCCATGGGGCTGCAGGAGGACAGCTGCTTCACCATGGTCTTTTCCATGAGCTGCAGGGAGATGCCTGGAACACCTCCTCCCCCTCCTTTAGCCTGGCCTTGGTGCCTGCATTGCTGTTACAACTTCTCACAGCATCTCTCCAGCCTCCATCTTCTTGCTGTTACTCTTTTTCTTATTTTCCTTTCTTAAATATGTTATCGCAGAGGTGCCTCGATCTCTCCTGATTGGCATGGCCTTGGTCGGCAGCAGGCCCAGCCAGGAGCTGGCTGGCGTTACTCTGCTAGCTAGGAGGGAGACTTTCAGTAACTTCTCTAAGAAAAGCCACCTCCATAGCCGCCCCCGCCGCTGCCAGGAAAAAAAATGGCCACAGCAAATCCGACACAATTGTATATAAATACTGTTTTATATAGAGAAATAGCTACTTTGCTTTTCTGTCCAAGCAGTATTGCAAAAGGCACAGATCAGCTTTGCAGCAAAGGCAGGCACCTGAAGAATGCTTTCTGCCTCACAGCAGCAAGAACCAACATGTTGAGGTATTTTTGGTTCCCTTCATGTTACGCCCTGTGGTTTTTCTGACTAGTTAAAGAATAGATTTATTTCTGATGCCTGATGTCATAGACTGCTTTTGCATTGGCTAATATCATTTAATTGAGAATGTTTTATTACCCATGGAATATTGATGTGGTAGCTTACTTTTTCCATAAAGGCAAAAGGCAAGTATCACAAGTACCAGAGCCTTCACATCTCCACTGAGTTCGCTTATGTCTACACTCTGCTGAGCAAAATGCTAATTCGTTTATTTGCCAAAATTGAGGCAGGTTACAAGGCATTCTAGGATGAAAAAGCCTGACATTACCTAATTGGATTGAGTTTTCTCACTCATTCGGCGAAGTTCAGTAAGGGTATCTAAACCAAAGGGTTTTAGACTATATTACACAGAAATTTGCTTTTTGACTCCAGAGTGAGATGGGCAAATGCTGCTGCTCTTTCCAGCTGCCGCTGAAATGTCTAAACTCAATTTTTTGGTCAAAATATGTGTAAAACCCCATCAGTCTTCCATGCTGATCGCTTGAAAACCAATTAAAGTGTATCCATACATTCTAAACATTAATTTTGCATGTAGACAATTACTTTTTTGTTTTTATTGCTATTTGTGAGTCTCTGTTGAAGCTGGAAATTTGACAGATGTTCACACTTACGCCCATGGATTAAAAAAAAACAAAAAAAAAACAAAACAAAAAAAAAAGAGGTCCAGAAGCCTCATCTAAGATTAAAGGTAAATAAGTTCACATTTACTAGTATTACGTCTGTAGCAGCAGGCAGCAGTTTTCAGGAGGCCCAGGGAAGAGCATGCCCATGGGCGTGCAGTTGATGGGGCCCAGTATAGTACAATCGTTTTCTAATAGAGTTTCCATTTAATATCAGCCAAGAAATCTTCAATTTTTAAAATATGTGATCCAACAGAAACTGACTCAGTTTGAAGTCATGGTAATCCTCTTCTGAAGCTACTGTATCTGGATATCTCTGTTGAACTGTCTCTGGTTATTATGCACAAATCTAGGATGAGTCCTGACTAAACACATTTTCATGAGGTGTAAAAATAATATATTTAGCTCAGTGCACCACTGAAATCCTGGCATTGCCGACTTCACAAAAATCCTTTGCATATTTCACAGTTAGAAGACAAATTTCCTTTGAAAGAAGTTAGCTTTTTCTTTTTAAGAGAGCTTGATGGGTTTAAGGCTATGTCTTTTTCCATCAAAATCAAAAGTTAACTTGGAAACATATAAGACATGGTAAATTAAATTTAGTGAATACCATTTTATGATCCATCCTGATGCTTGTAATTGCCATAGGTAGAAAATACATCTGTGGTGAAGAAGTGGAAAATTGGAACATGATAGAGTTTCCACTAGGCTCCCTTGTTAATGAATCTAAGCTAATCTTTAGTGAATTCCTGAGAAAGCATGAAGAGATTTTTTTCTCCTAAAAAAGAGTGCTGAGCAAGTGAAAATGGAGCCAGAACAGCCTCCTTGCTTTAAAGATTTAGATATGTTATTTAATTCGATTTCTGCAAAGACAAAACTGAACAGTGATGGCAGCTGATTCTCCCCGGAGTATCTGGTAATCTATATTAAATAAACTTAATATAGAATGTAAAATAAAAGTCTCTGAATGAAAAGGTTTTCCATACTGGTGATCAAACTGAGTTATCTGGACAGATTCACAAATATAACACTTTAGTTAAATTATGGCTAAGGTTACCTTCCTGTAACAGCAGTATAGTGTATCCATACACGATACAATTTTAAATTAACAACCAAAAAAACAGCCAGTCAACTCTGGCAGACAAAACTCAGAGGCCTAATTTACCTAGCTGTTTTCCCAGATTTTTTGGACAGATTTTTTAGGCTGCTTAGTGCCATGCTACGAACTTCTTTTAACTCTTCTTTGATCAAGCTATGCCACTGAGTCTCCTAGGTGATTGCTAATAATATGTATCATGAGTAAGAGCTTCAGAAGGACACAAATGGGATCAAGGTCTCACACCACAGCAGCTAGAAAGAAGGACAGAGAAGGATGATCTCCCCTTTCACTGAGTCACCTCAACCCCTCTCCGGCACCCAAATGACCAGCCCCAGGCAGGCAGGGCAGTCCTTTCTGGTATGAACCCCCCAGAATTTAGACAGGATCACACATCACAGAAGTATTATGACCCTGGTTTACTCGTTCTACCACCTTCTACCATATACGAAGCATTACTGGAGGCTTTAAAGACTGCAGTCAGCAAAACAAATTATACCAAATTAGAGTGCCAAGAGCTGGATGTTTCTAACCCAGATTCCCCATGAAAATCTCTCATGGATTCATAGGGTTTTGTTGTAAATGTATGTCTGTACCACAAAACTATTGGAGAGATAACTGTTTCAGCTCACTCGTTCAAAGACACGAGACCTATAATTTTACACAAAATTGGCTCTAATTGCCAGCAAAAGCACTGCCTGTGCTGAAACATTCTCCAAGGGCTTGTCTTCGCTGCACAGGAACTCAGACCCTCCCACTGTCCACAAAGTAAAGCCCTCTGACCCAGGGTTTTAAATATGGACTAATTTATCTGGCTAGGGTTACCTGCTGAGAAAACCATTGAGCACTAATGATCTGTCCTTTCCTCTTCCCAGCACTGAATAGCAGACCGGGGAGCATGGGGCCAGATTCCAAGTAGAATGGATAGAATGAAAGAAGTGGAGGGAGGTGTCTACAAAGCCACAGTGAGAAATTAGGATAATGGAGAGAGGCATCAGAATTCAAGCTGTTGGCAGAAGTTGCTGAGGGGAAATTGCTCTGAGGCACTAAAAGGTGTATTTGCAGTTTTAAAATAACTTTTCCAATTGCAGGACGGAAAGAACAACTCACTAGTCACACCATTAGAAAACCTGGATTCAAGTAGATGTTGTGTCACAGATTTTCCTAAGGCAGTCAGCTGGTTTTTTTGTGCCACACAGACACAAAATGTAGCTAAATTGTCTTTTTTCACTCATCTGCACAGTTTGGAATGACAGTTCTTCACTACTTCACAGAATACTCTAAAGACTTTCAATTGCTCTAACATTGTGGTAATAGGAGCTGTAGCAGCACCTAAGCTGACATGCTTTTTTACTTACTAATAAACATAACTTCTTTTAAGGAAGCTGCTTTTTCTTTTTCTATTCATGAGTTTCCAAAGTGAAGAGATCTCAGTATTTACCGATATGTTCAGAGTACAAGTGTAAATCATCAACAGGTCTAATGTAAAACTGTAATAGTATTAAATTCTTAATTAATATAAGGAAATCACAGAAACTTCCTTTAAATATGGAGACAGACATCTTAAGTTCAGAAAATCCTGATGAACTTCCTGTTCTTAGTGGCAGCTTCACAACGCTGCCTTCTCAATGGCAGTTACCAAGCATCCCTGTCTTCAAGGTTTTCTAGAATTACCAAGAATGAACAAAGAGAAACAAGAATAATTTGAAAATGGCATTATTTATGCTTCTAATTTTCTTTTTTAAGCACAGAAATATCTCAGTTCCGATAAATAGACCAGAGAATAAGTAAAGGATGTAATGATTAATTCTGTGTTTGTTTTGAAAGAGTCTCTCGAATGTCAGAGGAATATGTGCCACTAAGCAATGGTGTGATTTGGAATATTTAATAAGAAGAAGTTAAGCATCCTGTGAGGTTTGGGGTTTTTTAGTCTAAAAAATGGTCATATACCATTCAGGTCACATAAATCCTGATTTCATGTTTAATTTTCTTAGTTGTTTGAAGACTCAGTACAAGCCAAGAAAGATTTACTGAAGCCAGGTATTATACTTGAACTGTAGTGAAGCATTAGACAGAAATGTAGATAAAATAATGGAAGAGGGAATTAGTTCTCTGGGAACCATGTAGACATATGAGTCTATTTATTTGTCAAGCAAGAATAAAACATTAATTTTTGGGATAGAGTGAAAAATAATTGCTAATGTAATAATACATTAAAGTGTCTTCTACTAAGGATCCATACTTGGGCTTGCTGAGCATGCAGAACAGAGAACAGAATTTCCTGTTCTGGTTCTGCTTGCAGTTAATGGTGTCAGCCAATTTTTAATGGAGTCAGTGGCTTTGTATCATCTGACTTGAAGAAGACTTGGATCAGGCCCTGGGGTCTAAATGAATGTGGTACATCAACAGTCAATTTTGTCCTTGCACTATTGGAAACTGGATTATGCCATTTAACTTTAATACGTCTGAAGTAGTTTGACAGACTCAGATGAAAAGGAAATACACAGGACTTCTGCTTTTTTTTCTGCTACTGATTGTTTCTATCAAGCAGTTGGTAACCTGTTACATCCAGCTAAACCACTATTTAGCTTTTAGGTAGTTTATTAGAATAAAATGTTAATTTACATTTTCTTCTTCTAAATGACCTTAATCTGAAATTAGCATTCTTATATTGTAAATGTCTACAAGAAGCAGGGGAATAAATTTTAAAAGTCCTAAAGTTTTCACTTGTTTTTCACCCCCTTAACTGAGAAAAGGAAACAGCAGAAATCTCATAATTTAATTTTTTTAAAAATCCTCAATTGACTTCCAGTTAAAAATGGACCTGAAAGGGCAGGAGTCTTAACATGGCCCATTGTAAAAAAAATTATTCTTCCTTATTCTGAATTTCTCATTCTGCACATCATGACATTGAATTAGCAAGACATGTCTTCCCAGAAAGCCAGAGTCAGAAGACCAGATTAGTTACTGAGGCAGCCAATGCTTCATGCCCTGGAAGAGAAGCTTTATGCTCCCTGGGGAGTACATTTCCTTAGTCTGGTTTCAATACAGGTAAATTTACTCGGTTCTTGCTTCAAGTGCATCCTAAAGCATTGCAGATGCTAGCTAGGAACACAAGGTTCTTCTATTCCAGACACTAAAAAGCAAACTCCTGTGTGAATTTCCAGCTGAGATGTTGGGACTCTGTCATTTTTTCCAGAACTAGTGAAACAAGGCGTTCTGAGAACATCCTACTCATTTTTTCCCTTGGATTCTTCTACTTCCTCTTCAAAGACAGCCAAGAAATACAGGACAAGATTTTTTTTTTTTTTTGGTAGTTCTCTGAAATTCATTTTACTTAATATTAGACCAGGATTTGTCTGTGATGCAATACAAAGCTAAACATCAGACCCTGGGATCTGGCCCAACCTGGACAGGCTGGATCAATGGGCCAAGGTCAGTTGTATGAGTTTCAATAAGGTGGAGTTCTCGGTCTTGCACTTGGGTCACAGCAATCCCCTGTCGTTTTACAGGCTGGGAAAGAGTGATTAGAAAGGTGCCCAGTGGAAAAGGGCCTGGGGATGCTCGTTAACAGCCAGCTAAACATGAGCCAGCAGTGTGCCCAGGTGGCCAAGAAGGCCAAGGGCATCCTGGCCTGTATCAGGAACAATGTAGCCAGCAGGCAGTGATGAGGCCACACCTCAAGTGCAGTGTCCAGTGTTGAGTGCTGCGACCACTCAATTTAGGAAGGATGTTGAAGTGCTGGAACATGTCCAGAGAAGGGTCATGAAGGTGGTGAAGGGTCTGGAGCACAAATCCTATGAGGAGCAGCTGAAGGAGCTGGGGGTGTTTAGCCCAGAGAAAAGAAGGCTAAGGAGCGACATTATTATTCTCTACAACTAACTGAAAGGAGGTTGCAGCAAGGTAAGGCAGGCAACTAGCTGTAGGACAAGATATAATGGCCTCAAGTTGCCCCAGGGGAGGTTCCAGGTGGATATTAGGGAAAAAATAATTATTGAAAGGGTGATTAAGCACTGGAACAAGCTCCCCAAGGAAGTGGTGGTGTCAACATCTCTGGAAGTGTTAAAAAACAAGTAGACGTGGAACTTCTTTATATGGCTCAGCTGACATGGTGATATTCACAGAATCACAGAATATTCTGAGTTGGAAGGGACCCACAAGGATCATCAAGTCCAACTAAGTGAATGCCCATACAGGGATTGAACCAAGACTGAACTTCATGATCTTGGAGGTATTTTCCAAACTTAGTGATTCTGTGATTTCATATGCTGTGAGACGTATTGGAATTCAACTAAGTGTGTAAATATATATAAAATACATTTGCACCCAGTCTTAAGCCACATAAAGTTATATCTATATATGCTTTGATTATTTTTATTAATATAGAAGTAAAAACTCCACAATTATTCCAAAATATCCCAAATTATTTTTAGCTTTACCATCCTACAAATTTATTTTTAACTATCTGTGGATTGTTATTGATCATGTAGACATTGACCCTTAAAGGTTGAGTTTATATGAGGCAAATTTTAAGGGTATTTTATACAACAAGCTCAAGGAACTTTGGGGGGGGAAAAACGGATAAAAATCCTTATCATGAACATTTTCCCTTTCCATTTGCTTTGGCTTCATCCACTGGACTGCAGAGATTACCCCCTTAACAGAAAGAAAAAGCATATATCAACTTGCCTCACCTACAGAGCCTTCAGGCAAAATATATCACTTTTTTGGGACTGTCAAGGACTGAATAAATCAGAGATAAGTGGGTTAAAATGTCAGCACCCACTGGGACCAAAATAAACCTACCATATTTTTTAATCTAAGTGAAATCCTATCTGCAGTACCATCAGCACTTCATTTATTCATTTCGGAAGACAGCATAAATCTCTTAACGATTAATTTTAATTTTTTAATTAAAAAAAAATAAAAAAACACAATGAATTGTTGGGGGGGTTTCCCCCTCGCATTGTAATAAGCCTGTAGAAGTCTTCTTGTGCAAAAGGTCAGATAAGCGTGATGTGAAAGATGGTGCTAAAAGGCTTTCAAACTTTGTTTATTAATAGATATAACCCTTTCACCTCTGCTACATCTGTCACCACTAGGTTAAATATCATTTATCTTACTGGTCCCCTGACTTCTTGTTATGAGTATGGGGAAATGCCACAAAAACCCCACTGAATGATCACAAATCCATTATAAAAAAATGCAAGAGAAGAATTGTCTGGGCCTTTCTAATAAAACATAACCTAACATGGAGTAACTAAAGGCACTGAGGGTAGCCTCTGATTTTAAAAGCATCCACTAGGCCATTGATCATTGAAGACAACACAGAGTGACCTCACACAAACACAATGTAAACTCCCAAACTCATTGATGGCATTCCTACAGCTCTGCCTGAATTTATATTGCCTCTCTGTAAACTGTTTGACATAAGCAGTGAAAGATGGAAACAGAAAAGGGCCTCCTCAATATGATGAGCATACCACCAAATGCAGCTGGATGCAATTGGATTAACTTGTAGCTTACTTTGATGTTCAAAGAAGTCTCAGGCCAAAATGTGTGTTATTAGATTTTTCATAAGATTCTTGAAAGTATATTTGTCCTTCTGGATAGTCAAAAATATGCTAGAGCATAAAAATTACACAAATCTACTTCGAGGTGAAGAAAAGAAATGGAAAAAATATACTGGTTTATTATGCATTTGTTAGACAGAATGCTATGGCTGTATAAGTCAAATAATGCACTCAGAAAGGTATGTGAGTGTTTGTCCGTCCTTCCTTCCTTCCTTCCTTCCTTCCTTCCTTCCTTCCTTCCTTCCTTCCTTCCTTTTCCTATAAGCACCAAAAACATATAAGTGTGAGACCTTCAGTATTTTTTCACTTTCTTTCAGTAAGCATGTAGCAAACACTGAATAGATGTGTCTGCTTTATACTCCAAAATTATACAAAATAATTGTTGGGCAAATGCCAAGATGTGAATACACAGAACAAGAATAGAGCTGAAGAAAGCAGAAGAATGATACCAGTTAGCCTATTGACTGTTAAAACAATTTATTTTTAAAAAGTTCAATATGATTGATAATTAAAATCTCTTGCTTGGTTTATTGCATATGGAAAGTTTAAGGACTTTTTTATTTTTTTAAGAAGGATGCTGAAAATTTTGTAGAGAATTTATTATAGACATTTTAGATACTGTGCTCCTGCAATAAATAAGTGAACAGGAAGTTAATGCTACTGGAAAGTTCTCCATTCTATTTCTAAGCCATCCATACTAGCACTAGGTAAATTCTTTCCCTGTTCCCCAAAGAAGGAATAAATCAAAGAGAAATAAATACAAGATATAGTGATGGGACAAAGGGGTATGGATTCAAACTGAACATGGGTTTAGATTAGAAATTAGAAAAAAGTTCTTTACTCTGAGGGTGGTGAGGCACTGGAACTGATTGCTCGGAGAAATTGTGGATGCCTCATCCTTGGACGTGCTCAAGACCAGATTGGATGGGGCTTGTAGGAAAATTGTCTAGTGGAGAGTGTTTCTGTCCATGGCACTGAGGTTGGAACTAGATGATCTTTAAGGTCCCTTCCAACCCAGGACATTCTATGATTCATTGATTCTCTGAATCAAATCTATAAATGTGGTTTTCATCCTGCTCCTGGAATGACATTGTACCTTTCTTGGGAGATGATTGCAAATCACATTATAGCTCATTGCTCATAGACTCTGAGATGGTACTAAAAGATTATTTCTAGCATAGAGTGCTGTCATTGTGCACACTACAGGGACAGTTATACACCTCCTGACTTTGCACAATTCCAACTGAAGTGCCAAAGCAATATGAAACAAAAGACATCATTGCCTTCCTGTGCAGTAAAAATGAAAATAATCCAGAAGCATTCATAGCTTACAGGTTTTCAGCGAAGTTACTGCTTTTAAGCCATGAGAAAATACCTAGGTTGGTATTTCCATTTACTACAGAAGAACACAGATATAGGAAACTAAGAAACCCATTTGGGAAGCACAGTTGCATCTACAAGGAAAACTCCTACATGAGCAGGTACATTTACAGTATTGACTATAATTTTGGGCATGTAGGACACTGATTCTAAATCTTTCTTGAAATTTCATATATTAATTTCTTCTTTTTCACCTGTCATCTAGGAGCCTGAAGATGACAAGGGTCCCTATTAATGGACTTTGAAAAACCCATGTACTATGAAGTCTGATGCCTTGCTTGCCCCATCCAGCCATGGACCTAGCTCTAAAGTGGAGCATTCTTCACGTACCACTGGGTCTGGGTGGTTTAGTACCTCTTTTGGGAGCATTTTTCAGGGTTTCCTGTGAGAATTTTCCCTCTAGAGATACCCAAGCTTATATGAACAGGTATTCTGTTATTTTTTTCTAGCAGGATTCAAGTAGAGAAGCTAATCGCTTTGACCCATTATCTTAGGTTTAGGAACATATAAGTTGTAATGAGAATTTGGACAGACAAAACCTCTCTGGTTTGATTTTTGGTCCATTGCCTCCAGCTGGCATAGCACCCACCCACTGCTTCCAGATCCTCTTCCAGAATGACCAAGGATTTCATCCTCTTTCAAATAGCAGCCCTTTCTAAATCTATCTGGTCTATTTTAACTACATTTCACAGCTTGTATCTCCCAGTCTCCACTCCTCTTAGGAACTCGAATCATTACTCATTATTAGTTAGCTATGAAATGCAAATGGCTAGAAATTCTTCTTGGACTAGCTCAGCTCCTCTAGCACTTTGCTTTTTTTTGATTTCTATAAATCTATAAGTGTGTTTCCTCTCTCTTGAGAAAAAAAGAAAAAAAAAAGACTAAAAGAAAAGGAGTGAACACTAAGTATAACTGTGTTTTCTTCCAGAGACTGCAGCCTACCATGTGAGTAGGTCCTGTCTGTAATTGTCATTTAAACAGCTTTTAGAAATATAACATAAATTATTTCAAAATTGCTTTGAGATAGAACATTTTCTCTAAAAGAGTTGTCAAGAGTCAGGTTTCAACTATAAAAGGAATCTGGGCCATAGGATTGGCAGTGATTAATTGCAATGCATAAATTGGTGGGCATTCTCAGCACAAAGGCAGTGACTCTTTCTGGGACACACTTAACTCTAGACTTTGATATATCATGTGAAGGCACTAGCTGCTGGCTTTCTAGTGAACCATAGTTATTATGCATTCCTCAAGCTCTACTGGACCTGCTTCTGGTACTGTGTCCACTCCTAAAGAAATTGCTAATATCTTGTATTGGTCCTCTGCCCTGAGTTCTCATCTTGGTTTGACTGCTTGGCTCGATACGTGGAATCACAGATTGGCTTAGATTGGAAGGGACCTCTGGATGTCATCTGCTCAAGCAGGGAGATGTAGTGTCAGTTCTGCAAGACAATGTCCAGATGGCTTTTGAGTATCTCCAAGAATGGAGATTCCACAACCCCTCTGGTCAACCTGTGCCAGTGTTTGGTCACCCTCATAGGGAAAAAGTGTTTTCTAATGTTCAGAGAGAACCTTTCATGTATATCTTCATACCCATTCCCTCTTGTCCTGCCACTGGGCGCCACTGAGCACAGCCTGGCTCCCTTGTAATTGCACAGTCCCTTCAGCTATTTATATATATTAATAAAATTACTCCCTTTCGCTCTCTCTTCTGCAGGCTAAACAGCTCTCCCAGTCTTTCTTCACAGGAGAAGTATTCCCACATCCCTGCAGTACCAGGGAGTCCAGAATGAGACACAGACACTGCACCAGAGGTGGCCTCACCAATTCCCAGAAGAGTGGAAACTCCCTCTATCCACAGACAGTACTTTGTCTCCTGAAACCAAAGCCACACCTGGCTCACGTGCAACATGGTGTCCACAGGCACATTTCCTGACAATTTCCCTGCACCTACGAGGGTGCAGGATTTCACCTGCCTTTCCATGTTAAACCTCAGGAGTTTCCTGGCAACCTGTTTCTCCACCCACTCAAGATCCCTGTGAATGACAGCACCATCCCACGCTGTTTCCACCACCTCTCTTGGAAAGGTGTCAAAAAATTCTGCGTTGGCCGGGAATCGAACCCGGGTCAACTGCTTGGAAGGCAGCTATGCTCACCACTATACCACCAACGCTGTGATGCCTGGGAGCTGCTGCTTGCTTCCCTGATTTGTTTCCAAGTTCTCTCCATTCCTGGTTTAACCACAGGGTTCACTAACAGCTCACTGCAAGCACCATAAAGGACTACTGAGGAAAACATTCAAGTTTTCTCCACAGCTGCCAAGGCTACTAGAAAATTAGAAAGTTGGTGGGTTGGTTGTTCTTAAACATTGACAAAAACTAAGGTCTTGCTCAGTGAAATATTTCCAGAGTCTTAAATTAAAAGAAATTCCACAGAGGACTAAAATCTCCTGGCATTGTGCATAATAGCACAATTGGAAAAAAGGCTGCCTAACAGCTCCCATCAGATGAAATAAGCATCCTCGTTTATATATTTTAAGTAAAAGAAATGGTTTTGCCAGCATTAACATTGAACTATGATGAGATTTTTATTTCATATAACAAAAATTAGTTAGAAAAAGTTAAAACAAAAAATGTATGTCCTTGCCATCAACTACTGCTCTTGTCTTCTCAATATCATCCAAAGAAACATAAGATCACAGGGAAAATGTAGCTGAAAATAAACTAAATAGATTTGGAAAAGGTTGCTATTTGAGAAAGTATTATCTGAAGCACAAGTCTAAAATAATGTGTGGTGAAAAGTTTACTACAGTGGGTAGAGCCAACAAACTAGTTTAGAGGGGGAAAAAACTCTCGAAACTCACATGCTGTGAGGATATCCCATGAATGGCCCAGGGTCATCTGTGATTTCATTTCTGAGAATGTCTTACTTACAAACAAATCTGGTTCTTAACATGCAGAAATCAGTTGCTTTTCTCAGCAAGTTTATGGTTGGAAGCTTTCTGTGCCAGCTCTTATTTCCTCAATAAAGACACCTGCAGGTCCCTCAGTCTAAAATGTTCAATCTTAGCTGCAAGGGTGGTCAGAAAACTCGTGAGACCTAATATTGGTTAGGCATCCATCAATCTCCCAGATTGTGACCCTTTTTGTCATTTGGCATCTGAGGATTGAATAAGTCCATAGCAGGTCCCTCAGTCCTATGTATACCCTGTTTTACCCAGAACTGTCTAGTGCTGGTATTGATGAAATTTTTTAACCTTAAATGAAAGTCTACTGTGCACAGCTACACCCTAGTAAGGATATCAAGTCCTCTCTCCTTTCTGCTTCACATTTTACTTTAAAAACCAGTAAACCCAGCAAAGATCCTGTTTAGAAGGCTCTTGTGAGGATGTACTGTATTTATAAAGAGGATTTAACAAAACAATCTAAGAGGGCTCCACTGAATGATGCAGGGTTTATTTTCACTCTGTGCGAGATGCAGTGTCCATGTATTGCTTTGTAAATGCACACTTCATTTATGGGGTGCATACACAGCAAACTTTTTTGCTTTTTGGCACCACATTTTCTGTGCATTTCTTGTGGCTCCTTTTTACATGGAGCCTTAGACTTGAGTCAGTAGGATAATGATTTAAGAAGAAGATATGATGGGTCACACCACACTCACTGATCATAATACCTTCTGGAAAATACATACTTTATTGTAGTAATTTTTTATGCTTTTTCTTCTAATCTGTAGACACCATAATTATTTTCTAGTGAAACTGTAAAGGCCTGAATAATAACTGTAGGGCTACCAAGAGTTGTTTACAATGTTACCGAAACGAATGGTTTAACAGTCATCAAAAATGGCTATTCTTTATATATTCCCCTGCAGAAATATTCCACAGAACCAGAAAATCTGTGGACTACCATTTGAAAATAATTACCTTACTGTTTAGGAAATTTGAATAACTTTAGTAAAGAGGTCAGTCTGGAGGAACTGTCAATATTTTTCTTACAAAAATGATATTTATCTTCCTTCAAGTTTTAGTCTTAACTGTGTCTTCTTTATGATGTCACCATCCTGTACTTTAAGACAACACAGAGTGAAGAAGATGATTTTTAAATGGTGTGATAGAACTGGGGAGAGAGATGGGCCCCTTTCGAATTGAGAAAAAGCACTGGATGAGGAGAGCTGGCTCTGAGAAAGCTGGAAGCTGAAGTGTTTGGGCAGAACAGGACAGAGAAAGGGGACGGGCTAAGGGGATCTCTGTGAAAGGCAGCCACCTGCATCTCAGCTCATAAAGCCGCTTAAAAATGCACGAGATTCCTAAAGTATTTCAGCACCAAAAGTTGCAGATAGACCCAAAGGGCCACATTCCCAGAGTCAGAGTAGTCTTACCCTGCTCAAGAAATTCTAGAAACACTTCTGAACATCTGTAGGCACCTGGAAATCTATTGAAATCTGACCTCAGTGTTCCAATCCCAAATGCAACTTCAGTAACCCTTGTATATTCAGACAATGCACACACACTGCCAAATAAGGGGCTTTGCGTGAAATTTTTCCTGATTATTTGTTTTGCCTCTCTCTCTCTCTCACACACACACATGTATGCACACAGGTTCCAGTAGTACTTGATGAACAAGCAGATCAAATTAACCCTTATTATGTCTTACCAGAACAAGATGGGTGAGCAATGGTTGTCCTCCTTAATCTGGTTTTAATTCACTAGGCAACAAATCTGTTGGCTATGAGTCTACTGCATACAGCTTATAGCTGGGAGGAAGTATTTTACCATGGCATAATTAAAAGGATTTATACCGCACATGTAATGACACGCTCTCTGCTTTCTTATTAAAGGTCTTCTTTGTGGGGGTTTACACCAAATTAGTTGCATATGTGGCTGGGTTTGCTGCAATATCATCTTCAACTACTTAGTACATCATCACGGTAACCTCTCAATTAACCCTTGTTTCAAAAGCTGTTCAGTGCAGGTGTAGTAACATTGCTTTTCTGGCAGAGGACATGCCTCCTCATTGCTAGTGACCTCTGTTGTTGCTGAGGATCTGGGTGTGCTACATATGCTTTTGGTTTACAGTGCAAGGCTTCAGCTAATTGTGTAATTGATGTGCTGCAGATCCACACATTTTAGAACTCTAGAAGATATTCAAACACAAAATATAAAACCTAGGTCTAGCCAACGCCGAGTTTGTCTGGTTTTCTGGCAATAAGCTTCTCCTCAGAGTATAGATTTTGGTTTAGTTTGTCTGGAAGGAAAATATGTTTATATTGGAGGTCCAAAGGATTTCTTATTTCATACCAGAGCAAAAGGTTAAAAATAAGAACAACATATCCCAAGAGACTTCAGAACACTTCAGCGCTACCATTTGAACAGAATATGTTTATTATCCATCACAAGGTTTATCAACTTCTCCAAATAAGAAACAGCGTTAAATTTTCAAAATAAAAGACATTGAAGTTTTGGAAAAGAAGACTTCCTAAATATGTTAGATGAATAGTGCTAAAATAATAGTACAAGCACAAGATCATTTGGAAGCTAGAAAGCTGTATGTATTTAGATCTAATACACCAAAAAAATAAGGAACAAAAGCTTTTAGACATAATTTACTGAGAATAAACCAAGTAGAAGTTTAATTTAAAAATAACAATTCAACTTCTTTATAGTCTTTCCTATAATGAAATGAACTGAAAATCAAACAAATTACCCTCCCCCCTTTCCTCCCATCCCAAAAATTGTTTAAAAAATCTTAGATAATCCCTAAGTCATTACTGGTTTTGTTCTTTAGCTTTCCTTTGACTTATCAGAGGATAAGAAGTTAAATGAAAATCTGAACTGAGACTTTTTTGTGCACTCACTTGGTTTCAGCAGCTGGAATGATATGCAGAAATATGCATGGGTATCCTCAGGGGAAGTGGCTAAAATAAGCTGGTGAATCACCCTCTGGATGGAATATTTTTCACCATTTGTGTTAAAAATAAGAATTGGTTAACTAAAATATTTTAATTAATATAGCCTAAACACTTTAAAAGAAATTATAAATCACAAAATGACAACTCTTATTTTCCCACAGACTAAATTCTGCTTATTGGCTCTTACATTATATTAAAATTGGGAATATCACCTGGGAAAGAAAAGTTTGAGGTTAATTAATGTATGGATATTGATGATCTTTGTACAGAACAGATACAAGACATCCAAAGTGAATTAGATGTTTTCAGGATTAACAAAATGCACTTCTCAGAAATTTTTTAGTATTTAGAAATGAGCTATTTGGTCAGCCAGACATTTACTGGCTCTCAATGGTGCCTCAAGGAAACAGAAGCCACTGAACATGGTTTGATTTGAAAAGAACAAAAATATTTTAATAAATCCAATCCCAAACAAACAAGATTATTAAAAACAATGTGAGTTGTCTTTTTTTTCCCCTTTGAATTCATGTTGTTAATTCAAGAAGGCAGCTACACACCCTTCTGTCACTATTCCAGATTTAGTAGCTGGATCTGAGGTCCTTAAGTAGGTAGGCTTCAGATATTTTCACCCTTATACATACTTGTACCCCTTTCCATAACAGAGGCTATTCTAGATGAACAGATTTATAGATACAGTAACAGACAAGGATAGTAAAAGAACCTCCTTATTATACAGATTGAGACTGTAGAAGTCATGTTCATCGTTTGGTATCATATATTTTTAAAGATGTCCAAAAATTCAGTAGGCTATTTTTTCCCTTTTTTTTTCCCCTTCCAGAAGACTCCTGTTCTTCATATGCCTCCATTTCTTGGCATGTTTTCAAGCAAGGCAAGGCACATCCACAACCTCCACCTAACTTTGGAAAACATCACTGGAAGGTTTGACTATTAAGGCTGAACACAAAGACTCTTTGAGAATGGGATTTTTTTTATTATTATTTTTTTTTAGTGGCAGAAAAATTCACACTGCATGGAAAAATATCCAGGTTTCTTTTGTCATTTTATTTTATCCGTATTTTTTCTGTCTCTTGTAGGGGAAAGTTTCTGCTCTTGTCTTAAACTAACTTATCCTGATTGATTTTCACCACAGAAATAATTTATATTTGCTATATAATGCTGGACATGTATGCAGTGATCTGGAGTCTAAGATTCTGCTTTACTCCATCTCCAGCTTTCTGGGAGCTCAAAGAATAATAGGGAATTAATAACTCCAGCATCTTTAGGGAAATACGCACATGGAAATACATATAATATGATGCTTTCATTTAGTTGTGTAAGGATTTCTCTTTTCCCATCCGCTTCTGAAGAGGTTGGCATATTTCATTTTTTTACTGTCAGTCCAAGACTGTGCTTTCCAGAACCCTGTCAAATGTGTATGATTGATGCACCAGTGGCAAATAAATATGGGGGAAATTACTCTGGAGTATTTATGCATTAAACTAACATTCACTACCCTGGAGGCTTACGGACAAATGAGCAATTAAACCACTCGATTCTTGCACTTCCATGTAGAGATTGACTTCTATGGAAATGGGGAGCACTATTTAAGGTGGTTGTGCTAGACCTTTTAATGACTTTTGTCTGAGGTTTAATATGTGCATTGGATCATATACCCTAACCCTGGACAGGACTGTCAGGTTTGATCATTTTAGAATCATAGAATATCCTGGGTTGTAAGGGACCCACAGGAATCATCAAAGTCCAGCTCAGGACAAACGGTTTCAAAATACATATTCATTTTAGAGAGAAAAGATTTTATTGTTTCAAATGCTTGCTGTGATTCAGGCAAGTCCATCTTGTGGTTCTGTCTTAACATTGTTAACGTTAACATTGTAAAGATAGATTAAAACTTAATTCATAAACGTAAATAATGTTTATATGTTTGTAAAATATATTTGTTGTGTTTATAAAACAAAAATATTTTTGTCATTCATTATTAATGGCTTTTATTATCTCAGTGTAAATTTCTGTGAAAGTTAATTAGGAATTACATTTGAAGTACGACAGATCTGTTCTAAGATTTGCTTATGCTATTGCAGCTTCCTGTACTGACAATTACATTATTTTAATCAAAACCTTCTGCAGAGAGCCCCTTGAATAGTTCAGAAATTGGAGTTTTATTGTTTAAAAATTAAATTATATTGCAAGTCATGCCAACATTCCATTGGATGAACTGTCAATACTTTTTAGAACAGATTTGAGTACATCAGATACCTTGTTTTACCTTTCTTTTGTTATGTTTTGGTTTAGAATGTGATTATTTTGATACCTGATCCTACAGCTACTCAGTTCACCAAGTTATCAGGCATCAGCTGAGTTGCAGAATTGTTTGTTTGTCCTTCAAATATTGTCCATTATCTGCAAAAGCAAATTGCACTACAGAGTATAATTCACATTCACTGCAAATCAAATTGACCCACATATTTTCACCTAAATGTAGACATCAGTTTCCACAGATAAGTTGTTATATAGAACATTTAAATTACAATTACTGCTAACATAAGAAACAAAATTTTTGTTTTTAATTTCTAACCCTTATTAATGGGAAACCAAACAAGTTAAGGCAAGAAGTCTAAAATCTCTACTTAATAGAAATCAAATGCCATTAATTATACCATTAAAAATGGTGTAATTAAAATGGCATAATTAAAACTTTTATTCTTGATATACAGTTTTCCACCACAGCTCTCTCTCCTAAGGCCATGAAAGCCAACCTTCCTCAGAAAGAGCAAGACAGGTATCTTTAACTTCCCTCAGATCCTTTGCTATCCCTAAACCAGTTTTACTCAGGTCCCAGGTTTGCATTTCTTTAACTGACCATTATGGACTTTTGACAACCCTGGAGTCCTCATTGTCGTTGTGTGCCCTGTCTTTTACCACCCAGTAGACCTATACACAATATCCTGGGTCCCCATTGCCATCACACCACACTCATTTTTAACACTGAATTTTGGTCTGGTGTCACATAATTTGTTCTGCAGAGAAAAACTATTTTTTAAAATAGCAGTTAGAAAAAATATGGTTACATCACATAATAGTATTGAAAGATAAGGACAAGTTAAACAAATCAGGAAATAGACATCTGGTCTTTGGAAAGATTTTACAGTTTAATAAGGAAGAAAAACACTCAAAACAGGCCAAAGCAAGTTCAGACAAGGTCTGACAAGTCATCATATCACATTTTTGCTTTCTTTATTTGCTCTATCCTATCCAGCTTAGTGCTTCTGAAAGCATCACATTTCTGATGTCTTTATAAGGAAATACGTGGGTCTCATGACTGTGTTATCTGAAGATGTGTGATACACTTCACACTGATGTCTTTGATCAGTCTCTTGGTTTTCGAAGACACTGAGTCTCACACACACCCCAGAGGAAAGGATTATTTTTACACAGTCCTACTAGTAAAAAATTGAGAGATTTTAATCAGATAACATGTCACCTGACAAATAATTCTAATGGTAGCATTCTGGTTGTGCTCATTCCTTACACGTCAACAAAAACTATTAAAATAAAACAATTGTTTTATCTACTTGTCTCCCAAAACATCACACCTTCCCCCTTGCCAAGCCTAGAAGAAGGGACGATCTGAGACTTTTCTTTCTTTTCTTTGCCAGTTCGCAGGCAATGCATTTCTGCAGTTCTGTACATGAATACCAAGAAAACAGTCTCCTGACTTTTCCTGATAAAAACATTTTCTTTGCCTAAAGTTTCCACCTTAAGGACTAGTGTACCTCATATTTAGGATCATTTCTTACCAAAACTCAGAAGCACTGCCTAATTCCTTTTTAAACTGTTAAATGAAAGTAAAATCTCTTGGTACTACTCTATTTTTCTTTCCCAAAGTGTATAGGTTGTTTATTTTTAACGAGTGCTATGTATTTTTAACTCCCTCCTTACACTTTTTACTGTGTCTCTATTTTTTTACGATCTACTGTAATTTTGACAAATAAGCCCTAGCCAGCAAGTTTGTCACATGGCAGAAACTGTTAATACATAATTAGATGAAATATTAAGTGCAAAATCATGTTTTGCTAATACAGATACTCCCTTTTTTGACCCTCCTGAGTCCACATGTGCACCTGTTTCAGAGTAAATGCCTTTACTCCCATTGAATTCCTGTTGTGTTTGGCAGACTGGAGAAGTGCAATGGAAGGGCACTGTGATAATTTTTCAAAGGTGATTAGGATGTACATATTCTTATGAAGTTAGTGGGAGCTGAAGGTGCTCCACACAGTCCGAAAATCATGCCTTAGTGGGAAAACTTAAGCTCTCCCTTGGAAAGATTATTAATCTTAAAAATGAGATAGAGACCTACTCTCTCATCTGACCTTTGCTTTGATGAATTCCTTCTTCATGCTGGAAACAGAAGGAGGTCTAAATGACAGAAACATTGTTTATTTTATGTCTTAGAGATATACCACCAAAGAAAGGATATAAGGGAAGGAATTGTCTAAAACTCAAACCATGGATAAAAGTAAAACTTCTACAAAGCAGATATTCTGAAGAAAGAGGTGTTTCAAACATTAGAGGAAAGCAGTTTTGCTTCAATGACTTCTATAACACACCTGAAATGCTTTTCTGACATATTCAAGCTTTTACTACCAAAACCTGAATAAATATTAAAGAAAATATGACAAAGAGTAAGAATGACAGAATAAAATGAAAAATAATTTTATGAAATTAAATAAAATAAAATTAAATATGGTAAGAAATAAACAAACTAGAGAAAACAATGGGGAAAATTCATTTCCATTGGGACTGTAGCTAACTAAATAGGTTTAAACCAGATTACACACTTGTCTTATTGTCATCATATTTTGAACACTTCTTACTTTATTCTTTCCTTCCTTTTGGAAGAAAAAAAATGCATCTGGATATTAAATTCAGTTTTAGATCCCCAGTACAGGAAGGATATCAATAAACTGGAGTGAATTCAGCAAAGGCCACCAAAGTGGTTGGGGCTGGAACATTTACTCTATGCAAAACACCCGAGGGAGCTGGGATTGATCTGCCTGGAGAAGGAATGTTTGGGGGAGAAGGGGCTTCAGGCCCCAAACCAATCCTCTTCCAGTACCCAGGAGAGGTCTAAGAGAATATGGAGTTGGCCTACAGCACTTTATGGCTGGAGATCAAGAAGTAGAAATTGAAATAAGGTAACTCCATCTGGAGACAGGAAAACTCTTTTCCCAAAGAAGATTTTTGGACAGAAAAACAGGCTGCCCAGTGAGGCTCTGCAATCTTTATCCATGCAGGGTTTCAAAGCTTGACTGATTCAACACTTCAGTAACATGCTCTGATGTCATGGGTAACCTTCTTTTGAGCAGGAGTTTGGAGAAGGGACTTCTTGAGTTTCTCTTCAGCCTGAATTACCCTGAGGCATCCACTCAGAGAGTCTCTGTCCAAGAATGGTATTTTTTTCCCAAAGATTTTAATATCTTGGAAAAAAACCCCCACACTACAATTAAAAATAACAATGAATATTAAATTTGACAAAAAATAAAACTTTAGTGTGAATTTTAGTTTTTCTAATGTAGACTATATAATCTTTTACGCTGCCTTAGCAAAGCCATGAAGTTTTATTTTACAGATGTTTTAAGAAGCCTCAGAGCTTTTTCCTCAGTGTTTTGAGAACATTAAGTGGAAAGCCCCTGCCTCCAGAATTGTAAAGGAATCTGAACTTTAAATTTCTTCTTATCCAGAGGATATGATTTTATTTATTTTAAACAGTCTTGGTAGAAATTACAAAAAAATTCATGTCAGGAATTTATAAATATGTAAATGTTATCTTTCTCCACTCAATTTTTTTCTGCTTAACATCAACCTGAATTTTATGAGGAAAACTATTGGTGAGATTATTTCAGCGAATTACTTTCACTCCTTGCCAAAAAAAAAAAAAAATTTGTATATTTATACATACTTTTGGGTACAAAATGCCTCAAAATTGTAAGCTTCTCTATCATTCCAGCGGTATGCGAAAGCCTGTGTCAGGGTTGATCCTTTCATGCTTAAAAAAATGAAATCAAATCGAGAAAATTAGAATTAGGCACCAGGAAAGAAAGTATGAATCTGAAAAGGGAAAGACAAGAAAGCACAGCAGAGGGGTTTATAACATAAGTACAAATTTCATATATTCTGCTGATGTCTATGATCTTGCTGAAACTAGTAGCGCAATATCATCTGTTACGTTTTTCCACATCAATGTGTGAAAAATCTTGTGATGGTAAAGTGACTCTGTGGTGTATCATGTTTGACTGTAACACACTCATTGATTTCCATAGTCAGTTTTATGGTTGTAAACAGAATTGGACTTTTGTTATTTGGAAAAATAATAAATATTTCACACTACACCTACAGCTACAATAGATCGTGTAATCACAGGTACCAATATATCTTTTGCCTTCACTTACAGTATTTTATAATAAATGCTTTTTCCAGAGTCCTGATTTCCTGGCCTTTATTCCCTTTTACTTACAAGTGAAATCTGAAATTTCACTTGTTTCCTGAGAAAAGTGCTGTACTATGATGACTAAGTATATGGCTTATTGTTAAATACTTAAACACAGTTTTAATAAGAAGTCACTAAGTCTGATGGATGGGAATCTATAAACAATGTCACCTATCACTCTATGCTCAGTGAGCAGAAACAGAACAGCTGTTTTCAGTTCTCATGAGTTTCACATTTTCCTTATTTCTGCATCAATTCCTAGATTTCTAATCTTTTTCATTACAGCTGAAACACAAAGGAGAATTTATACCTGACCTATGGTTTTTTCTAGTTCTGTGCATAAGCTATGAAGCTTGAGCATATTTTTCCCGGGGAATTTTTGTATCAGTCCATTTCATTTTAATTAAGTAGAAGTTTGCAAACTTTGTTAAATTATACAATCAAACCTTGTTAGCTCCTAAGTATCAAAAAGGTCTCAAATGAATTTGCTTTCACCTGATTGCAACTTCATTCACATTATGATTCCAGCCTGGGGAAAAAAAGAGTATAATAGATCAACTTTCAGAAAAAATATCTGCCAGATACAAGGTGCCTCATTTATCACATTAGTGAAAGCCTACCTAGCTAATTATTGACTCACTTCTGCTTATTCTTGTGAGAGCAAGTATGGTGCCAACAATATGCCCTTACTCTGTAGACCCTGGAATAGTGGTTAACTTGTAATGCTTCCATTACTAAATTAAATTCTTTGAAAAAAGTCAAAGACAAAAATAAATGCCAAAGAAAAAAAGAAAAAGAGACATCATTGTCCTAATTAGTATAAGGAAGTCTACACTATGAAATACCCCCAAAAAAGCATCAGATATTCTCATAAAACTAGGAGCACAGTAATGAAATAAAAATACAGACTCTAGAAGTTTTTGTGATCTGATCTGGTACTGAACAGGTTTTCTTCCTCCATTCCACCTCCCTTAAAATATCTTCCTTATAAACTGTGAATTTACTAAACATTTTATAAGCTATATTTGATTCTTAATATCTGTAAAATCATATTACCTGAGCCAAAAATGTACAACTAACTATACCTCTGATAAAAGAATTTTGCAGTGAGTTATCAATAAAATCAAATACATTATTCATTAGGTGAATTCTGCTGGCTTACTATGTTTAAGATAAATCCAGAGAACTACAATCCATCAATATTTAGTATTTCTGTATTATTTATTTGCTGGTCATATTAGTCACTAGAATTATTTTTAAAAAGTTCTGGTTTCATAGAGATTTATGTATCTAACATTGAATAGATCAAAATTACTTACTTTGCTGAAGATGTTGCAAATAATCTGCACAGAAAGTAGTAATTCAATAGTCTCAGTTTTTCTTCTCAGAAAAGAGAGATTGGAAACCATAAGCTGATATTTAACATTACATGAAAAAGAATCCCATCTTATGTGGTAATATAGATTACCCCCCACCAGATCAAAGCCACCATTTTCCATGAATTAATGGAAATTTAGGCTTCAACCAATTCTTTGTACACACAAAGGCCAAATATGGTATTTGCCTCTAACTTTCTATAGTTTATGCCAGGAAGCACTTAAATTAGACCTCTCAGGTAAAAAGTCAAAAAGAACAAATCAAAATACATTATCTGTAACTTTGTATTAATTCCTTTCTGTTACTGGGGAAAAAAAAAAAAAAAAGAATTGTTCGTTTGGCT
>WEKX01004218.1:0-21326 GCA_013390025.1 Pitta sordida | reverse complement strand
TTTTTTTTTTTTTGAGCTTCATTCAAGTTCAGGCACACACACCTCTGCCCTTTTGTCTCTTCAGAGCCAAAAATATCCACCATTCTGCAGACCAGCATCAGGCTCTGCTTCAGCTTCATGGCAAAAGCAGCAGTGGTACCGTGAAAATGCTTCCTTTCAAGTTTTGGAGCTGCAGGAGGGGGTGGTAGTGGCAGGGAAAAGCTTCAAATCTGCTGCGTGGATGATGTCCCCCACCATCTAATGGAGGTGGGATGTCTGCAGACAAGGTCATACCATCCTGAAACAGAGACATACCAAAATGAAATACTTACATCCATGCCCTTAGGGGTTTTTGGCAGAACACCTACTGTGAAGGTTATAAAATACAGTTTTCCTGGAAGGTTCCTCAGTAGGTACCCAGTTTGTTTCAGTGCCTCAGTTAGAGGAAAGGTTTTGTATCTGTTGTCTTGTCCATCTAGTTCCCATTGGTTCTGTCACACAGAAACTAGTTCTTGTAGTTCTCAACATCCTTGAGTCTTATTTTGGTAAAGTCATAGCGACTCTTGTCACTGAAGACTGTAATTACTTTATTTTCTTGTATCTATCATGTTTTTTGCAGGACAATTTCCTGCTTTGAGAGGGGACCCCACAGCTTTGTATGGGCTGTTGGTTTAACCTGTTACAGCATCTTGACTTACAAATTTGATCCTGCAGGTGAAAAAACAAACCCTCTTAGGACTGTGGTGTAGCTGTCAGGCCAGGGGCCAACATCAGCTTGGAGAGCAGCATTTGTCAGCTACTGGGGAGAAGAAAAACCTCTGAAATTTTAGAAGTTGAAGCTGTGCAGGAGTGGTGGAGGGAAGCAGGCTGTGGTTGTCTGGCTGTGGTCCCTTTAGTCAGACTTCCCTGTGCTCTCAGCAGCCTGGCAGTGCCACCTGCCCCGTTATTCCTGGGCTGGAAGAGGGCTGAGAAAGGCTGGGAAATGGGGAAAATCTTTCCTGCAAAGACCTAACATAGTTCCATTTCCTTCGCAGTGAACTAAGTGCCAAATCAAAAGCATTGCAACTGCAAGTAGTAGAAGATGGAAAGACAGAGAGTAAGTATTAAGACTGAGTTATTTTGCGTGGTCTGCTTGTGAGGTTTGCTTACTGTTGAAATAAATCCCCTTTTGGTTCTGGGTGGCCCAAGGGAGACACTGTCAAATCCACCTGTAATCATGGATGGAAGAGAGAATACACTAATCAGGTGCCTCTGTCATGCTCTGGGTTAAGGTTACTGAGAATCTTTTGAGTTTCTTTCTAGACTCTCAACATTCTGAGTCTTCCATGTGCTGGTATCCTCCATTTTTCATCCTTCTGAATTTCTGACCGATCCTCTGTGAGCCTTTTTGATTTCAAGTTAAACTTTTGAGGTCTTTCAGTGGCTGGAGGGAAATCATGAGTGTTAATCCTAAACCCTTCCTTTTTAAGCTGCCTAACAATTAAGCAGGTATAAACCACAACTAATTCTGATTATCTTTGATTAAATATAAAACATGGAGGCTGAAACATTTTTACTGCTTGATTCTGGTTTTGGTTTTGATAATCTAGATCTACAGAGTTATGCAAAACCTTGCATTTCGTGACTATTGAAAGGATTGGAAAGTCAAATATTAGCAAAAGCTTTAAAAATTTGTTTATTTTTTACAAAAATATGGTGTTTATGTAGAGTCAGAAAATGTGTATTTCTTGCACAAAGTTTATTTTTGCCTGTACCTAAGTGTCTTTCACCATGACGAGTAATGTTCCACATCTTGCTGAGAGTGTAACTATCAGCCTGGTTTCCTGAAGAAAAAGATCCCAGTAGATTGCACTGATAATTGTCTTCCTCCCCCTCTGCCCCTCCATACCAGCTTTGCTGTCCTTCTCCAAAATCTGAATAGAAGACTCAAAGCACAATCACATTAATGAGCAGAGAGCTGAGTAATGTGAATATTATATAGATCCCAACTTGTCTTTTCAATTTCTCAGAAAAGTAGGGTTTCATCTCTGAAATCGTGCTGTACCTTTGTGAATAGTTTGCTCCAGTCTAGTGGAGCTGATAAAGTCAGGGGAGAAATAAGAGAACTGCTGAACTGGCACTAAAGTTCACATTAAGAAAGACAATAATGCACCAGTTTACAGGAATCCAGAGCATTATCTGAAATAAAAGATGCAGGTCTAGTCAGCATGGATTTCGGAAAGGCAGGTCCTGCCTGACTAACTTGATCTCCTTTTATGATCCAGTGACTCGACTGGTTGATGACAAAAAGGCTGTGGATGTTGTGTACTTGGACCTTAGCAAAGCCTTTGACACGGTTTCACACAATAAGCTTCAGGAGAAACTTGTGAAACTTGGGCTGGAAAGGAGCACCTTATGCTGGGTTACGAACTGGTTAGAAGGGCGGGCTCAGAGGGTGGTGGTGAATGGTGCAACATCAGACTGGCGGCCAGTCACCAGTGGAGTCCCACAGGGGTCAGTGCTGGGCCCAGTACTGTTCAACATCTTTATCGATGACATGGACAAGGGAATTGAGTCCATCATCANTTTCTCAGAAAAGTAGGGTTTCATCTCTGAAATCGTGCTGTACCTTTGTGAATAGTTTGCTCCAGTCTAGTGGAGCTGATAAAGTCAGGGGAGAAATAAGAGAACTGCTGAACTGGCAATAAATTCACATTAAGAAAGACAATAATGCACCAGTTTACAGGAATCCAGAGCATTATCTGAAATAAAAGATGCAGGTTAGCTGGTTATGGAGATTGTTCAAGAACCTAATAGGAACATTTCTAGTTGTTTTCTTTTTCCTTAAACAGTCTGCATATACAGGGAAAAATAAATGGCCAGAAACAATAGTAAATAAGTAATTTTTCATTCTTCCTTCCTTTCCCACCTTCTCTCCCTTAAATGTACTGGCAGCTTAGGGGTGCACTGATTTTTTTTTTAATTTGTTCTAGGTCCTTTATCCCCAAAGGTGACTGTACCTCTCGACTTGTTCAGGAAACAACCTTCTGGGCAGCAAAGCTTTGCACTGAGCAGCGAGGCCAGTGAGGGCAGTTCAGAGCCAGGGCCTGGACTGGGATCCATTAGTGCAGAGGTACTGCTGGGTTTGGATGGGTTTGCAGTGGGTCTTTTACTTGGGGAGGTACTTGGAGATGCTCATCTCATGCTTTGGACTTGTGGCTGAGTCAGAATAGCATGTTCTGATTGGACAGGGTTTGTGTCTTGTCAAAAGAATGACCTCTTGACTTTGGCTCCTGAGCATCAGCAAAAATGTTAAAAGGAGTTCTAGCTGTAAATAGTGTCTTTCTTGCTTGACTGTGCTTCTAAGTTGATGTTTTTTTGGGTATTCTTAGTTCTCTTTTATAGAACCCAATGAACTGAAGACAAGGCAATTCTCTTCTCCAGTGCTGGCCACTAAGATAGAAAAGGATCGCACTGTGATGCCCTGTGGGACCGTGGTCACCACTGTCACTGCTGTCAGGACCAAACCTCGTCTGGAGGGGAGATCATCTCCTCTGAGCTCAGGTGAGGGACTCCAGTTCTGCCTGTGCTCACTCCTGGGGTTATCTGTGGGCACCAGGGGAGGTGCTGGGGAGTGGGATGTATGGAAAGGCAATGGTTTCCAGACCTCTCCAATGTGTTTGAGTGGGGTTGTTGGTTGTGTTCTCTAGAATAATTTTTTCAATGTTGATGGAACCTCGTTTCTTACAGGAGGAACAGTTAATGCTTCTCTTAATACACACTGTAAAGCTTCGTGATAGTGTGATAGTGCAGAGGACCTGGGGTTTGGAGGGTGGTTTTTCACAAGACAAATGGCTCACTCTCGGTGTTTGCTGATGACAGACCAGGCTGTGCCTTTTAAACCTTAATCTGTATTATCATCTGCAACGGAGGTTGGTGTTGTCTGGTGACAAAAGGCCTTTGAGTGTGTCTTTCAGTAGTAGATTTTCCAATTCTTCTTGAGATAAGTGTGAAAGTAAAACCTGTGAATAGTCTTGAAGTCTCACGAAGATCTGCTTTCTTTCAAGTTGTTAAGGCAGATCTTTTACTTAAGTGGGTATTGTCCAGCATATTGCTGTAGAATGTTTAAAAGCAATAAATTCCTACACTCCACAAGTCCTTCAGGGTCACGTTACCATAGAACATGTCTTGAGAATTCGTATGAAACAGCTCTCTCAAACACTTAGGATTTGAACAGGTGTTACAGGTATAAAAAACATCTTGAATAGTTCAAATCACCAAAACACGTGTTCCTCAGATTCTCCTGTGAAAACTCCAGTTAAAGTAAAGGTGACTGAAAAGGATTTCTCTGTTGAAGCTCTCCATTCTCATGGTGCTCCAGTCAGCAAAACTTTGTCATCTTCAGATACAGGTAAGAGAAATATTCCAAGCTGCTAATGAGAACATCTCTCTCTCTGCTGCACATGGGATTAATGTGATCCTGTTAAAATAACAGCCAGCCCACATGGCTACTGCCTGTCAACAGCACTGAGATGTTTGTGTTACAAAGCACTGTGGTTAAGGGAAATGACAGTCTTGCAGCAAAAGTCTGTTTTTAATTGGCAATTTGAATTACTAGCTTTGAATAAATAACAGTGAGCTGTGGTTTGGAGAGGGGAGGTGACTGCACAAGAGCCAGGCTCTCTTTTCTCTTACTTGCAAATGAAGGAGGCCTCCTCCAATAAAGGCATGGGGGATGCTGCATGAAATTAAATCCCTGTGACACAAACCTCTGCAGCCATTGTGAAGGTTCCTCTGTCTAAAGAGAAGACAGAGGTTGGACTGCTGTACAGAAGACAGAACTCTCTTCCTAGCCCTGCCCCTGGGCTTTTTTGGGCTAATGCAAATACCCAGTCTTGCTGTGCCTGTTTGTCCACCTTCCTAAGTCACCTGGCACACAGCTCAAGTGCCTTCACAGTGGCAGGTGGCATTGATAATAACTTTATTTACAAATTCACTTTGAATTGTATATTAAACCTGGTACTGACTCCGGGGCAATTTACTATTTCGGGTTGCAACTCTGAACCTTCAGTGTATTTTTCAGTCCTGTGGGTGGTCACCACTGAATCTCTCAGTAGCTCTGTGGGCAGCAGGGATGAAAGACGTGTCCCTGCCCGGCTGCCAGCAGCACATGATGTAGAGTTCAGATTGCTTTGCAGGGATTTGAGTGGAGATGGGATGACTGGAGATGATCTGGGCTGCTCCTGGCGCAGTCAGAAGGTTTGCTGAGGGACAGAAATGGCCAACAAATGGCCAACAGACAGATGTGGAGAGGAGCATGAAGCACTAACCATGAATGGCTGTAATAGCACTTGAATCTTTTCCTACTTCTAGGCTAAGAAGTTCTCTGATACCATGGAACAACATATATATACATCAATTTGGGAAATACTAAGATAGTGCAAGACTTTTGAGTTGACTCTTAACTGTTAAAGATACAAAACACTTGCTGGAAAACCCCTCTGAAGGCAGCTTAGACCCTATTGATACAGGCAGTGTTTTTAGTGGGAGTGAAGGGGAATTTCTGTGAAATGTTTATACAGTGCAGCAGGAAGAATTACTCATTAGAAGGAAGGTTTAAGCCAAATGAAAGAAATACCAAGAAGCTTTTGGCATGGCAGTAACTTGGCTAATACTTATTACAAACATCGTGGGCAAATAGCAACAAGCACTCTGGAAGAGGTGCTGTGTCTGCACCATAGTTCTAAGTGATGACAACAGTGAGAATTAACAAGTGCCACTGGTGCTGTTCTGGATGGTGTCAGCTGTTCCTGAGGGCTTTGCAATGTCTGAGGAGATGGAAAATAAAGGTTTATGATGAGTTTATGCAGACATACTACACACCCCTTGTGCACACATACTCTTAAATTCCAGGCCTCATTTTTTTATTGCATTAATGTCACGATAACAAAAGACACAGCTCAAGTTAATTAAAACTGGTGTTGTTCCTGCCTCTATTCTTTGGCTGTTAAAACTCTCAACAGAAAAGTCTCCCTCAGACGATTAAATATGGGGATTTTTGTCTTGTTGACTTTCTTAGCCCTCCTTTCTTCCTGAGCTTGATGAATTTGATCTGTATTTGCTGAGCCCGAAGTACTTGCATTAATGGATGCCAGAAATGGCCATGCTTAAAAATAAGTTTATATTTGTCCCTAAAGACAGTTTTATAGAGAAGGTTTTACACTCCTGTGCAACGTTTGGAGGGGGAAAAGGACGTGCACTTTATGGGCTTTGAAGGCAACTGATAAAGAGCAGAGTGACTTTGCCTTTTCCATCCTATCACAGTGTCATAGTAAATCTGCAAATTCTCATCAGGGATGTCTGCAAAAGGAGCAAAATATCTCCCTGAAGAAGCAGTATCATGTGCCAGCTTTGTAGTGTGTTAGAACTATTGGTTCTTCAGGACTGTGATAAGTGATGCTCTTCCCCACTGCCAGCACAGTGTGGCAATGCATTGAGATAATTGGATGTTTCGTCTGGGCCTCCAGGACCTCCTTTGTGCTCAGGGAAATGGTTTGTAGGTACCACGTTAGTACTTTTTCCCCAAAGAATGGGCAGCAAAAGGGAAACACATGACCCGATCACTGGATGGTAAATTAAAAGGGTTTTTTTTTATTCCTGAGGTTTATACCCTTCCTGCTAATTTCTGTGAATTTTTAAGTCAAGAA
This sequence comes from Pitta sordida, assembly GCA_013390025.1. Classification (NCBI taxonomy): domain Eukaryota; kingdom Metazoa; phylum Chordata; class Aves; order Passeriformes; family Pittidae; genus Pitta; species Pitta sordida. The sequence goes on along the minus strand of WEKX01004218.1, from coordinate 14,661 downwards.
CAAACTCCACCCCTCTTTGCTCTGGTTTTTTTTTTTTCTTTTGCCCTGTTGTTCCTCCTTCCCTCTGAAATAATCCTTTCTTTCCAGAGCTGCTGGTACTGAATGGCACCGACCCTGTTGCAGAAGCTGCCATTCGCCAGTTGAGCGAGTCTGCAAAGCAGAAGCTGAAGTCTCCTAGAAAGAAAAGCACCATTATCATATCAGGGGTGTCCAAGGTAGAGCAGAAAACAACACTTACATTATTGTTTTAAAAAGCCTTTGCTCCACTGACTGCAATGTTAACCTGGGTCCTGCTGTCTCTGCAGAGCCCAGATCTGCCTGCCAGGTTGTGGTAAATGTTTCAAGTTAAGCCAAATCAGGGGTTTGGTTGTTAGATTTGACAGCCTGACTAAAATGCGTGGTGTCCTTGGATGGGAGTGGGATGATCAGGGATTTGGTAAAAAACCTATTTAGGTGAGACAAAAGGATAATCAGATCCATCTCTGTGTTCCACCCATGTAGGGAAAATGCACAGAAAAAGTATGAAATTTTTTTCTATCTTTATTTTTTCAAAACTGTTAAAACCCTCTGAAAAACCTCCTGGGCTCTGTTTCAGAGGAAGGGCAAACAGAAAACTGTTTCTCACATGGTGCAGAACATTCCTTCAGACTTTCTTCGTCCACAGCCTCAGTCTCCCATCTGATGCTTGGTGCCTGCCTTTCCCTGCAGGCTGCTGTATGGACTTGTGCTGTCAAAGCCTTGCCGTGAGGCACAGGACCCCTAAAGAGCTCTGAGTGAAAGCCAAATCAGTGGGCATGGATCCCCTCAGCATCACTGTGCTGTGATGAGGAGGAAAATGTGGATCAGATGTATCTGCCTGGGAAATGAAGGCACTGGGACTGCATGGATTTGTCTTCAGCTGATACAGCTGACAAATCCTTCTTTAGTATGAAATGCTTTGATGTTTCTTTTCCTAAGAGGACCAAAAGATGCTCTCTGTATGCTGATACATCATTACAGCAGCACATGTAGGAAAGAGTCCTTTTATTTTTAATGGGGGCAGGGGTAGGTGGGAAGCATATACTTTATTTATTCTTACCATGCATTTGGCTTTAACAAAACTATTAAAACTTGGCTACATGCTCCTCTCCTTTACTAGAGCAAAGGAAGCTTCAAGTGTCTTTTTGACCGTCTTGAGCAATAAAAGTACAAGTATAAAAAGGGGAAAATAACTTTTGCTGGGAGGCTTGTTTTTCTCCAGCAGAATGGCTCACGTCACTGTTGTCTCTTATTTCCACTGGGCAGACCTCTTTATCTCAGGACAGTGAAGCTTCACTGATGATGGACTATGCTGCAGCCATGGACAGCTCCTGCAGAGAAGCAGATCCACCCACTGTGGAGGAAGCTGTAGCAAAAATCACCTCTGATGAAGAGCTGTCATTGGGTTCTTCAGAAATAGTACCTGATACTGACCCGCAGCAAAGTGCCCATAAGGCCTGGGGTTTGGAGAATGGCAGCCAACAGTGGGACGCCAGCACCCTCTTAGACCAGACCTCGGAGGACGTATCTGGGAGCTCATTAAGTGTGTCAGAAAGTGGGAGCGTGAAAAAATCTAAAGGTACGTGATCCTTTCTTCCACCTCAGTGCCTGTCTGCTTTCTCTGTTTAATTGGCAGTGTCATGCAGTGCTGTAGCAGTTGATCCTTTCCTACTGTTTTTTTTTGTCCTTAAACTCCTCGTGATTGTGGTGGTGGTTGAATCTGTCTCCCCAGCAGCCACCAAGAGTGCAGTCCACTGGCTCCCTGAGCCAGCTCAGGCTTTTTTACACTGCCCTCCATCAGGAAACAGAAGGGCTCACCCTTCAAAGGGCACCTCAGTTATTTGGGAGAGAAATACATAACTCTGTCACTCACACAGTTAATTCCTTCCTGAAAACTGTCTTACTGTAAACAAGGACTTGCCTTCTATTGGCAGCCCCATTACTAACATGAAAATGGCAAGGATCCACAGCTGCTTTCCTATGCATTCCTTCTCCTTCACGTCTCTGAGCACAAGACTCCCCTACCCTCACTAAAGTGTGTGCTGAGGAAACAGCAGAAACAGAAACTGCCTTGTGAGCAGTTTCTCCCTTTTCACTGATTCCGTTAATATGTAGTTTGCTGAAGAAAATGGAATAAAGGGTAATTTAGTAAGTAAATAAGGCATCAGATCATTCGGCTCAGGTAGTTACACACCTGAACAGCTGCGGTTTGAAAATGTTGTGGGATTCTTTGTGTTTCCTTGATAAATCCATTAAGATCTGAGCACTGGTTTGTGGCTGTGTGGTATCAGGGCTGTTGGGTAGTCAGAAGCTATTAGGATGGACAGTGCCCATGGGCTGTACCTTGAAGTTGCAAAAAATACTGTGCTTTTCACCCATATCCATCCCTTTTTTCCTGTATTATTTTCTATTCTTTCCTTGCCCAGAGATCCTGTAAAATGGCTTACTACAAAACCTCAGTATGTCACCAGAACCTCCCCCCCGCCACACACACACACAGGGCAGACACTGGAGCTCTTTGTCAGGGCGCTCCCTCAGAGCATCGAGTTTCCCTGGGCTTTCCACAGCTCTCCTGCTTCACATGGGGGATCAGGATGGCACAGGAACCATCCCTGTCACCTACATGGTCAGGCACTGGAAAGCTTTGGGCATGATGTGGGGTAGGGGGTTACTTGTGAAGGGATTTGTCTCATTAAGGAGCTGCACGAGGCAATTGCAAAACCTCTGGACTCTTGTTTAATGTGTTACTCTAAAACAAGCAGCTGGAAGTTTGTGTGTGAGCTGTTTTCCAGTTCTGTTTTTCCCTGTGCTCTGTGTTGAAAGGAGGTGACGTTTCTAAAGATCCTTTTCACACAGTTGCTAAAAACTGCGAATTATCTCTTCATGTGAGAGTGTTGTATCATCCTGAAAAAATACTTTAAAAAACTGGCCCGAGTCCCTTTCTTTATACACAGATGTCTTTGTGGAAGTCTTGAATCTCCACTTTGTCACAGCTGAGTAGCTTTTAAGCAGTAAGATAGGAAAACATTTCCACCCCCCTGCCTTCAGTTAGCTGTGAATAGTTCAAGGTTTCTGTTTGTCAAATGCCTTCCCTTAAAAAAAGTTGGACTAGATGATCCTGTGGGTCCCTTCCAACTTGGAATAACCTGTGAAACCTGTGAAAAAACCAAACAACAAAAACCCCACAAACAAACCCGCAAATGCAACAACAAAAAAATCCAAACACAACAACAAAACCCCCAAACAAACTCAAAGCAAACAAAACACCTTGGACTTGGAAAAGCTTTGTGTCTGTATTAATGTCTTGAGGTTAGCACTGTCTTTTTTTTATGCTCTTGCATATTTTTGTTTGTGGTTTTTTTTACCGTTCTGTCTTCCTCTTTCTTACCCATTACCTTTTATAAACTTAAGAGGACTACAGCCAGAATTAATTACCTACACAGTAAGTTCTTTTTGTCTGGTTTTTTTCCCCAAGAAAACGTAGCTTTACAATGGTACATTCATTGTAAAAACGGAAGCAAAACATAGTTTGGCACCTGTTTCCTTCTTCCCCCATCCATTTCTTTCCTCCTTCCAAAATTGCCTTCCCGTGCTCAAGTGTCTTAGCAGACTAGTCTGCTGTGACAAATCATTCTCCTGGTGGTCGTGGTGTCCGGGTGGGTCACACAGACATGGAAGGCTTGGAGGGGTGCTCTGCATTCCTATTCCTGTGTATCTGGTAGTCAATCAAAATCTGCTCATGCAAACCACGTGTGATCCCCATAACTGGATAAACCTACACAGAAAACTTACTTTAAAACCTGCTGCTTACAGTTTTCTAGGCATCTTTTCTAGCCTGGCTCGTAGAGCTACCAGGACCTCAGCAGGGTATTTGCTACACCACCTGTATAAAAACTCTTTTGGAAGCTGGGAAGGAATGGAAAGTGATCTCTATTTAAATCCTTGTAGATGTGGAAGGAAATCTTCCTGTGTTAACAAAAAAATGACATTCAGAAGTGGTCGTAGCCCCACGAGCATTTTCAGAAGGCACTAAACTAGCGCAGAGGAGCCTGTGAAGCCCAGTCAGTTCACACGGTGTGATCTCTGCTCATCTCCTGGTGCTGGGGGCAGAGCTGGCACATGGATCCCGTTGGAAGTGAGCATGCAAACAGCAGGAGCCCCTGCCAAGCTGTGGATGTGCCTTGCCCTGCCTCCCCAGCAGGGCTGCATGTCTCCACAGCAGCTGGAGCCAGTGCCAGGCAGCACGCACCAAGCTGGTACAGACTGATGGGGATGTAGCCATGGCATTGGCGCCTCCAAAAACAACAGGGATCTTTCATTCCTTGGGGGAATGAGCTGCTGCTTGTGCTGAGCCTCAGGGGAGTGCTGCCCAGGATGTTTTTCAGCCGCAGAGGGTTGCCCCAGGCCACCCTTTTTTTTTTTTTTTTTTTTTGCAGCATTCTTGGTTCAGTTCTGTTTCCTAGTATGGGAAAATCGGTCTGAATCATAGAATGGATAGGAGTAAATGTCTGCTTACGGATAAATTCTTCTGTCCTTCTCCTGCTGGCACAGCTTCAGCTGCAGCTGCCAGGGCTGCTGGGCAGAACAGCTGCCTGCTCAAACACAGCCTTGTGGACCCCCCTCAGCCTCTGCATGTTAAATACAACTGTCAGTGTCCTGGGGTTGAACACTGTTTCTTTTATGCTGTTGACAACAGCTTGCAGTGGTACTGCCTTGCCGAAAAGATCAATCAGAGGGTGATGGGAGAGCAGTCAAGATTCAAATCCGTGGGTTCCAGTTGCTTTTCAGCTGATTTCTGCTTCCATCCCGTTGTGCCCTGTGAGAAGGGTCTCAGCAGCCGCCAAGCAAAACATGCTGGAATATCCTCCCAGGTGCTGAGTGCTTAGTCCTGAAAGTACAAAGTAATAAAGCCAAGCACGTGTTTGTAAGTGCTCTGGTCTGAACAAAGCAGCATCTGTCTGTGTGCAGCAGAGCTGCCTGAAATACCTGCTCTGCAGCTGTCGCTGTGCAAAGGGACACAGAGCCCACGTGGAGTCCTTGAGGGACAATCACGTAATTCTGGCTGTGGCACAGGGTTGCATGGAAGAGATGGTCTGTGTGGTGCTTTTTGTTTCCATTTGCAGTGGGAGGAAAAGCAGAATCAAGACTGTGCACAGACAGGAATTAATAGCTGAACTGAGAAGGTGATCAGGAAACCCGATAGTGGTGCAGGAACAAGGTGTGGAAGCTTTGCCAGAGAGATGACTGTCCTCACATACTAGTCTGACTGTCTGAAGGCTCCTGTGTTGGCTTGGTACCTGGGTCCTCCTCCGTTCAAATTGGCTCCTGCCACTTGGGACAGCACCAGCACCCAATTCTGCACAAAAAATTGCTATTTTAGCACAGAGCTGGTGTCCCAACACCAGGCTGAGTGTTGCTGGTAGCCTGGAGCGGTGTCCCTGCCAGCTGCAGCTGAGCTGCCTTGCACGCCAGACACATGTGTACACGTGGAAGGGGAAGGTGGAATTCGGCAGAACAGCTGCAAAAGCAACCCAAGCTTGCAAAGAGAGGAGTACTGGTAGCTGGTGTTGGCAGCATGAGTCCCTGTGAAGTGACAGCTGCAGTTCACTTGGCTGCATGCTGGGTTTGACACGGGATCAAGAGAAGGAATAGAGCAAATAAAGCAACTTAATTTACCGCAGAAGGGATTTGGGCAGATTTCTGAACCTGTCAGAAGCAGATGTAATACTATTTTTAATCTGCTTGAAGCGAGTTGCTATTCCTAACAGGATTTTAAAATGGCAAATGCTTTGTGAGTGTTGCTGTGGGTGGTGCTGCTGAATCCTTATGGAACACCTGCTTCCTGGCTTGTGTGGACCCACTGCACGTGGGGTTTACTGCCAGGTACTGTTCTCCTTCACCTCGCATTAAAATGCCACCTTCATATTGTGCATCACGGGCTGATCTTTTCCTCCTCTGAAACAACGAACAGTAACATTACAGTAACATATAAACATTAATTTTGTTATAAAAACAACTATTTTGTTGTTTTTATGAAGTACTTTTCCCTTTTATTGGTTGGAAAGATTGGATCTGCCTCTTTGGCCCATGAGAACCCAGTGTACAACCCACGCCAGTTGCTGTGCATGTGTGTATGACCAGCTTTCAGATGAGCATTTGGAGCTAAGGAAGTGTAAGGAAGGGAAACTTCCACAAGGTTTGTGGATTGGCTTTAGAAGCTGGAATCAGAGGACTGGGCTTTTTTCAGTCCTGCTGCCACTGAAACTGAGCTTCTAGAGGAAAGCAGCCTGTTCTGTCTAACGTGTCCTTTCTCCTTCCATAGGGGGAATTTTGAAAAAAAGCGCGAAGCTCTTTTTCCGCCGGCAGCACCATCAGAAGGATCCAGGAATGAGTCAGTCCCACAACGACCTCGTGTACCTGCAGCAGCCTCTGTCAGAGGAGACCCGCAAGAAGGGAGGCACACTCTCACGGATCCTGAGCAGAAAGCTCCTCTCCAGAAACAAAAGCAAGAACAAACTGAATGGTCCTTCCAGAGAACCATACCTATAAGACCCAACCCTCTCTGCTGGGATACTTGCACAGCAGTTGAGCACTTGTTTACAGAGCAGTACTAGAGAGTACAGATGCGGCTGGTGACTTGCATGAAAGGGTGGTCACAATTCCAGTGGTCTTTTATGGTTTATGTTTTTCCAAAACGCTTTTTCTCTCTGATGATGAAGTTGCTCCTCCGAATACAAGCAGTGCTGAAGGTATCGGGACAGGTTTTGGAGGACTGTGTGGTTTGCTACAGAAGATGAGGGAGGATGGGGAATGGTGCAGGTGGGGATCAAGAAGGCCACTGGTATCCTGGGATGCATTAGAAAAAGCATTGCCAGCAGGTCCAGGGGCAGCAGATCCTGTCCCTCTGCTCGGCCCCACTGAGGCACATCTGCAGTGCTGTGTCCAATTCTGGGCTCCTCAGGACAAGAGAGACACTGAGCTCCTGGAGTGGGTCCAGTGGAGGCTGCAAAGATGATGAAGGGGGACTGAAGCATCTCTCTTCCAAGGAAAGGCTGAGGGAGCTGGGGCTGTTCAGCCTTGAGAGGAGGCAGTGAGAGGGGACCCCATCCCTGGGTGTCAGGGAGTGCAGGGAGGGGCAGAGGATGGACCAGGCTCTGCTCCATGGAACCCAGCAATGGGACAAGAGGAACAGGCAGAAACTGCACCTGGACATGAGGAAGAACTTCTTTGCTGTGCAGTGACCCAGCACTGGAACAGATTGCCCAGAGGGGGAGTGGAGTCTCCCTCCCTGGAGATACTCCAGAACCTGTGCCATGTTCTCTGGGATGGCCCTGCATGAGCAGGGAGGTTGTGCCAGGTGACCCTCTGTGCTCTCTCCCAGCCTGACTCATTCTGTGGGGAGGGACCCACACGTGAGCACCTGCTTTACACCCGGGGGAGCTCAGAACTGAACCATCACACCTGGTTCCTGTGAGCGAGCCACGACACAGAGAGAAGATACCACTGTGCTCCCCTGCTGCAGCCTGCAATAGCAGCAACACAGGTCTCAACTGATTTTTCTAGTCAGGCTGAAAGAGGAGAAAGGAGAGACCCAGATCCAGTTTGTATTGTAATTTGGAAACGGGTGAGTTTTCAGAAGCAGAATGAAAATGCTGATTCAGATGCCCTACTGTAATAACCATAGCCTGCTGTAATAACTGCTTGGTCCGTGTAGGTGGAGAGATGCCTTTGATATTAGCCATAAATCAATAAATTATGCAAATGCCAATACTAGCATATTGTTTAATGTTCTGTGCATAAGTTGTGCTTAACAAAACAGAACTTTCAGTTTTTTAAAACCTACTTGAGTCTACTTGCAAACAGAATTATTTACAAAGTCTCCTGTGTAGCTTTCCTTCCCTGTGTGAGAAGCTGCATTGCTGATGCAAAAAACTGTCTTAGGGGCTCTGATTCCTTCTCCTGAGTACTTGTTCGACAAGTATAATTAACCATCATATCAAATGCAAAGCTAGAAGCAATAAATGGTGAATATAGCATAGTTAACCCTACAATGCTTTCCATTAGACAGCTTGTTTTACTTGCCAAACACTTACTGAGATTATAGGAAACACGGTTGTGATGAAAGCTTTTGAAAAAATGATAAGTCCCTTAGTTCACTTTCGGTTTCTAGATCTACCAGTGTTGTCACGTAGTGAGTGGTTGGTCAGATAAGTTTTTAAACTTTTTTTTCCTTTTAAATATTGCAGCTGGCTCCTTTAAATTAAAATAAACTGATGGAAGTAAAGGCATAGTTCTTGTTTTGGCTGTTAAGAGTAAAATGTCAGTATTTCACAGGTACCACCTTTTGTGCTTACCTGTACTTTTCCATCATCTACATTCCTGATGAGGACAAAGGACCAAGCCTGTTCTCTTCAGCCAAGAAAAACATCCATTCATTCCATCTGAATTACTGACACAGATTTGTGCCTACTTTGCCAACAGTGATTTCCCCCCCCCGGCCCCTTTCTTCCCCTTAAGCTGTCCAACACTTTGGCAGATATTTGGGATTTCAACTTATACCATTCATCCAAAATAGAAAGTCACTAAAGAATAGAAACACATTTCAGAATTTGATGGACTCAAGATTCCTTTGCAAATACTTGTGCAATGAATATGAAAGTAGAAGGGGTTTGGTTTCTTTTTTATCAAGAAAATATTAGAACTGAACTGTCAAAATCTTTTAGCTGTGTAAAAACACTGTTTATGTGTAACCTCCTAAAATCACTGTGGTAGTACAGCAGACCAGACTATCAAATAGTTGTATGTTTAAGGATGCTGCTTATTATGAAAACACTTGAAGGCATTTTAATGTTCTGTATTTTGAAAATTGGTTAAAAATGAATCTTCTAGAGCTGTAATGTGCTTAGAAATCCCAGTTCAGTAATAGAGGCTTGTCCGGCTTGAATGTGCTTTAACACTTTTGTTTATTGTTAACGTAATACAGAGTAGGTTTCTTCATTTGTTCCACAGTAGTTTGTGATATGAACATTGAAAAACCTGATATCACATTCTCTCAACATACATAAAACCAATTTCCCTTGGTTTTACTTGGAGTTCTCTGTGTGATGGGGCAGGGTGGGGGTCAAGTCCCTGCCGTGGTTAAATGCTCAGTGTTGTTTGCTCAAGGAGAAGACCACGACTCATCACCAAGTTCAAGCAATCAAAGTGAAGCTCAGCTCACACCCTTACACTAAAAACAAAGAGCTTGTGGAATTGGGAGTGTAAAGGCAGCACATAACACTACTTGAAGTCTGCTGAAATTACTGAACTGGGATTTTTCATTCACAGAAGCTTTAGCACATACTGTGGAACCAGGTGGAAATAACCCTGAGTAACTTGAAGAAACACAGGAGTAGGGTTTGCTCAAAGCTTACCCCAGGTAATAGATACACACTGAAGAAGTGGGGGGTTGGTTTGTCTTTCTTAAGGTCTTGGTGATCACCTGAATGCTTGTCTTGGTGGGGAACAAAGAACATTCTATACTACAAATTGTGTGAAGGTTTGGGCTTGCATGTATGGAGAGATAATGAATTCTTAAGATGAGGAAAGCAAGGCTTTGGGGGTAAAAAGGGAATCTTGTTTTTTTTTTACTTGCCTTCACTCCTCAGGAAAATAAACATTGTTTGGTTTGATGTTTGACCTCTATATTTGACTGGTCTGTTCCTCACCTCTTCTTACTCTTCTAGGAATAATTTATGTTCCTTTGTAAAAACTTGCTGAAGCACTAAACACAAAGGGATGATTGAGTTGCTCAGTCGTGACAACCCCAAAGGCCCACAATATTAAATCCCATTCCCCCCTCTGAGATGATTAGGTTGTCAATTAGGATCAGGAGATCTCAGGATGTACATTTTTTGTGTGCTAATATTTAGGTCAGGGTAAGCTGGATCCTGACGACCAGCGGGAGCAAAGATTTTTTTATGTTTGCAGCCTTCATAATTTTAATAACTACACATATGAACAGTAGATCAAATCCCTACATGATGATACTGCACTAAAAACTCGTTTTCTGCCTTCCAATTTAATTACATCCAAACAATAGCTTGGAAACCACCTGTGAAATACTTTTTTCTTTTTGTCTCCCACTTTCATGTTCCTGGATGTTCTACACAGCAAAGAAGGCATGGCATTTATGAGGACTAAGAGGTGAACACTTGCTTTTCCTTTCTAAAGAATTTTTCTGCCTGTGGTTGAACCTTCTTAATCTTTGTTCGTGGCTTGTTTCACTCTATGGTGTTTTAATTTTTCATTTGCCTTGATGGAAACAACCTGCATCCTTCACCTAACCAAGGTTTGCCTTGGCTTTGGTGTGAATCTCGATTGAGTAAACAGTTCAAGAATTGAATTTCTCCTTGTAGATCAAAGCAGAGGAAAACTGATATCTCCAGCTAGGTAACTTTCTTGAAGGGATTGAGATCACTTTCAAAGTCACTTTAAAGAGGAGGGGGGGGTCTTTATCCCTGCGTCACTGGGATTTCATATCCCATTCACCCCAGGAACAAAAGTCATTTCACTCCTAACAATATATGAGACTTGTGAGTCTGAGGTGGCAGGAAGGAGAAGGAATTCCAGAGTGGCGAAAAAAGTTGATTTTAAAAGCAAAGCACCTTTGGCAAACTTCTTCAGTTTAAGGGGCAGGTCATACACTGCACAGGCATAAATACTAGGGTTTATTTTCACAGTTGCTCACATATTTTCTTTTTCCCTGCTCTTTCTTTGGGAGGGAGGTTGGAGCTCCAGGCCATACAGACCCTGGCAATGATACCAGTTTGGGGGAGCAGAGGAGTTTTATAGCATTTCCTGGCACTGCATCTGCTCTCTGGTTCTAAGTGGTTTTCAGGTGAAAGCTTTTTGCTCTGTCTGGTATTTTTTGTGAAGTTTTGGTGTTCTTGATGTGCAGAGTATCATAGGGAAAAAGCAAAGTCAGCTATATAAAATGCTGCCAAATGAGGACAGGGAAGCAAAATAAGAATCTTGCTCTTATTCTGACACTTTTTTCAGCTCTGGTAGCTCTTGGTGTTACGAGGAGCAAGAGCTGCCTGGGTTTTTCACTTCAGTTTATTGCAGGTTTTGAATTGGAGACCTGAAGTTGGAGACAAGTGCTTACCCTGGTACAGAGTGAAGTTTGCCATTGCTCCAGGCTAAGACATTCCCGTTGTGAGTGAGAACAGCTGACCTCATGCCTTGACCTCCACGGGACCATAAGTGGATTTATTTTTCTGTTTAAAGTCAGCATATGCTTCAGCACATTGCTAAGCCACAGCCTTGCAAACAAACAGCTCCAGATTAATAATATAACAGGGTGAATAATAACAAATAACACATTGCTCAGGATATGCAAACTGCTGCTATGCATGGTGTGAAAACAACTGGAAAGGATGGATTTGGGGTCTTTCCAGTACCATAACTCTGTATTTCCCAATAAATGTATTATGTTCTGATATTCCAGGCAGGGTAAAACATTTTTTCCTGACATTCAGCTGTGATAGTCACTACTTCTGTGCTGGGGTTTTTATTTCTTTTCATGTGTGTCCACAAATTTAAATTGGTGCAATTTATGATGATGTATGATGTACAGGTTTATTATATCACAAAAAAAAAAGTGAGAAGAGGATTTTTTTAAACAAATAACTACTGCTGTACATACAATAAAAGCCAATTGTCTCTGTGTGTTGTGCTTTCCTACATACCCAGTCAGCCAGGCATAACAGATGGTTTTCTACTCTCCTTCACTGATTTGACCCGTTGCTTAACACAGTCCATTTACCTGTTTGTTCAGCAGCAGAGTTCTCCACCTACGCTGTGCTGACACTGGGGGTTGTTTCTGATAACCCTGGCCTATCAGGTGGCCCCTTGTTGCTTAAAAAAATCCCCCCCAAAAAATGGATTGGGTGGGAGTCCAATGGCAGGAGGAATTGTGGGACTCGTTGCGGTTACTCATTTATTTTTTTCTTTCTCTACGTTATGTTGCAATATCCTGAATTTGGGGGGCAAAGGGGAAGGAGGGTTAAGATCCTGTGGAGAAGACACCAGTATTAAAATGAGCACAGCCTGGGAATAAGGTTTTCTTGTGATGATTTTATTTTAAAAGTGATGTTATAAATCAGTGCTGCCACAAAGCCCAAGCAGACTGAGGGGGGCAAAAAAAGCACAACAAACAGTCCCATTATCACCCCCCCTCCCAAAAAACCCACCAAACCCCAAACAAATAATAGGCATTCACATGAAAATAGCCACAGCAGTTTCTATTTCCCTTCCAAAAGTGAGTGCCATACCTTCTTTTACAAGGAAATATTTTGTTCCCTTACTGGGAGTTACTGCCCACATTTCTATGCCTGTTTATTCCACATTCTTGCAGTTCTTAGCTGAAATTTCTTAACAGTCTCCCAACAAACCTTTTTTTTATCCTTTTCCTTCCTGCTCTAATCTGGGGTGATTTTTTTTTTTTACCTTGTGTGGTGCCATTTCTGGACATTAGAAAAAGTGACAAGACCTATCAGAGGGAGAGCAGGGATGGATGTAGCACCACACTCTTCCCTCCAGTTCCTCATTCCTAATACCTTTGGCTATTGTTCAGTTTGTAGTGTGGGTTCATGGAGCTGTGAATTCCGTGCCTGTAAATCTAATCTGGAATGTGCTTTTAGGGTTGTTTTCTTGTCCTAATCTAAACTGTTACCTCTGTTCAGTGATAACAGCACCTTGTATGAGGAGTGTGGGGGAAGAAAGGGGGGAGGGGGTCCCCAATATTTCAACAATTCTCCCTTCAACAATTTTCCTACAACAGGTTTTGGGAAGTTTAAATTCTCTCTGGATGCCAGAGATGTCTTACTTATTGTGCTGTGTGTCCATCGTTATAGTTTATCTTGTGCATGAATTTAGGGCCAGGACTCTTTAGGAATGTGCTCAGAATCTTGCCCCAGGGGTGGAAACCTGCGAGTGGCAGGGGTTCAGTTTTTGGAGAATTGCTCTGCTCCGATGACATGGAAGTTCACCCCTGAACTACTCCAGGACCCTAGGAAAGGGATCAGATCTTTGAGAAATGTCATGGCGGATCTGTGGAGGGGCTTTGGCCAATGCCTATGGAAAACTGCTTGGAATGGGAGGAAAAGGGAAAAAACACCTGACACCATTGCAACTCATGGTGCAGGAAAAACAGAAAAACAGTCCGAGCCAGTAAAGGTTGCCTCTTTCCAAAAAAAAAGGAAATATAGGACTAGATTTGTCCAGTGGATGAGGAGGAGGAGACAGGACCCTCACAAAGAGTAGACCCAGAGATAATCACTGAATCCCTGTCTTTTGATAATCTCAACAATTTGTGGGATGATGTTACTCAATGTCCAGGGTGCGGTTTGTTGGGGTGATCTGTCTTGTTGCCATTGTGTTACTGTTTGTTCCTTATATATATATGTACACACACAGTATCACAGTGTTGAGAAGGTTGGAAAAGACCTTGTAGACCATCAAGTCCAACACACACATATGTATCTGTTTTAATATATTTTTATATACACGTATTTACATATATATTTACATACATATATGTAAATAATTATTGCTTCCTCTTTCTATATTGACTGAAAGCCTTTTGGTTCGAAAGGTATAGTAAAGCAGATAAGGAGTTTACTCCTTTCCATTCCAGGAAGGCTCCCATCTTCCCTGGAAGCTTTTGTTCTAACCTGGGACAATAAGGAAGAACTAATTCCCATAAAGGGGTGATTAGACATTGCCATGGGGACACGGTGGAGGAGTCACCATCCCTGTTTTGCTGTTTACAACCACCTGAAGGGAGGTTGCAGTCGGGTGGATGTGAATCTCTTCTCTCAGGCTGCCAGCACCAGAACAAGAGGACATGGCCTTAAGCTGCACCAGGGGAGGTTTAGGCTGGATGTTAGGAAGAGGTTTTTCCCAGAGAGAGTGATCCCTCAGTGGAATGGGCTGCCCAGGGAGGTGGTGGAGTCGCCATCCCTGGAGGTGTTTAAGAGAAGATTGGATGAGGAGCTCAGCGACATGGTCTACGTGATGGGATGCTTGGGTGGAGTGTGGTGCCCGTGGCTCCAGGGCTGTGGGTTCAGTCCCTGGGTGTGTGTTCGCTTGGGAGCTGGACTCAATGATCCTGTGGGTCCCTTCCAACTGGGAATATCCTGTGAGCCTGTGACTGGACGTGTCCCTGCAGTGCCCCGGCGGTGTTCGCTCACAGGTCGGGCTCGATGATCTCAAGAGGCCCGTTCCCAACCCGAACGATTCCGTGATTCCCAGCCCTTCCGACAGCCCCTCTCCGGGACGCCTCCCAGGAGGAGAAGGGGAACCCGGCTGGTTCCACCCGGGTGTTCGGCCACCCTCTGGGAGGGGAGGCACCGCGAGCCAGGGCTGTGAGGGCGCCGGGACACGGACAGGGTCAGGGATAAGGACATGGCCAGGGACAGGGTCAGGGATAAGGACAAGGACATGGACATTGACAGGGACAGCGCCGCCGCCCCCCGCACTACACTTCCCGCCCTGCTCCGCGCCCGGCCCCGCCGCCTTCCGCTGGCGCGTGGTTTCCGGAGCGGATCGGAACCCGGAGCGCGGATCCGATCCGGGTCCGGCCATTCCCGGCGCAGGTAA
>WEKX01004217.1:0-26442 GCA_013390025.1 Pitta sordida | reverse complement strand
TCCCTTCCAAGTGTGTGATCCTGCAAGAGTGTTACATAACACTTGAAAAGAGTTAAACAGGCAATATAGTCATTATTTACATTTTGTGTTAATTGCTGAATCATAAGATAAGCACCAATTATTTGTAAGAGAAACATTTTTCCCTTCACTGCTAGACTTCTTCTGGATTTGTACAACTTTTAAAGACACATGTTTCCCTGGGTGGTTTTTATTAAAAAAATGGAAAATACCTTGACTAATGCCCACTGAACTTACTGCGTAGTCCATGGAGAAGTAAACATGACTAGATCCTAAATGTAGTCTGTGAAAGTCAGTCAATAACGACTGGTTGGTCATTTCCCTCTGCCTGAAGTTTAGGCTTCTTGGCTTTGACATTAGAACCACAGCTGGGCCGTTTATGCTCCTGTGACTTCTTCAGCACTGAATTCTGGACAGTCTTTGGAACAGTCTGAGCAGTTTCTGTGCTTCTTTTTGTATTTGAAGGTTGTGATGGCTTGACCTGTGAGTTGTAAACAGTTCTATTAAAATTCCAACACCAACACTGTTTTCCCTCTTCTGTGTTCCCACATAAGAGAGAAGATACTGATGAGATCTATTTTAAATCCAGTTGATATCATTGCTACAAAAAATACTTTGAACAGGTACCAAGCTTTTAAAATGAGCTCTAAGGGAGAAGATCTCTACGTGGGAAATCAGTGCAGATAGAAATACCTTAGGAACACTTTTCCTGTTTGCTGTGCCCTCCATAGTGATGACATGTGCCTCGTTGTTCAGCAGACGGGCTTTGGGTCCCACCTTCAGGTAGGAGATTGTAGCAAATGCTGTGAAGCTGAAATCTTCCCTGCAGGAATGAGATCAGAGTTATGTATAAGGGAAGGCTGGAGACAAAGACAGGCCTGACCATGGAAGGGAAGAATCACAGAATTGATAAGGTTGGAAAAGAGCTCTAAGATCAAGTCCAACCCTCAGTCCATCTCAAGTGCCACATCCACACATCTTATGAACACTTCCAGCGATGGTGACCCCGCCACTTCCTTGGGCAGCCCGTTCCAATCTTGACAAGCCTTCCCATGACAAAAGGGACACATTAAACCTTGTGATGGATGTTCCAAACAGCAGCTTGATTCTACTTTATTTATTCAAGTTAAGTTTTGACCAGATTGGCTCCAAGTTAACATCATTCAGTTTGTGGACCTTTACATACACACTCGGACACATTCGTGTCAATTTCTTGAAGCAGATGGAGGAAAATGAGGAAAAAAGATGTAAAAACTCCTCATCTCACACTCTTAATCGTAATAAAAAAGTCAGCTGTAGAAACAGATGCCAAAGAAAGCTAAGACAAAAATAAAGGGATTAAATGTTTGATTTGTACATATTGTTGGTACTTGTAGAAGTACATGAGAAGACAAAACACCAAGAGCCGTCTTACAAAAGCAGGACTTATTTTCATTATGCTCTCCTAACATTTTTGGGTACCAATTTCCACATTAGCCAACTGCGCTGACTTAGACTTCATTTGGGCTTTTTGCTTCCCTTATCCATGGAGTGTGAATGAGATTTAAAGGTGCAACCTGAACACAGAAGACTCCAGCTTTCTAAAACTGCACAAGATCCAGCATGTCAAATGTTCCTCCAACTTTCAAAGTGGAAGTAATAGTAATACAGTGAATCCTCTCTGTATCGTGACTTCTCCTTCACGACCTCGCCCATTTGCGAAGCAATTTTTTCGCAAATATGATTCTGGCTGAGACATGCGCAGTTTGACTCTGCTCTGCTAAGGGGTGGTGCTGCGGTGCCTGTGGGGCGGGACTCACCCTGCCCTGCAGGGAGGTCCCTGAACGGGGAGAGTGCCTCATGAAAGTGAGGCAAGTTGTGTGCTGGGAGGGGGCTTCTGTTCCCCCGCCCTCTGGGGCCGTCCGGGAGCGCTGCCCCTCTCTCACGGGACCGGTGGATGTTAAAGGGAAAGAAATTCCCATACCAACCTGACCCCTCCGCCCCCCCACCCCCACGGCGGCTCGGGCATGGCACGGGGCGGCTCGGGCACGGCTCGGGCACGGCACGGGGCAGACCTGCAGCACTCTGACCCGCTTCTGTGTGCTCCGCTGAGATCCCGCACGAGCACTGGGGCCGACCTGGGCTGGGCTGGGCTGGGGCGAGGTGCAGCGGCGTGAGGTTTGGGTGGCGAGCCCACACGGTCACAGCAGCCACTCAGAAACGGTTCCCTTTGCTCGCTTGTGCCGAGAGAGACAAGGAGAAGGAGCAGAGAATTGTCCGCACTGCTCCAGAGTTCCGGGGGGTGGAGCAATGGGTGTGGCCTGCATGCATATTAACGACCTGCAGTTCTTTGCGAGGTTAGGGTTTCATGACAGCATTGGTCTGTCCCTTTCCTCGCGATGGAGGAGGTATAACTGTATATTCTTTTCCAGAGATATGTTTAAAATGTAAATCTCACACGCAGCTTTTTGTGTAAAGATAACTAGTCAATAAGTGACCCTTGTAAATTAAAATACTGAAATCAAAGTATAAAAAAATTATTTCTCTTTTTCATGTATAATTTTTGCATTTACAACATATTGACATTTTAGACATTAGACAAGTGTGTGAGATGTATATTTATTACATATATTTACAGATTTTCTGTTTTCTGTGTGTTTCTTGAAGGTGAGGAATATCTGAATCTGAAGAAGAGTTTTCCAGAGATGGAGAATGTGTAATCTGCTACAGTCAGCCCTCTTGCACTTCGTGCCGCTCATATTGCAGCTTCACATCTTAGCAGCATGATTTTTAGCGATGAAGGAGGCCCCTTTTCGCAACTGCACATGCACAACCTGGCATGCATGAATATTCAATCAGGCAGTCATGAATATGCAAACCAACCCGTACAGCTGCTGCCGTGGCACCGCTGCTTCCTCCCAGTCCTGGAATGCAGCGGCGGCCGCCACTTCCTCCCGGCCCCAGAACACAGCGGCCGCCGCTGCCGCTTGCCCCAGTGCAGCGGTGGCAGGGCCGCTCCTTTCCTGCTATGGCGGCAGCAGGGCTGCTCCTCCCCCACTCCTCCCCCGGCTGTGGCAGGGCCGCTCCCCCAGAGCCGCTGCCATGCAGTTATGGAAGATTTACACACTCTCAGGCGTCCGAGACTTTCTTGAGTGACTCTCCAGGAGATACGTGTCTACCCCGAGTGTGGAGAGACCAGGTCTGCCCACTCTGAGAGACACTGGGACAGCAGCCCGGGCAGCTCCCCACACCTGTGTCCCTAGCCAAGCCGAAAAGGGTTTTTTCCCAGCATGGAGTGGCTGCAGGCACCAGGAAAGGCCGACAGAAACACTGATACACAGCAACACAATGCTGAAACAGCACTGGGGGGCCGTGTGAGGGTGCGGGGCAAATTTGCATATTCATGAGCTGCCATTCAACACAGAAGTAGGGCTTCGCGGAACCCAATTAAGACCGTGGGTCCATGATATAGGAGACCCGACTGTACTGCTCCTTAAGACATGGTAATCCTAAACCAAACAAAATATGTACTTCTGGTTTCACATGTATTTTCAGAGCACTTGCTATTTGTGCTGGGTTTCATTTGCACAGTGACCCCAACACAGGACTAAATCCTAATGCTACTATTATTTATAATAATCTTGACTCCTTTGTGGTGGCTCCATGGTGGAAATTTTTTTCAGTCAAAAATGCAGGAGTTGTTTCACTAGCCATCCCAGGACAAGGACTCCATATTACCGTTGATCTCCATGTTATGCCTGTACAACAGTATACTAGCACTGAATCCCAAGCACTTAGGAGAAAGTGGGTTCCTTAGATCCAGGTAAACTCCTAGGGCTGTTTATCCAGTGTACAGCTGAGGCTTGTTGTAGACACAGAGGCAGACGAACTGACTTTTTGCAAAAGCAGCTCAGGTTGGGCAGTTCTTAAGTATGAGTTTTTAAACTGCCATGCAGTTAGCACACCCTCTCGCTCCTCCCATGGTCCATCTGCATCTAGAACCAATATAAGCATTCATATGACAGCACATCTGAAAACAAACCCATTATGTCTCCAGAACAAGGGTGAAGTGTTCACGTTTAGCTGGTTTTCCTTGGCTCTTGGACCTAAACATTAACAGCAGCTCTACCTTGAATACTTAAGCTAAGCATACAATTCTGTGCATGTGGCCTGTAGCCTCTCACTTGTATTTAAGAATGCTTAGGATGAACAGACCAAGAATAAACCACATAACTTATTTTCTAGGGAATTTATCCCACAATCTTTTATTCAAAAAATCACTTACTACTCTTCATTGAAATTAAATTATTTTATCGGTGACTGAAAAGATTTTTAATATATCTTGGCAATGGCTTCCTTGATGAGTAAAATCCCTGATGAGCCTTTAGAACACTGTTCTTCTGATTGTCACATAGGACCAACCCTCTTTTCTAGCTCTCTTTACATTTCCCCTCTGTGTTCTTGCTATGGAAGCAAAAATTGAAACAACAGCACAGAGTTAACACAACAGGAGATTTAAAGGAGATTTAAAGATTATTCACTTTCTTTATGAAATTGTTCTCTCCAGAACATTTTCTAATTGAGGGATATTTCCACTTCATGGGCAGAAAAGGAAGGGCAAGAGCAAGACAATTCCAGCTGACAACCAGGTGAAGAATACTTAGGGAAAATCCCAAAAGTTCAAGGCATCTTGCTTCCCTTATCACAATGTGTGCAAAATCACTCATTAGCTTCAGAATCTCTGAATATACTTCCTTCTTTACAGGAAAGAAAATGCACATAAATACCTGATAAGCATATTAAAATAATAATCACCTGCATGCATATATACAAATTTATCTTATAAATCTGAATTGCTACAATAGGTCCTAATTTAAAACACCTGCTGACGCCAACTTTCAACCACATATCAGCCCCTGCAGTGATTCATTTCCAGGGAGGTTTTAAGGAGCAAGCATGACTGGTGTGTCGCATAAAGGTTCTGATCCTTCCTCTGGCTGTTTCTGGTGTGACTTTTAGGGTGTCCTGCCCACCGTCTAACATAGTGGCAAAAGGGCGAAGTCTCAGGCTTTTACTGGTTTAATGGATAGCTATGGCTATCACTGCTCTCCAGTCATACCACATGCCTCTCTGGAACGCCACAGGTTTTCAGGCTAAATGCTTCCTCTTTATGGGAATCTAGGCATCAGCACTAAGGAAAACGGTAAATCAGCAGAGACAAAAACTAACTATCTTTTAAAGAGGAAATTAATATATAGAATCACATAAATATATTAAAAATTAATAATTTGAATTTATAATATTTTAATCAAATATAAAAAAGGAAAAAGTTTCTAATTGCAACAGTTATATTGTTTCTCAAGCTGAGTGTCTGAATCACAGAATCACAGAATCAGTAAGGTTGGAAAAGACCATAGAGATCATCAAGTCCAACCTATCACCTGTTACCTAACCTAGCCAAACCTGTTACCTAACCTGTTACCTAACCTGTTGCCATCCTACTGCCACAGGAACAAAGGAATTATTAACTGGCTCTGCTGCACATTTTTCAAAAATAAATGTGGACACAGAGGTTGCTGATTGCAAAATGTCTTTCTTGTGGAACATTTTCACACGTCCATACTGGCAGAGAGATGCTGAGCTCCACGGACAATGCACAGCTTTCCGAGACACTCTGATACTCTTGGATAGGGCTAATGAGGATGTTTTTTCATATAAATCAAGAGATAGGCTGTTTCTCCCCTGTGGAGGTAAGGAAAAACAAAAAACGATGTGTATGTTTGAAGACCTAGGTTGCAAGTAACTTCCTACGTTTTCTCCTGCTCAGCTTTTTCTTTTTTCTCCAGGGTTCCTGAGACAGCATATAAAGCTGACTCCCTGGCAGTACTATAGCTTATAGGAAGGATTATCTTCCTCTTATAATTACAGAGAACCCCCGCATATTCGATGTTCACATATTTACATATTCAATTATTTGCAGTTGGATTTTCAGTGAGTTGTGCAACCGCGTGCATGTGCAGAACATCCGGACCCCACATTCCATGGTCGGGAAGCGCTAAAAGGCACTTCCTCCACTTTAATGAGGTGCTACAGTGTGAGCCATGCTCCCATGACTGCCCTCCAGACCTTATTAGTGGAGGGTGCCTGGCTACGGGCAGGAGGTAATTGAATTGGCTTTGGTATCTTCACGAATTTCATAACTTGCGGGACCTGCCCAGACTCATCCCTCTGTGACTTTCTGGGGGCACTCTGTATCCCACTCCAACTAGTTCATTTCCTTATGATGCCTCAAAACAAAAAGCATGGAGAAATCCTGACTGATGTATCTAGCTTCCGTCAGGATATAGAAGGATTGAAGTGGGAATCCTGAGTAACAAGGCCATTCCTGCAGCCCCATTTGTGACTACTCCGTAACCCTGGAGGCTCCCAGTCATATGCAGTCCCATCAGAGTAACCAGAAAAAAAAAGAATGCTGCTTCTACTCTCCTGCATGCCTGCTGTATCCTAGGTAATAGGCAGTTCAAACCACTTGTCTTCCATCTCTTTGCTACCCTTATTCCAAAGTCCAGAGTAGCAGTAGGTAAAAAAAAGGGATATGTTTGCATACCAGAGGAGGTTGGAATGTCCGTAAGTGCATTTAACATCATCCCATGACACCTAGAGAAGAAAAACATACAAGAGGAGGCTGTTAAAAACTCTTAAGAGATGGACACACAGCGACACCACCACATCAGTTCTCATAAGAGTGGTGTAAGTGGCACTTTGAGGAACTAAACACCTTTTAATAAATTGTTTTATTGCCTTTACCCTTTGAGGAAAACCAGCTTCTCTACTAACACATACATTAAACACATGTACATAAAGTAGGGCATACAGCAAATGATTGTTGTTGCGAATCACAAAGCAGAATTTGAGGCCTTGTTTAGTACAGAAGCAAGCTGCGTTCAGCTCAGAGTATCTTGTAGAGGTGCAAAAAACTCTGCAGCTTGTTTCCTTTCCTGGTTCTCTTTATAATTAGCAGTCAGACTAAACAAGATCTGGAGCAATGTCCCTGAAGGTACAAAAGAACTGATCTCCTCACCTGGCAAACTTCAGAATCATTGAAGCAATACCATTTACACTCGGTGAGGCTTCGAATATAGGTACAGTAATGTCCACAACTAGGTGATCCTGAATGAGCAACAACGGCAAAAAGGCCATACTGCCAGGTAGCCTGTAAAGAGATACAAATGGCAATTTTCAGTGGAGCAATTCTCACTTGCCATTTTGCTGAAGAGAAGCAGCATCCAGGATGGATGCTGATTATGTAAAGATAAAGGAAAAAGATCAGATCGGCCTTGAGGATCCTGTCATGTTTGCTCTCATGTTCAGAGTTTTGCCTGCCAGCTATGAGCTGGCAGCCTCCCTGAAGACCATAGGAACGTGAAAAAGTTAGTAGGACAGCAAAGAGACAGTACAGCCAACACCAACTTTTTTGGTATTGCCACTTCCCCTTGTTATTTCCCAGTAAGAGGCACAGATCCTGTAGACTTAAGGAAAAATTTCAAAATTTTCCCTCATTTCTTTCAGACATTTTCTGTGCAGTTCCCAGGGTGTTTATCATTCTTTGTTAGAAGTTTCTAACAGGCAGAATGTGCAATAAATAAGGGCTCTCCTTGAGAAAGACATTGATAAAGAAGATGGAGAACATACCTCATTAGTTATTAGCTGGCCCAGATAGGAACCTTGAAACCATTTCAGGAGGCTGATTTTGGGGGCTAGCTGAGGAAGAAGATGGAATCGGACACTAGGGGTCATCCAGACACCTCCAACCCTAATTCTAGAGGTCAGTCTGTGGTGGAGTGACAGGCTGAATGGGCTTGGAAAGTAAGTGCAGCAATGATGTAATGTCTAGAAACTACAGTATAAACGTATGCAACCTGTGAATTTCAGTGTGTGCAATTTGGAACATATTTCCTGCATGCCCAGCTGTTGTAATAACGGAATGCTTTCTTCCTAATACTCAAAAAGTAGTGTTAGAGAGTTCTTTTCCAGCCTTTTTTTTTGAGACAAACTACAGTGGGGCAGATCATTCTCACCTGCTTGGCAAAGCTGTTATGTCCTTGCTAAGTTCAACTTCGTGGCCAAAAGCACTGCATGGGAAATACAGTGGCCTTAAGCTCCGCCAGGGGAGGTTTAGACTGAATGTCAGGAAGAGGTTTTTCACAGAGAGAGTGATTGCACATTGGAATGGACTGCCCAGGGAGGTGGTGGAGTCACCGACCTTGGAGGTGTTTAAGAGAAGATTGGATGAGGAGCTTAGAGACATGGTCTAGCTGGGGGGTGTAGGGCTGGATGGTCCTGTGGGCCTCTCCTGGCTTGGAGTGGCTTGTGCGACTGTGAGGGAACTAGGTTTATGTTCACCACTCTGGGGCGTGCGTTTGGTCTCTGTACGGGCGTTAGATGGTGAGTTGGACTAGATGATCCTTGTGGGTCCCTTCCAGCTCGTAGTATTCTGTGATTCTGTGATACCTCGGTTATTCAC
Organism: Pitta sordida; assembly: GCA_013390025.1. Lineage (NCBI taxonomy): Eukaryota > Metazoa > Chordata > Aves > Passeriformes > Pittidae > Pitta > Pitta sordida. Next base: position 17,921 of record WEKX01004217.1, on the reverse strand, counting down.
GCCTTCTCTTTCGCAGCTTCAGTGATTTGCGGAGTCTTACTTTGCGGACATTATTCACTAATTCGCAGGTTTCCTATTTCCATGCATACACAGTACCAGCGTATTTGCACTTCGGGTTCGTGTATACGCACATTCACGGCTTTTTGCCATGATTCGCATTTGTGTTTTAGCGTATTCGCAGCTCTTTCTGCTATTTGCCATCGTGTACACACAGATTCGCAGTTTAGTCCTTGTGATTCGTGGTTGCACATTCACACTTTCTCGCAATACTCATGGCCGCATAATTGTGGTAGTTTTTGCTGCAAACCCATATTTGTGGATTGGGCAATTCATGGGGCCCACAGGAGACCCGAAATCCGCAAATATGGAGGTATGACTGTACCTTGAAATTTGCAGGGGTTAGGGTCTCCTGACCTGCTGTGAATCCTCTGGTCCCCAAGGACAGGCGTGTCATTAATATCGCCCCACCCCCCTCAGCGACAGAGTGCTGGAGGGCATTCCAGGCACCACCCCAGGCCCTTGGATGGGTCAGGGAAGGGAATCATTCTGAGCTCCCCCCTCAGGGAATCCCTAGGCTTCCCTGCAGTCACCCTGCTTTTGGCACTTTTGTCACAGCCACTGCCATGGCAGCAGTGCACTGCCGAGCCCCTTCAGGGCTCCCGGGAAGCCAGGACCCATTGAGAGCCAACAGGAGGCACCAGGAGCCACCTGGGCACTGTGTTTATTCCCTACAGTGCCCATGCCAGGGCTCTTGGGGTCCCCTGCCCCGGGGCTCGTCCTGCCCATCGCCCATGTGGGGGGAGCAGGGGGTCCCCTTGAGCCCTGGGAGTGGAGGAGGCATGATCACAGTGACTCCATCAGAGATAATGAACATAGCACCTCAGTACATATGTTGTGCATTCCCTGGGGCTATGTATGCTGCATCAGCGCTGGGCGAGTGGCTCCCAGGAACGCACAGTGCTTGCCTTCTGCTGTGGTAGCTCCACCGGGGACCACACCTGTATCCTCCTGCTGTGGCTGGGCCAGTATTGCTGGAACATCTTCACTTCCCCATCTGCTGAACAGCAGGACAGGGGAGTGAAGGGAAAAGAGGCTGTAGCTGCCCCGCCTGCTCCTATGGAAAGAGTGCAATATATAATCTCCAGGACACACACAAACATGTACCCACACCATCCCGTCCTGTCCAATCTCCTGCCAAGGTAAGCACTCTGTTCTGGATGGATGCAGCTGTGAGCACATCTCTGTTCCGCCTGGGATGGAAAGGAGTGCACACTTGGGCGGGGTGGAGGTGGAGGCAGGGGTGGGGGGACACGGGACTCTCCCGTTGCTTGGCCTGCACAGAGCGGGACCTTTGCCGCACAGCGTGGCAGCACTACCAGCTGACACAGTCTAAGCACAGCTCCAGGGCTAGTAGACTTAATAAGCTGTTGACACAGTGTTATAAACCTTCCCCACCATGCAACCACTCTAAAACTCATAATGCATTGAACTGCGGGCAGTCCCCAAGCAAGCAGGAGGCCTGCTGTCCCACCCTGCAGGGCGTGGCTGCCCTGCCATATGAGGGAGTGCTAGTGCCGCCCCTTGGCAAAGCAGAGGTACTGCGCATGTACAGACGGGGAAATGCTGCAAGGAATTGAGTTTCGCTGAAAAACAACCTGCAAGGATCAAAGCAAGTGACAGCAGGAGCGCAACTTAGCGAGGTATGAGTGTACCAGGAATGTAGTTCCCCTCCATCTTGGACAGGTGAGATCCGTAAAGCGTTGCTTTTGTCTTATGGCAGGAAAGCTTTCCTTCCTTATGGCAAGTTCCATTTATGGTGCATTTAGTGATTTACTCAGAGCACAGAATGTTGAATAATTACTGAACCAATTAAAACCATGGGATGAGACAACACCAAACAATGATAAAGTCTGAGACAGATTTTTAAGACAAGCACTTTAAAATCAGGCAAATACTGGTCTGACCTCTTAAAATTTTGAGACTCCAGCAGAGAGAACAAAATCTGACCTTTTCAAACAGCCATAGGAGTGTCTTACCTTTTCATTGTCATCTGCTTGGATCTGATCTTCTGTCAAGACTGCACTGAAATCAAGGTTCTGTGGGAATGGCAGATAGTGACTAAGCTTGTGTGTGTTGGATGATTCTTCAAAACAGAAGCGCTTTAGGTGTATGGTCAGAGTCTGTGGCAGATGGATGAGCTTCATGCTCTGTAAAGCAATAAATAATGCAGTTGAAAACTTAGGAATAAACCCTGGGAAGGTGGGGGGGAAACCACCACTGCCACCCATTTCATGTGAACCAGTTAGGGCTACAAGTGAATGACAGCCAATTCCACTAGACAGCAGATGCCAAACCTTTGCACACAAGAGACATACATGTAACAGAGCTGTGATAATGAAGTTTCTCAGCTACATTGTGATCAGCATCCAGCCTTGGATGTGCTGGGGTGCTTCATTTCATGCTCTCCTAACCCTAGGTTTGTAGCCCTAGGTATGTGAGGAGAGGCAAGCCAACTTCTTTGTGTCATGTGACCACTAGAGCTTCATGAAGGACCTTATGGCTTATTCCTTCCAACACCACCTTTGTCAATGTTGCTGTTGCTGCCATGGCTGCCACCAAGATGTGGATTCATTGTGGCCTCAGAGGTAGCTCAACAGGGAAAATATTGTGGAAAGTCTCTTGCAAGCCTTCCACTGAGGCATTCTCCCTCACACACTACTCTCTTTAGTCCACTTGCCTCTTCATGAAACAGCTAATTCATCATCTGGTAGAGGCTGATACACTGAAAAATGAGGAGCCCAGTGGAGAGCATGAAGAAAGGAAACCACTCTAAAGCATCCTACTTCTAGGTGTATGCAGTGTTCAAGAAACGTATTTTTGTCCACTTCTGGAGCTATGCAGCAGTGTAAAGGTCAACAGTGGACACACATCTACAGCAGGGAATTTCCTAACAGGAGGAAAGATGCATATGGTTTAAACCTTGCTGACACTGCAGAGTTGACAAATCTGAGTGGCTGATTTCCTTATGAACTTATATGGTTGAGTCCTTATGCCAACCTTCCCTGTTCTAAAGGGATTTCTGGCTGTGAGAGACAAATGGGAAAATAATTTTCTGATTAAATACCTGCAGAAAAGGTGTTTTCTTTCCACACTCTTGACAGAAACACATGTTTTGACCCGTCAGCTCTTCTGGATAGAAAAAGTATTTTAAACAGTCCTCCTATGAAGACAGAGGAGATTTCTTTCAACTGAAATTCTTCAAGCTGGATTTCTATTTCCATTTTATCTTACAAACAATAAAGCTACAGAAAGTGTATTTTTTAAAAAGGACAAAAAACTGCCTAGCAGCCTAAAAAACGGTACCCCATTTTTCTCAGCTGCTGCTGTGAGCATATTAATTGGGAAAAAATGGGGTACCACATTTTCCACAAAGATGTTGATGTATTTTATACCTACTTCAAAGCTTTAGAGGTTTTCAAAGAGGTTCCTTTATGCTGAAACAGTATAAAGTGGTCACAGTATCAATAAAGTCCAGTGGTACACTGGCTCCTGAAAAATCCAACGTCTTTGTGGCAAAATCTACACAGCCACCAGCACCACTGTATCTAGATATCCAACAGCAGCACTGATTCAACAGTGAAAGAACACTGCACTTGGCAAACATAGTGTGTCTGGCCAGGGATTCCAAGTTATCTAGGGCACCTAACTGTGGTATCTAAGGTCTCGCACGTACACATCACTGGGTAGTCTGAGTCTTCGATTCTGTTAAAGAGTACCTAGTCAACACTCTTCTTAAAAAGGTGATTCATGGACTTCATTTTCCAACCCCTACATCAAATTCTTTGAGACCTTTAAAAACTCCTCAAAACAAAGAAGAAATATGAAGGAGAAAAGACGAGCAGAGTCAAAGTCCCTAACACAAATCTTACAGACATTCTAGATAAGACCCAGGAGACCTCAGTACCGCAAGGAGACAGCTCCCACAGTGAACAGAGAGGAATCTTTCTCCTAAGGAAACAATGCTGTCACTAAACTTACTAGGGTCTTCAGCCTGTGAGAACTGGAATCCAACACTGGGAGTGGAAGGGTTAACATGCTACTGTTGCTCTTTATTTCAAAAGAGCAATTCTGACAGGCGAGATGCTCCTGTATGCAGATAGTGTACAAATTCCTCAGCTCTTCAACCTGGAAGGATTAAAAAAAAGGCCAAACCAAGGTTTATGAAGGAGACACATATAGGTGGAAAAGTCCATGTGGACGCATTGTTTCAAGCAAGGTTACTGGTTTAAGGTTTGAACCAAGATCTAATATTATGTGGACAGTTCACTTCCTACGATTTAAAGGAGAAAACTGCTTCCCTTCATCCCCTAGCAGAAAGGAAAAACACAGCCTATAACAAGATGAGAGAGTTAAATGACAGCTTTGATGCAGAATTGTAGTGTTTTGTTTGCAACTGCATCAGAAGACTGTCTTCTGTATGAATAAAACTATGACTGAGTCAAGGAAAGGTCACTTTTCCCAGTCTCCCAGAGAAACCATCATATACATAACATACTAACACTGACTAATTCTAATGAAATGCACATGGCTGATTTCTGAGAATGGAAAAGGTGTGTCAAGTCATACCAATGCTACAGAAATTTTGGGAAAAAAAACAGCGAAAGAAAACTAAATTTGGTGTTGCAAAAAAATCAATCTTTTAGTTATTATTCATCACTGTCATTAGAACTGACAGCCTGGTATGCCCTAAATGTAGGATGAATAAAATTAACTGTAATTCAAAATGCTGAAGCTTACGAAATCAGGATTCCCTCTCCCATTTGAAAGACGTGAGGAAAGACCCAAACGGACAAATAATTTTAAGATTTTAACTTAGGACAATTGCCAGTTGAATGGGATCCTTCTTCAAGGAGCAGAGAAAACCACACATGATAAGGACCAAAGGACCCTGCTGTTCATTTCGGTGACCATCCTTACCAGCTCTAGCTTTTTCATCTGCCTCTTTATCAAGTTCCAGAGATCCAGAAAGAGCTGAGCGCCATCATGCTGCACAAACACTGGATAAACAGAAAACACAACAACAATTGGTGTTATGAACAGCACTAAGCACAGATTTACCACAGATGACAAAGATAGAACTATTGTCCTCCACTAGATCTAGTCTCTTGCTCGTTGCTACTCCCTGCCAGGGACAGATTTTAAGACTGGACAAGAGCTGCGATCTCTCCATGTGACCAGAGCAAGCAGTGGGAAAAGATAGGAGGGCTTGTACCACCCAGTGCTAAAGTTATGTCCTTGTCATCAGATGCAGAGCCAAGAGCATACCCAGTACTTACCAGAAAACAGGGCTCAGATTGTCTGATCATAGATCATATAGATCACACAGATCTGTGATCATAGGATCATAGAATGGCTTGGCTTGGAAGGAACCTTAAAGATCATTGCTTTCCATCCACCCTTGCCATGGGCAAGGACACTTTTCACTAGACCAGGTTCCTCAAAGCACCATCCAACCTAGCCTTGAACACTTCCAGGGATGAGCCATCCACCACTTCTCTGGGCCTCACTACCATCACAGTAAAGAATTTCTTCCTAATATCAGATTTAAATCCATCTTCTTTCAGTTTAAAGCTGCCACCCTTTGTCCTATCACTATATGCCCTTTTAAAAAAGTCCCTTTTGAATCTGAATCCTTCTTAGAAACAATACATGGAAGATTCTGCTCTCTTTTTCACCTTCATTATGCCACAGACCTGTTTCTCCCAACCTTTATGAAGGCTATAATGCTCCTAAGTACGGAAATAGGGGCTTATCTGTCGTTGTAGGGAGACAGACACACTCACACACACTCTGTAACTGGTGGATAACAACTTTCCTCTATTGTCACAAAACACATACGGTTATAAAATCAGAAGGCTGTTGTGTTACATTCCAATGGGCGACACACTTGTTCTTCTCTGTCTCTTTTGGTAGACCTTTATAGTTCTGTCTTCTCGCTTCCAGTGTTCTGTTTCTCATGGTTCAAAGTCTTGAAAAAGTTGTTTACCTGCATGCCTTAGCACATACCTCTGCCAAGCTCTCTCCTCTCAAGGGCACACAGGAAACGTTGCCAAGGTCAATTCCTTTAATGCCGATAAGTGCCAAGCTGCTATCCTTGACACTTACCCTTACGTCTCATGCACTAAACAGTATAAACCTCTTGATATCTATCCACAAAAAAAAGCACATGGTTTCAGCACAGTAAACTGTGAAGAAAGATAACGCAGGTAGCCCCGAAAATGGCAGGAGTGGAAGGATGTAGGAAAATTTATTTCTAAGGTGAGAACACAAAAAAACCGTTAACAGCCCGTACACTGGGCATGAAAGAATGCCCTGGTTTTCCCTCTCTGGGCCTTCTTCATGCCTTGCCTGATCCCCACCCTTTCAGGGCCTCCAAGGTTCTGTGTGAAAATTATCTTTTCAGGAAGTTAACTCTTCTGCAAGGCAGGAGAAGACTTTATGGGAAACGGTTTGGGAAACGGTTTGTTCCAGGTGGCAAACGCTTTTGTGAGTGACAGATATGTCTTATCTGTTCGAATTAGATCTTCCAAAAAGGAAGATCTTCCAAGAAGTCAAAGATGATGAAGTGACATGCTTTGGCTTTCCACTCTGGCTAAACTGGCATATTAAGAAATCTTAAGATGGTGGGATACAGCTCAATATACCGCTTGCTTAAAATGGCTTAGCAGAGAATTGCTTGCAGATTGAATTTAGGGGAAAAGAACCTACATCCTTGGATGCAAAGAACTGATTATATCAGCCTGTAATGAACCCCAGATTTAAGCACTGGACAAAAATAACATATGGTATAGCAAAATCTTTGTATTTCTAGACTACATTTATGTTTGCTCACTGTTTGAACAATTTTTGTAGAATAATCCAACAATCTGAGGTGGAAATGCTTTCAACTTCCCTGCAAGTCTGCAGGTACTGACTTCATCTGTGTTCTATTAAGATTACAGACACCCCTGATTAAATGATGCTCAGAATATACACCTTTCTCCATGTCAAATAGGATATCTGTGATCCAGGTGAAGCAACACTTGCTGAGATGCAGAAGTTTATGAACCACACCTGAATTTTAAAGCAGAAGGACAAGGCTTGAAATTGTCAAGTGTTAAAAACTCTCCTTAGGAAGAATTTCTCTTTAACTGGAGAGAGAGCAGACCGGAAAACCACTCAGAGTAAGGAGAAAAATGATGCAAACAGAAATACTGAGATTATTTTGTGTTCTAGAAAGGTCTGGGCTGGCTATCATCTCCCCTTACAGTGTTTCCCTGCTTGGGCTTTTCTACAATAAAGATCAGGGCATTTGGATATATCCTGTGTATTTGTACAAATAGCCTCTCGGCATTCTAATGTCAGCAGTCACTCATGCATTCAACGACTTCTCTCCTTTGGGACTTTTACCAGTTCAGAGATTAAGCCAGCAAATTCTTCTCTCTGCCTTTATAAGAAAGAAAAGGAAAAATGTAATTTCTATACTTGGAGATCATCCTTCACAGCAAGTTCACACAGATCTTCTCATATTTGTGGAAATTTTTCCTGCAGGTTTCACTCAGTTATTCATCGAGCAGTGTGGTTCCAACCCTGGCCAGCCCTGCCAGGAGTCAGGAAGTCTTTTAACTGTAACACAGGAACCTACGTGGGGCCGCTGTGGGGCCGCTGCTGCAGCCAGCCTGAACATGCCAGCAAATATCTGTATATGTGCATATTCATAGCCTCAGGCAAAGCACTCCTGCCAGCGCTAGCTGCTGCAGTTAAAGGGAAAAAACCCCGACTCTCATGCTCCTCGCTGCCCATAAGGAGCCCAGGATGTTGCAGTGTTCGGAAGTTGACATGTTTCTGGCAATAATTTGCCATATTATTGCTCGACCCATATTCGCGGATTAAAGGTTCCGTGGGGCCCTCAGGAGACCTGTAATCTGCAAATCCAGGGCATTGACTGTATTTCACTATTGTGCCAGTACAGCAAGACAAATCAAGCTATAAACTATTTTCTCTGTCCTGCACAGCATTTTCCTCTTGGTCAGTATCCACAGTTGAGTCTTCCAGCAGTCTGATAAGTCTTCTCTCCCTCTGGATATCAGCAAGAATATCCAGCAGGGGCTTTTCCCCCCACTCTTCACAAGTAATACACAGCACTGCACTCACAAGAGGTAAGCAGTTATAAAGAGCACTAAATCATCATGTACCTAATTCCTGACATTTCTGAATGGAGATGTTGGAGTCCGCAGTGCTTGCTAGTCTTGGGTAACCAATACCCTGGTCTGCAGAGACAGGTGAGCATGAAATAGCACTGCTTACATTCCACTCTGTGTGCTGAAAGGCAGCAAGCGAGTTCTATGGGATGAACAGCTTTGCACTTGCCACACTGCATCTTCTCCAATAGCAGGAGCATTTGGTACGGGACATTCCTCCTCCTCTGCACAGCACAAGGTGGCACTGTGATCCTATAAACAGAAGAATAAACACAAATGGTAATCAAGTGGTACAACAGAGAAATATTAGACATCACACCTGAAGGAGCAAAGGTGAGTAGTCCAGCTAGCAATTCAAGAGGAGCCAGAGTAGGTATATTTTTCAGCAAAATAAGGAGAAAAGGGAAGCAGTCACCTGCACTAGCTCACCCTACAGTGCAGGCTGACAGTTCTAAAGAAAAAGGCCACAATTTTAAGTTGCCCTGTTCCTGAATAAGAGGCAAGTCAAGCAGGACCTCAAGTGCTTTTTGGGCTCTGGAAAAAACATCAGTTACATCCAATTTCAGAGCTGTTCTTGCCTCTCAGCCATTCATGTCATCCATCATTCTCAACATACCCTCAGAATTTCAGGGCCATGTATACCATACTGCTTGTATTTCAACTATAGGAAAACTGAAAGGTTATCCTTCCTAAATTTATTGCAGTCCACAGATTTTTCTAAATCTTCAAATAACCATGGTAACCTACTGTCTACATTATTTAGCTTTTCCCATTTATGATATTTCTCATCTCTGCACGTCTGTAATTTGTCTTCTTTCTCCTCTGCACACTAGTGAGTGCCTAAGAAACGTGGAGAAAGGACATCACTTAGATGATTAAAGCTCCAGTGAACTAAGCAAATTTAAAACAAATTAAATTAGTTTTAAGTGTGGTTGGAAGGGATACAGAAGTCTAAATCCTCCTCACAAACAAGCAGAGGGAAGAGTCAATGAANGGGGTCTCCCGAGGCAGAGGGGGCTCAGAAACGGTTCCCTTTTCTTCCCCGTGTTCAGAGAGTCCGAAGAGAAGCAAAAAAGTGCCCCGGAGCCCTGCGGAGTTCCGGGGGGTGGGGCAATGGGCGTGGCCTGCATGCATATTAACGACCTGCCGTTCTTTGCGAGAATAATGTTTCGCGGGGGCTGCCGCCTGTCCCGTTCCTCGCGATGGAGGAGGTATAACTGTAATGCTATGTATTCATGATCTGCAAGAACACTTATTCTTCTCTATGAAGTACTAACCAGGACAATCAGGGGCCAGATGCTGGGGATTACAATATGCTTATGTTTACAGGGTAAAGTTACAAAATTAATAGCGGGTATGTTTCTGCATAACACATCTTTTATTATAGTGACCTATACATAAAAACATGGAGTAAAATCATACCCTCTTTTGGAAAAAAAGATCATAAGAGTCACAAGACTCTGTACAGGACTGCAGCTTACTGGTGTGCAAAGGGCACATGAATCAGAGATGACTAGTAAGTCAGAACACTACTACTTCTACTTTTGTAGGCCCTAATCTCTATACGACAGAAACAACAAGACAGAGACCTTGCTGAGGGAGCTGTAAGCACACTGATAGCGTCTTGATGATCTGATGATCTTACAATCCCTCAGATATAAGTCTCATATAAAAACCAGGTGGAGACAACCGAGCAATAATAGAAGTGTCGGTTATAAAAAAAAAAATAAAAAAAAAATGATGACATGATCCTGAGAAGGCTCAGATGGATGGAACATGGTGCTCTTGACACCAGGGTTGTGGCTTCGACCTCTGTATGGGCATTTGCTTGGGAGTTGGACTCAATGAATCCTTCCAACTCAGAATATTCTGTGATTCTATGATCTCAGGTAGTTCAAACAGGTGGTACCTTCGAAGTATCCCTGTGAAGTGTATATTCATCAGGAACACTTGGAGCAGAGAGTTCAGACAGCAGCTCTGTCCAAGGTTATACAGTCCAATAGCTCCTGTAGGCATAGAAAAAGAGGAAGTGAGGCCTGGAGATAGGTACATGAAAAGAAAGTGAAAATTATTTGAAAGTGGCAAACTCCTCTGCATTCAGTGTATAGGCACAGCATCTTGGTCAGACCTGAAAAAGCGTTCAATCTATTATTCTCTTGCTCAAGTAGATGATATTTCATTTTGTTCTGCAACTGATGGGAAAAGTACAAGTAAAGACAAAATATTATTACCATTTTTTAAGTCTGCCACACCAAAGACCGATGTTAGCATTTGTTCTTTGGCCTTCAGCTCTTCAGCTTCATCTTTGTTACTCTGCACTTCAGCTTCTGCCTCCATGGTCTCATTTAGTGCCAGCCCTGGTCTCCTGCTTCCTTCTTGACATCCACGTTTTTGTTCCATCTACAATGTTGTACAAAGACAGAAGGACTGCAGAGCAACAAAAAAAAGATCTAAAAGAGTGGGATCATCCAGAAACACAGGATTTGTCTGTGACATTTTCATTATGAAAAAAGGTGAAATTATAGAATCATACAATGGTTTGGGTTGGAAGGGACCTTAAAGATCATCTAGTTCCAACGCTTCTGCCTGGCCTGGAATATCAATAAAATAAGTAAGATTACTGCAACAGCATTTGGTATATTTGAAATAACATGGGTATTGTAGATGTTCAGGCTAATGGCAAGGTAACAGACATGGAACTTGATGGCAATTGCTCATCCTGCCTTCCTCTTGTGGTTAAATAGATACATGAAACCAGCTCCACAGAAAGAGCTCCATCTAGCCACAGAACTTCAGATACTCCTGTTTAAGATTTGGTAAATAAGATGATGAAATTATCCAAACGGCAGATGTTGCAAAAATCCTTTATTTAGTAAATGTAATATTTTATTACCCAAAGTACTCCAAGTATTCAAAAGGCAAATTTCACCTTTTGACCTGATAAGCACGTTTGGCTTCCGTACTGGGCTTCCTGCACTCTTTTTAAGTGCCTTAATCACAGCTCTACTGTGGCACTTTGGATTGTAATTTTGAAAGACATTTAAGCACTGAAACACCAGTTTCTTTTTCTGTTCCTTAAAGTGATCACAGGCAAACTAATTGTTTATACAAAAGAATCATTATAATGTCTTGATTGTCAAGCAGGTGTTCAATGGACCTTTACTGTGACAGTCCTCTGTGACTCAGCTACTGGCTACTAAACCGAACTAAAAATACACAAGCAAAAAAAATGATAAAAGTTCAAATGCAATTATAGAAAATGTAAACCTTTTATAAGTTCACCTCCAACATGGGGACAGAATCAGAAAAGAGGTTATGCTTAGGGAAGCATTCACAGAGAAGGAAGGGGAACCTGCAAAGCAAATGCTCAGAAATTATTATTTTGCAAATACCAAACAGCACATAAAAATCAACCTAACTTCTGGCATTGAAAGAATGAAGAAAGACACCAAGAAAGGGAAATAAGCAAAATATGTATCCTGGTTCTGGCTTTCACAAAAAAGAAAATCTTTGTTCTAAAACCATGGTTTTGGGTTAGGTGCACCTAATAATGTCAAATATCGAAGCTTCTGAAGACTGAGGCAGAGAAACTAGAAACTGATTTTCTTTCCCTATTATTACATTTAAGTGTACTTATTCCCAACTGTACTTTAGAAGATTACGTTTGAACTCTAAGTGTCATACACTCGGATTCACTAAAAATTGAGTACTGTGTCCAGTTCTGGGCTCCCCAGTTTAAGAAGGATGTTGAACTGCTTGAGAGGGTCCAGAGAAGGTTGCCGAGGATGGTGAAAGGAGTGGAGAAGCCCTATGGGGAGCAACTGTGGGTGCTGGGATTGCTCAGCCTGGAGAAAGCTCAGAGGTGACCTCATTGCTGTTTACAACTACCTGAAGGGAGGTTGTAGTGAGTGGGTACAAATCTCTTCTCTCAGGCTGCCTGCACCATGATGACATGGCCTCAAGCTATGCCAGGGGAGGTTTAGACTGTATGTTAGGAAGAGCTTTTTCCCAGAGAGAGTGATCTCTCACTGGCATGGTCTACCCAGGAAGGTGGCGGAGTTGCCATCCCTGGAGGCGTTTAAGAAAAGAGTAGATGAGGAACTCAGTGACATGGCCTAGATGATGGGAGGCTTGGATGGATGGACCGTGGTGCCCACAGTTCCATGCTTGTGGGTTCAATCCCTGGGTGGGCGTTTGCTTGGGAGTTGGACTAGATGATCCTATGTGTCCCTTACAACTCAGAATAACCTGTGAACTGTCAACTTTTTAATATAGTTTATATATATGTATATATATATATAATATTTTATATACTCAAATACACTTTTTATACTCAAACTCAGTGATTAGAACAGCTATGCAGGAAAAAAGAAATTTCATTTGATATCTTCCTAGGTCTGAACACACACTGCCTCTTTCCCTGTAAATGACTTATCAATGCATTCTAAAAGCCCAACTGGAGTGGAAGCATATCTGGTTTTAGTTGGTGTAATATCAGCCAAAATATCATGGATGCTCACAGCCAGTGGATGCTGAAGAAGACAGAAAATATAGAGACAGGCAGTGCAGAGGTAGCTAAAAAACAGCTAGAGATGTAGCAGGGAAAAGGTGAACCTGCAAGACATTGCTTTTGTCAGGAAAGGTAGGGGCATTAAGGGTGAGATCAAGAAGCAAGCTCAGGGCGCTGGGTGACTTGAGAAACAGAAAGATATTAGGATATGAAGATAGAGTGGGACATAGAGATGGTAAGATCTGGATTTCTAGTTCAGTGAAAGTCCCTCAGGCACCACTAGTGGGAACCTCAGAGCAGGGACATAAATACAACTTCCCAACCTTTGCACGGAACTGCCTTGCTTTGGCTGTCTATCAGAAATACAGCATTTCTAAGATTTGCATTTGACCTTTTTTTTCTGGCACAGGTGCATAAAAAACCCAGTGAGTTTAGGAATTGAGGAGCAGGCTCCCCTCCAGCTCCCGATTTCTCCTCTCACCAGAAAAGCAGAGTTGCTTCTCAGTTTCCTTTGTGGGTCAGGGGTAGGACTCAGAAGTTATACGTACATGGCTTGGCTGAGCCAAGCAACTGCACTACCACTGGGCAGAGAATAGGGAGAAGTCACACCCTCTCATACCCTCCATCCTACAAACATCTAAGCCTCCCACTCTTCCTCTTTCAGCCAAGTCCAGTATCCTCCCTCTCACTCTGGCCTGCCCCACAACCTATCTGCCCTTCCAAGACACAAATTTATCATGACAATCCCTCAGTGGTGCCTTCACACCCCATACCCCAAAGTGCCCTGCTGCCTGAGCAGTAGCCCCACCCCTGCCCGTTGTCACCCCTTCCTTGCCATCATCACCTCCTTTCCCCTCACAGAGGGGAGCACACATCCAGCTGGGGTCAATGGTGGGCTGCAGATGGGGAGGCAAGGTTGGATGGGGCTGAGCAATCTTGTCTAGCAGAAGGCATCCCTGCCCACAGGAAGGTGGTTGGAACTATATCTTCAAAATTCCCTCCTAATCCAAATCATACTGTGATTCTATGATCCCCTTGAAGTACTCCTCTAAGGCTCCAGGAGGGACTAAATGTGACAGCCCATTGTTCAGTGGAAGCAAGTACCTAAGAGTTCATCACCTTCACATTTCCCCAGGATGCAAATGACAGGACACTTCCCACTCTATGGTCAAACTACTTTCCCTTATTTCCCCCTCCTTTAATTTCCTTCTCTCCTGGCACACTACACTTCTGGCCGATCCTATCTCACACACCAGCAAAAAAGCTTCTTACCAATTCCCGCAGGACCAGAACCGCTTCGATCCTCGGCTGGACCTCACTTTCCCACCGCACCTGCTGACAACAGGACAGCAGGTGCTCGGACATCAAGTCCACCCGCACTGGAGCGCCGTCGAGAAGCTGCTCATCCGGTGGAGGCAGCAGCTGCCGCTTACCCGAGGGGGAGCAGTGAGGGGAGCAGGAACCACAACGCCTGCGAGGCGAAGCGAGTTCGTCCCTCCCCTCCCTCCGCGGCAGGCGGCAGCAGCAGGTTCCACCCATCTGCGCAGTTTTCATTTCCCGCTCGGCCGGGTGCGGGCGGAGAAAGTGAAACTCGGCTACGCTCTGGTCTGCCGCTTTCTGGTGCGGAGCGAGAAGAGAAAATGGCGGCCGAGGGGCCAGGCACTGCCCTCCGCCGTTGGCTCAGCGGCGACTCGGCTTGAACTGCTGAGGCGGCGCTAGAGCGGCGGTTCCACACTCTTATGAGGAGAAACTGGGGGACGTGGGCCTATTTACTTTACAGACGACTGAGAAGATGACTCATCAGGGCATATAAATATCTGAATGGATGGTGACAGACCCTTTTCAGTCATGCCCAGCAACAGGACAAGGATTAAATTAGAAATAAATTAAAACACAAGAAGCGTGTTTTGCCTCCGCATGAGGAAAAACTTCTTTACAGTAGTGAAGAATGAAAAGGCGTTTTGGCCCTCACAGAATGTAATCAAGCAAACTGAGAAACCATTTTCTGAAATTAGTAACATATTAAAGGGTATGCTAGTGTATTAGTAGCATAAGTTAGAATGAATCTTTGTTTAATATACTACAAATTCTACTATAGTGATTTTATTAATTGTATTGGATAGCTCTTTTACTAATGGTATTTGCTTTCATGCATTTTAACACGGTACTTGTAGCTAAACTGTATAAGCTTTGTTTACATAAGGAGCCTGCAAAGATAACAGAAAGATAATTGCTGGAACGGGAAAATTCTGGAGAATTCATTCAGGCAGGCCTCATCGATTTACAACTGAACTGGTCAGGTGGGCCCACCTTGGAGTTGACAGGGCCCTCAATTTACGGCTGAAGTGGACAAGTTGGAAGAGATAACAGTGCCATGGACCCAGCCAATTAAGCTAACAAGGAAGATAACAGTGTTAATGACCAAATTGGGCTAACTTTGCAGTGGGGTTCAATAGTTCATGATGATGATGGACTCTTTCTTCATCAGTGAGACCCCTGCCGACCCTCCCCACAATTAACTGAGCATGAAGGGGGAGAAGGGGCTGTGTTCATAAAATGATTTAATTGTAATAATCCCTCCTATCTCTTGGATGGTAATGCATATGCATAAATGGCTAATGTATATGTATAATCATAGAATATAAAATGTAAACCCTACTGCTGAACTGTGCACCTCAGAACTTGGAGACTGCTGAGTTTGTGTGCCCAGTGCTGCTTGCCTTTGTCCTATTATAGAATGCATTATGGATTTTAATTCTTAGTGAGCTCGTTTCTCACAGAGTGAAGGTGGCTGAGCACTGGAATGGGCTGCCCAGTGGAGTCTCCGTCTGTGGAGATATTCCAAACCCACTTGGACGTATTCCTGTGTCACCTGCTCTCAGTGACCCTGCCTTGGCAAGATATTCTCCAGAGGTCCCTTCCAATCCCAACTGTTCTATAATACAGTGATTCTGTGAAGGCAGTGGGGACTCTGCCACCCTGACGCCTTGGCCTAGTTCTGTGTGATTTCTCCTGGGCTGAGGCAAGAATGGTCTGTAAAGTGAGGGGTGAGGAATGGAGTTTTGCCAGAAGACACCCTCTTCTTTAGCTGGGGGCAATTCCTGGGGACCTTGTTCAGCCTGGACTTTGTGTGATGGAGTTACCTCCCCAAAGGAAATGTGTCTTCAACCTGGTGGCAGCCTTTAAAACAGTAAACTTGAATCCAGTGGACTTCCACTACAAAATCTTCTGTAGTAAATGCCAGATCTAGATGTCTAAGTAGCACTGGTATTTCCTTTTAACTTCAAAGACTCGTTAGCACAGAAATATGCTCACTAAGCTTATTTACTTGACAAAAAAGACAATCATCTGTTGTACAACTCTTAATATCCGTGCACAATTACTGTACCTAAAGGAGAGTATTTACAGCATGAGTACAGCATAAATGTTGGGTCAACTAACTGTGATCCAGTATGGAGGAAAATATTATTTGTATCTGAAATACAATTTTATGGGCTTTCAAACTAACAAGTGTCACTAGCAATAATTTCATGTGTTGAAGTCTGTATAAATTCTGATTTGCCTTAAGCGACACAGAGGATCTGCAAAAAGCTCAAGAAATACAAAAACATACTTTAAAACATGTATCTCCATTTTTTATCATTATACTAAAGCCAAGTATTTAGCAATTAGATGTATTTTGAAGATTGGCAAAATTATATTTGGCTTTTTCTGTTTCATTTATTAATAATTTTCTCATTTTATATACATAAATATAATTGCATATTTACCTTTTTTCCTCTATTTTCTTCTGTTTCTACATTTTAGTTGAAATCATTAAATTTCTAATAGATGGATATATATAAAATATATATGACTATATAAAATTGATAGTCTGAAGCTAAGTTTCTCTAGATATTATTTTTATGTAATTTGAAATGCGTAAGGGTTCTTCATAGTCATATAGTTTGCATGCTAATTCACTGATTTATCCATCATATACATGTGTATGTTTTTATGACCATATATATATATACTCTCTCTATATATACTAAATGTCTATACTTCCTAACCAAATTTTCAGTGCTTTCCTACCACCACATGATTATGAAAGCAGTATTTGAGCAATTGAAGGAATACTCCATTGGAGAAGAATTTTGAAAACCTCTTTTCTGACTTAAGTAGAGAAATGTTTCCTATATTTACACTAGTAAAAGCCAAAGTATTGCTTGAATACACTGCTCTCTTCTCACCAAGTGTAAATAAATTTCAGAGATCTAAGACATAGCATAGTGAAGGAATCACAGACCAAATATTTTTATCTGCACCCATAAAACAGCTAAAGAATTTAAATGAAAAATATGGTACTAGGTTTTACACCTGTATCTCAAATCAAATCAGAATGACTTGTCTTCCGATATGTATTTTTCCTGATTAACTTCTTTAGCTCATAATTAATTATAGGCCTTTGCACAAGTGAAACATTGTTGGGCACGATGGCCTTTCTGTCGTGGCTGCTTTGGTGTGGGAGGAATCTTTGTTCTTATTCCATTTTTGGAGCCAAATTTGCAATTTGGGTGCTGTACTCCGGAAGCAAGAGATAGCATCCGAGGCCCTATGAGAGAAAGCTTTGAGCCATGGGATCTCAGGTGATTCTGATGGACCACATTGGACCCTTGTTGGTCATGATGGCCTTTCTGCACTGGCTCCTTTGGTCTTGGAGGAATCTTTGTTCACGTTCAATTTTTGGAGCCAAATTTGCAATTTGAGCGCTGTGCTCTGAAAGTGAATGATAGCTCCTTTCTACCCATAAGAGAAAACCTGGATTAAGGGGATCTCAGGCACCTCTGATGGGCCACCATGGACACTCATTGTGCACGATGGCCTTTATGTCTGCCACAGGTTGGCATTGTAATATGAGTGGTGAATGCATCTTTGTATTTTTGTATTCCATATTGCTGTGTTTTAGGCAGTACTGTCTGTAGCACCTTTGTCTCCCTCAACGATGATGGTAAATCCCAGAAAAAGGAAATGACTCATTGTGGCAACGGCGGGGTGGGAGTTCCAAAAAGCGGCGGCTGTGGCGGCCCCTGTGGCTCGGCGGCAGCATTGCAGTGGCTATCAGAGCTGATTTTTCTCCTTTTCCGGCTTTGACAGATTCACACAATATTATGAGTTGTAAGGGACCCACA
>WEKX01004213.1:0-16845 GCA_013390025.1 Pitta sordida | reverse complement strand
CCCTGAGGCACCCCACTAGTGACCGGCCTCCAACCGGACACAGCACCATTAACCACCACTCTCTGAGCTCTGTTATCCAACCAACTCCTGATCCTTCTTACAAAATCCAGCTGCTTATTTTCATGATGAGTGCATGTAACAGCTTTGACTAAAAAACTAAGTCTTAATCAGCAGAATTTATTATTGCATCCTCTTGCCAAATCTGTTTCGTAGTCATGAATGAATTGTGGTCATGTCCACGTTATAAAACTAGCTAAGTTGTAAAACCAAAGCCAACAGATTGAATGGCTTCAGCATAAATAGGCCTAGATTGATAAACAGAAATAAATGGATTAAAAGGTAAGTATTTCTCCCCACTTTAGGCCTGGAGTCTGGTTCTGTTCTGTCTCTTCTGCCTGGAGGTCCTAAGATGGGAAATATTAATGGCCATAAACAGGGTGTGGAACTTAAGGTCATGGCAGGGATCTTGGGAGAGGCAATTTGCCTGGTTCCCTGATAAATGGAGGGTCAAAAAGTATATTGCAGACATCCAATCTGTCTCTTACTGTATAAAAAGAAGCAAAAATAAATACGCGATGAGTCACAGCATCTTCTTGTTTATGCTTCTTTAGCTAAAAGGAGGTAGATTTCCATCTGAACAACTCCACCCCATCTGCGTCTATTGTCTTGTTTGTCCTGAGTACCACACTCACCACTTTTACACTCTCTTCACACTTTCTGTAGTATTATGTCTCCTTCCTAGTCTCCTTATTTGTGGAACAAATGACCTGTCCTCATTGCAGGAAAGTTAAGCCCTCTAACTGCCCTTGCAAGGGCAACCTACCAGCAGCAAGGTCTCACTAGTGCTACAGATTCAGTCCTAAGAGGGGACCTACTTTTAGTGATTTTCTTCTCCCCAGCACAGATTTCCTTGTGAGGACAGACAAGATGTAGCCGCATTTTATCAAATGACATTTTCAAATTGTCCTAGACCCTCCAATAAGCTGAGATCATGCAAAAATCTGAACCATTCATGACATGGATCCCAGCTCTAGCCACAGCAGAAGTTGTAAGGTAAATGCATGCCAAGATGAGAGAAGGAGAAAGGAAATACAAGTGGCCTTGTGAAGGTGTGGCCACTTAACCCTTATCTTCCACCATCTATCAGATCCCATAATTTCCTCCTCTGTGAGATTCCTACTGGTTCTGACCAATGACTTTGTGTCAGAAGGGACAGGACTAAGAGCTGCGTTCAGGTTGTCGGCTAGAAACTCTCCTTTGTGTTCTGCAGGTTGGAGGACACTGCAGCAGAAAAGACAACATGCATTTCATTTTTCTGAGTTCAAACTGAACCATCCTCCAACAGCCTTCCCACTACTCTTGTACTATTGGATCCCTTGTGGCGGTAGCAGAATAAGGAGACCAGGTTCCAAGAAGGAGATTTCAAACATGGATCCTGGTTTTCAGCAAAAGGACTAAACAGCAAGCATGGGGAATTTACCTGAGGAACAAAAAAATCTACATCAGTACTGCAAGTGCAAGAGGGCCTGTGTGCTACCAGACCACATTATAGATGTGTTTACTCATCACGAGAGACCAATTAGTGCATTGGAAGGCATTACCACCAGTAAACTAATGTAATAATTGACTATATGCAAAAGACTAATTAATTTCAAATGAGATAAGGAAGGGTTTGCTTAACCCAGCCATGAAGGTGTTTAAACTCACCCCTTTAATTTCACAACCAGGACAGGCTCAAACAGAAGGACAGAGTCAGTTACTGTGTCTCATCTGACACGTAATAATTTCTTGTGATGTGTTGACTTAATTCTATTGCAATCACATGAACATGCCCTTAATTAAGCACACAAAGGCAATCTGTCCTGATGAGCAGGGGAGAGAGGAAGTACAGTGAGAGATGATAGTGACAGCACCAGACACCAGCTGGTGACCTGGGAATCAGAAAAGAATTTTATAACAAATGGAAATTATGTACTATGAGTAATGATTGGCATGACAGTAAGGCTCAGGGAGGCAAGGATATTCAGACAGGCTGAAGAATCAGCAAGATTTAGAAACTAGTGGGATGTATAAGGCACTCCATAGAAAAAGTACTTGAATTACATTGGGAGCAAGCAGAACCCAGAGAAATGCAGATTTGCTCTTTCCAGGAAAAGAGGACACATAGCAAGGGTTTCTGGGGTGCATGAGGAAGAGTGTGGCCAGTCAGCCAAGGGAGGTGATCCTGCCCCTCTGCTGTGGCCTGATGAGGCTATATCTCCGTCCAGTTCTGGTCTTCCCAGTTCAAGAAAGACATGAAACTACTGGAGTGGTCCAGTGGAGAGTTATGAAGATGATTAGGGAACTGGAGCATTCTCATGTGAGGAAAGGCTGAGGAAGCTGGGCCTGTTTAGCTGGAGAAGGGGTGACTGTCTCTTAATGTTTACAAATACGTTAAGGAAAGCATCAAGAGAATGGGTCGGAACTCTATTCAGTGGTGCCCAGAGACAGGATAAGGGACAACAGACAGAAACTGAAACACAGGAAGTTCTGGCTTGCAGAGAGGTTGTGGAGTCTCCTTCTCTGGAGATACACGAAATCCACCCAGATGAGATCCTGTGCAACTGCTCTCAGTGACTCTCCTCTACCATGAGGGTTCACAGGTTATTCTGAGTTGGAAGGGACCCACAAGGATCATCTAGTCCAACTCTCAAGCAAATGCCCACCCGGGGATCGAACTCACAGCCCTGGAGCCATAGGCACCATGCTCCATCCATCCAAGCCTCCCATCATCCAGACCATGTCACTGAGTTCCTCATCCAGTCTTTTCTTAAATACCTCTAGGGATGGTGACTCCACNTCTCTTGCCTATCAAGGTCCCTCTGAAGGACCCTTCTACCCTCCAGCAGTTCAACATTTACCCCAGCTTGGTATCATCTGCAAAATTGTTAATGGTGGACTCAATTCCCCCGTCCATGTCATCAATAAAGATGTTGAACAGTGCTGGGCAAAGCACTGATCCCTGTGGGACTCCACTAGTGACTGGCCACCAGCTGAATGTGGCACCATTCACCAACACTCTCTGGGTTCGTCTATCCAACCAATTCCTAACCCAACACCAAATGCTTCTATCCAATCTACACTTTGAAAGTTTCTCCTGAAGCTTACCATGGGAAATCGTGTCAAAGGCTTTGCTAAGGTCCAAGTACACAACATCCACGGCCTTTCTATTATCAACCAGGTGTGTCACCAGTTCATAAAAGGAGATCAGGTTGGTCAGGCAGCACCCACCTCTCCTAAATCCATGCTGACTAGATCTAATGTCATAGTTATTTTGCAAAACTATGAGTTGGAGTAGATGATCTCTCAAGATCCCTTCCAACCCCTGCCACTCTGTGGTTCTGTGATATGGGTGTGTCAGTGATTGAAAGTTGGTACACCCCATACTGTGCTTCAGACATAGGAAAAGATAAACTGGGAAAGTCTACCAACAACAGGAAGTGTTAAGGGCAGGCAGTAGAGTCCAGAGTAGAAAAAACCTGTATTGAAGCCCAGTGGGTAGAATTTAATAAACCATGGGTACTTATGGAAGCAGTGAGAGGCTCTTTGGACCCATTAGTAATAATTTTTGAGATCTCTTGACGTTCCCATAGGACTGGTGAAGGGTAAACTCAACATCTATGTTTAAAAAGCAGACCAGGGAGGATGCTGGGAATTCCAGCTCGGTCAAGCCATCTTCTGTACCTGGAAAGACCCTGCCTGCACTATTAACTGACCTGTTTGTCAGTGCTGGGAACATAATGAAGGAATAGGTGGAGCTAAGATAGGGTTTTTGAGAAGAAAACACATCAAATCAAATCCGTTTCCTGGCAGATTACATTGTGCTCTGGGAGGAACTGGAAGATGAGATACTACTCTTGGCACTTTTCTGCATGAAACATCAACTGAATAGAGGTGCAGTTCTTATTTTAAAAGATCTGTTATCAGAAACTTTCTTCTGCAAAGCCTGCTCTCAAATACGGGAACGTCTCAAAAGGATGTGCAGAGGGGCCAGCTCTGGGCATCCTTTTAGTCTGTACTTCTACTGATTCCCTGGTAGAGAAGAAAAGAGCTTTACAGAGGCTCTGGAAGGGCTCTGGAGGAAAAGCTCAGGTAGAATACAAACAGTTTTAATAAAGCAAACTAAAAAGCTGTAGTACTCAGGGAAAAACAGGTGGCTATTTTGTGGGTGGTAAGGACAGAAGAGCCAGAACTGGGTAATGGGAAGTATTTATTTTGCTTTTTTCCAGCATTAATGGAGCTGTAGCTGGAGCCCAGTGCCCAATTTCCTCTGAAACATTATAGACAAGCCAGAGGGAGCCAGGAAAGAAGAATGGTTCAAGAGGCTGGATGTGAGCTGCAACTTTCCTGGGTTACAGGTCTCAGGTGGTAGAAGACCAGGATGAAGAACACAAGTACACTGCACACAGTAGGGACATGCAGGCAAGGTTGGGGAAGCCACATGAGCCAGAGAGAATGAGGGTCTTTCAGGCATCAACTATGGTGCTAGTGCCAGGATTCGTGGTCTCTTGGGTGCAGCATGTGCTACTATGGCTCACATCCTTCCCCAGCCCACCCCAAGGTTTCATGTCAAAATTACTGAATTCTTCTGTGGCTTTGAAAATTTTTGTTGAGTTTAGGGTAAAACAGCATTGTATGTGCGAAGACTTTGCATGGTTTTTCCCCACACAGACCTGGACTTCATGGCTTCCACAACTCAGTACTCATCTATAGCATGGGCCTTACTCCCTGTACTTGACCAAAATAAACCACCCCAGGATGTAGGGCACTGGGGAAGGGAACCAGAGAGATGCACATGTTCAACAACAGGCACATGGAAGGGGCTGATGGAAAGCCCACAAGAGAAAGGGTAAAGGTAAACCCTGTCAGTCCAGTTCCCTGACCAATGGCCTGGGTGACACAATGCAGGTGATTTGGCGAGGAGGGATGGATGCAGCATCCCGCTGTTCAACCTCCCCGTAGGGCTGCTGGCTCCCTTGCCGCCTCTAGTTCTGCTGCCAAACCCAGCTGGAAAGAGACACCTGGCACTCAGGGCCAGCCTGTTTCTGTGTACTTATCCCCTCCCCAGCACAGCCTCACTTTGTCCTTACTCACTCCACAGCTGAGGGACCCTGCCAACTCATGACAAATGCATTATTCATCAGCTAGGAGAAAGGGAAGTTGGGTACTTTCACAAGGGAGCCTTTTTATGACGTTCCGTCCCCTAGAGATGCCTCTGCAGCTGGAATTGAGTAGAGTAAGGACCATTATGAAGGGTTCACACCTTCATGGCTCCGGAGGGTACTTTACCAGGCTGGTTATGCTCACCAGTCACACTGGGCTGCTGCTACTGTAGTTTGAAGGGGTTCAAGGAGCCCAGTCCAAAAGGAATAGATTCATACCAACATTTAGGGCCAGGTCTAATGTCACCTGTTCCCAGCTTGAGCTATATAAGCCACCCACCACTTCTCCATTTGTTTGAAGTAGCCCGCACCCAGGTTGTTCCCCCATGTCCCTCATTCTGGGTATGGATCAATCTTTCAGCAGAACCCTCTCAGCCATAACAGGCCAACTGGCAAAAAGCTATATGGTTTGTTCTGCTTCTGCTTATGAGACGGGAGCAGTTAGAACCTCATCTCAGTTACAACCCGTTCTTCCCCAGTTTACAGACAGAGCACGTGGAATATCATCGCCACAGATCCCTGTGCCTGAGTTTGGACCTTTCTTCCTCATGTTGCCTATAAGTAGATGGTTTTCATCATTATTCTGGAAGAGAAAAATCGTACACTACCTCAGCTAGCATGGCTGTTGGAATTTCTCCTGAGTATTGAGCTAATCGGGCCCACCACCAAATATCTCCCTGCTCTCCTTGGGCAGTCCAGTATCTCTCTCCACATCTTGCACAGGAGCAGGACTTGGTCCTGCCAGCCCCAAAATCCCCAGCAAGCTGCCTAATGATACACTACCCCCCCCACACACACACCCCATCTCAATTCCTCCTGCGGAGAGACTCCTCCACTGCTCACATTTCCCGGGAAAGACATGGCACTCTGTGCCAAGATCAGTCCGACAGTGAGTGGCTCATTGATGTTCCGTGAGACCTCCCACCTCCACAGCATTGAGTCCTCCAGGACCTGGCACTCCCTGGGTCTCTGGTGCTGAAACCTGCCCTTTCTGAGCGCCTTAAGACCAGTCTGTTCCCAGCTCTGGTCAAACTGGGGCACTGCTGGGAGAGGGTTAAAACCCCAGCCCTTGCATCTTGGTAGGTGATTTTGGAACCCACAAGAAATTCAAGATACTTTGTACCAGGGTGGGCAAGGAAACGCAGACAATCACAGGCAGTTTGCTATGTGGTTTAGGAAGCTTTCAGCTAATTGCCACCTCCTGCTTGAGATGGTGTTGGACTGTGTAGTAATTTAGATGCAAAACAGTAGATTAAGACATTCACCTGAACTTGATCACAAGCCAGAAAATAGAATCTACATGCAACTTACAGACATTATTTACAGAGAAGGTTGCAAAACCGGGGACCCTTTGGTCCAAAAGGCAAGGAAACAATTATTCTCTTCTTATGGGAAAGCAACTCCTACACATACAAGACATGAGATTTCATGTAGACCCAAAATCTACATAAGGAAAGCTAGCTTTGTAAGCTATTTGTTATTCAATGAGATGTTATTGTGCAAGAAATGCTGTACAGCTTGTTGGCTGCAAGTAAAGCAGTAGGAGGGTGTTATTAGAGCCTTCAGAGATTAGGTATGTCAGAAAAACATAAGCCTACATTCTGCCTGAGAAAGATGCTAGTTTGAGAAATACGCTACTTTGAGAAAAGCAGCAGTTTAAGTATGGGCAAAAGGCACTGCAGATTTTGTCTGAAAAGTATGTGCTTCCAGAGGCAGTTTTTATCCTCCAAATACCTCAGGCTGATAGATGCCTGGACGACAAACTCTTTGAAGAAGTGTGTTGTGTGCATTTTTTTCACCTTATACAAACCTTTGTGTAATTACCTCTTTCTTGATTTTTTATGCAAATTTTGGAGGCTTGTGTTGCAAAGGGCAAACTCCCATGTTGTTAACATGACAAGTCCCAGAATACAAAGCACTGGTAAGAATCAGGAAATATTTGTTTGGTGGCATGTAGACAAGTTCCTTAGAAAATTCAGAAAGACATGAAGAGCATTAGGAGGAAGAGACAGTGGAATTTTAAACAAGAAATTAAGTGTCAAAAATTTCTTCAAGAATTAATATCATTCCAGAGACACCTTGCATGCTGGAGGATTTTTATGCACTTAGCAAGATTTGTTGTTTATCTGAAACAGTATCTTCATTCCTGCAAAAACCTGAATAATGTAGAATGGTATCTCACCAAAATGAAATTCATTCATATAATTTCTTTATTTGAGGAAAAAAAGTGTAACGAAAATAGTTTTTCTAAGAACAGAACATTCCACAAAGCCATAATCTGAAAATTTCAACAAGTGAAACCCACAAGAACACTGACTCACTGCAAGGACACAGAGGAAGCACAATAGCCTGCTTCAAATCCAGACAAGTATAAAATAATTACATTTTCTTATTCTTTGAAAAAAATTATCATAAAACCCCACAGAACATTTAGTTGTGTTCTCTATCCTCATCCCTCACCACACCCTCTCTGTAAACAACCTCAGCAAGACAAACTACAGAAATAAAAGGGTTTATCACAGAGCACAATTGTTAGACTCAGCAAAGTTTCAGCAAAATGACATATCAGAGGTTTCTGTGCTCCGGGTGGGGCAAAGCATTTAAACCATGCCCACAAATCTGACTGTCACCATGGATTTTTTAGACATTCTCATTAATTCAGTATATCCCTGCTAATCTCATGATTGGGACATTTTCATGAAAATGAAACAAAAACAAAATTTCAATGGGAAAGCAAGCCAGTAGGATTTGGTTGTGCTTTGGTTAGTAACTGAGATCTCAAGGCAAGTGTTTAGAAGCCTTCTTCTGAATAATAGGCTTAGAGGATTTCTTTGATTTCATCGGATTTATTAATAACACCCATGTTTGTCCATACAAACTAAGAGTTTATCCTTGACATGCCTGTAAGGATCTTCCAACAAAGAAATGCTGCTGCTGGCTGTGAAACCTCTTAGCTACTGCTGATACTTCCAGCAGCTCTTCTACTAATTTGGGCAGAGGAGTGAGCAACCTTAGAGTTGCAATCCCTGCAAGGCCTTTCTGCAAAGGGATTTCAGCCACTGTGAAACACACTTCTTTCTCTGCTCACTTTAACATCCTTCAAAATACCTTTGCCTTTGATTCTGTTGCACCATAAATCCCAGGCAAAGATACCCAGGAAAGCTTCTGGAGTGGAAAGCCCTCCTCAACAAACCATGATTAAGGAAAGTAATGCAGCACATGTCAGTGACCTGAGTGGTGCCCACAATGAGGTGAGATGCATTTTCATCAGAGCTGTGGAGCTGAAGTGGGTCAACCACTTATTGCGTACCAGAGACAATGACTGCCGCAGTATAACCTTTGCCTTGAATTAACAAAGCCTTTTGACACATCAGTCCAGGATTTCAGAGACAAGAAGTTTCTAAAACTGAAAATGAGCTGCAGTTAATGGAACTGGAATAGAAGCAACATAGCAAAACAAAAGGAAGCTCCTGCCCTTGCACTGCAATTACAGAGAACAGAATCCGCCCAGGTGGAGTGCAAATGTCTCACCTCGTCTGGATTATCCTCATTAAATAACCTGTCCTCAAACCACTTTCCAACTCCATCAGCTTTTCCACTCTTTCTTCTGCCAGAGGCCCTCTGCAAGAAGCTTTGCCTCTCTTAGAAAAGCTGCATGTACAGGAAAATTTTTTCAGGGTATCAAACATCTCTCCTTGCTAACAAATAAAGGTATTGAGACGCGTAACTGCATCTTTTGCTTTCTTCAAGCCACAGCAAGTACGTATTTTCAGAGAAATCAGATCATTGTCAAACAATAGCAGTAACATCACAGCCAAGCTTCCTGGAATTAGCTTTTGTCTTACTGCTACCAAGCAAAATTCAAGACAGTGTGGATTACGGGAGAGGTGGATGAAGTTTGGGAGGGTTTGTTTGTCAGCACTGTGAAGTTAGGAACAAATCTGAGGCCACTGTATTTACACCCCAGAATCAACATGCCAGTCTTGTCATGCAGATTCACGGGAAAATAGACTTATGGATGTCTGCCTAGCAGTTCATAGATACCCGAGGCTGGATTAGTGGATTAGTATTGCTCAATATACTTTTACTAATCCAGAAAAGGAAGTGAGCAGTTAGGTGACAACCAGTTCATTGCTCACTCCCTTCTAAACAGTGTTTATGAATATATTAAATAACAATGACCATAAATTAACACCAGTTAGTTACACAATCATAGAGAACTGGGATGCAAAGTAATCTTGAGAGAGCCAAGAAGGGGTCAGCCCTATCCTTGTTATTATAGACAGGTGTTTATCTAGCCTGTTCTTTGAGATTCCCAAGCTGGAAATTTCAAGCCTGCTCAGATCCACACATTCCAGCACCTAGAGATCCCACTATCCGTAAGATTTCACATACTCCATTGTCATTGCTACAATGCTCTCTACTAACTTTCTGCCCCTCCAACTGAGAGAACAGGTTCTTCCTTCTATTTTATGCATTAAAAAACTGGCACTGGGCCCCTTTCAGTCCTCTCTGTGCAACAGGAGTTGTTCACTGTCTCTCATTTCAGTGTTGGACCTTAAGTATGACCTTCTGCAAGGGCAGACCTTTTTAGACACATCAGGCAGCTCTAAAGCAATGAAATTTGCTTTTCTGACTCACCTCTTCCAGGTCATGTGCAAATAGACCAGAAGACAATAGACCACAGTCCCAAAAATCGCTGCTCTAAGTCAAACAACTCTGGTCCCACAAGTCCTTCTCCATGGGTCATGTTTCCTCACCCTCCAATCACTTCTGTTGCATTCCTCAGTCCTCTATCCCACTGGTACATAGCTTTCCTGAAGGGCAGTGCCCAGATTGATCATATTACTGCCATGTAAGCACAATCAACACTAACGGATTGTTGGAAGTATTTTGTGTGTCCTACAAACAATGCTGCTGTTTATACATCTCAGGGACATTTAAATTTTCCTTTCTTTTTGACAACACCATGACTCTGTTGACTTATGGTCAGCTGATAACTAGTACAACCGCCCGCAAAGCCCTTTCTGTATAGCTGCCACCTCCTGTCTGCCTCTCCCCTGTTTGTACTGAGTTCTATACCTGCACTCACACTGGAACCTGCACCATCCTCCTTGAAATATATTCCTTCTCTCTGGTCATAACTAACAAATACAGCAAGGAAAGAGCTGACAGGGCTAGGCACAGTGACTATATGTAATCTATAATACTGTAACATGGAACTCCACAGTAACAACTGCAAGAACAAAACATTTGAATTATTCTAAATATGTATTGCTCAGGTCAGTCTCTCTGCACAGAGACCTGACCACCACAGTAGTCAACTCACTGACAGCTCTCTGTTCCATCAGTGATAAGTCGCATTGTTTTTTTCTAAATTAAATCTCCATTTTGGAGAAGAAACTTCTCCCAGTGCTTCCTGATTTCTTGCTGGTGCTTTGCAAGACACAGCCAAAGTAGTGCATGTTTCACAGAAACCTGGGCAAAGAAGGGTGTGATTGCAATGTTAGCATCACATCACTCTGGTTATCACAGTGGAACGAGGAAGTTTAGGCAGCAATCCCCAGAAGTAAAAGCTAAAAGTGGGGGTTTTGTAGTGCCAGAGCTGTACCCAGCCCAACCTGCCTCACTGCACAAATCTCGTCTTGGAGCAAGACACTTGCATCACATTTTATCTGTGGAGGGTAGGGAAGCTGTGAGCTCCCAGCAAGGTGGAGCTTTAACATCTACGTGGGTCTTTATGCCTCAACTGCTTGGCAGGTGAGGTCGACACAACAAGTCAAGGCACCAACTCAAGAGCAGTGGTCAGGAAACCCATCAGAGGCACCCTGGCCTTTCATACACTCTTCAGCCAGAGCTGAAACTCAGTGCAAAACAGTAGCAAGGAACAGGAGGACGGATGATCGACAAGTCTTATGAATTTTGTATAATTTTTTATTCCTTTTTTATCAAAAGAATTAAGTTTGGAGATTTGACTAATCACCTTTACTCAGAAATGCTCTGTGAGCCAGAGTTGTGGGAGCTGCTTCATGTAGTGCCCTCAAAGATGTGCTCTCCAGTGGGACCAGAGCACTCCACAGGTGATGAGGAAAAACCAGGAAGATCCATGGAGAATCTGTTAGCACCCATCTCACTAAATTGTCCTCTTATATTTCTCTTCACAGTGAGGAATATTTTAACTGGCCTCAAGCCTCTCAACTAGTTCAGGTCACAGATTAAGACAGAGCAAGGGTTGATCAGATTTTTTTCAGTATATCTGCTTTCTATCAGGATCTCCTAATTACAGCTATCTCCCTTACTAATTAGACCTCAGCTGAACAGACTGAGGCACTTCAGGCTGTTCTGCCTGGGGAAGAGAAGGCTACAGGTAGGCCTTATAGACCCTTCCAGTACTTAAAGGGGCTATAAGAGAGCTGGAGAGGGATTTTTTTACAAGGGCTTGGAAAGACAGGACAAGTAGGGAAAGATAGGACAAGGAGGAATGGTTTTCAATGGTCAGATGCCAGGTTTAGATTAGATATAAGGAAGACATTTTTTACTGTGAGAGTGGTGAGGCACTGGAAGAGGTTGCCTAGAGATGTTGTGGTTGCCCCATCCCTGGAAGTGTTCAATGCCAGACTGGGTGAACCTTTGAGTGACGTGATCTAGTGGGAGGCATCCCTTCCCATGGCAGGCAGGCTGGAAGAACATGATCTTTAAGGTCCCTTCCAACTCAAACCATTCCATGATTTTGTGATTCAGCACACTGCTCATCTTTAGCACCCAAAAGCCCTGTACCCTTCCCTGCCGTAGTTTATTGTGCAGGACATTATTCACACACCTGAAAGTCCATTCAACCTCCCAGCTCACATACAGCCAGATATCAGGTTCTCCTGCCATTGTGAAATACTTGTAGTTTGCAGGTATACAAAAGAATGTAAAATCCCGTGTTTTCCCACATGCACAGCTTCTGTAGCATGAAAGAGCATTGCAAGGGCCCTGGAGCAAAGTGAGATGTGCCATGCCTGCAGCACATCCCCAGCAACTTCAGCAGGAAGGACCCAACTTCTCCCTTAACAGGCAGGGTGGAAGGCTGGAGAGGACTGATGGAAGTACCTGAGAGACCCTGGGATGCTACATCACCCCATTTGATCACTCCTTGAAATAACTCATATGCCAGCCTCACCATGAGCCAGCAGTGCTGCTGAGAAAGAACAAGAGGGCCCCATAGCTATTTTTCTTTCATTTGGCATCTGCTGTGGCTTTTTCCAGCCCATTAGCTGCTCTGTCACAGGCTGGGTGTGGATGCTTCCACTTCTGGGGCACAAATGAGGCCACATTGATGGATTAACCACCTCAACGGGCAACCTGAATGGTAGGCACAATTTGTGACCTCAGGCTGCAGCTGCCAGGAGGAATTGGATTTTAATCTCATGCCACATGGGTCATATCCTCAGCTCACAGCCTGAATCACATCCTCAGCTCACATTCCTGACCCACCTTCTAGCATGATCCAGCCCCCTTGGCAAGGAAATGGTGAGGGCTAATTCAAGCACATCAGAAGCAGCAAAGGGGACGCTGTGCCTGAGGGTCCCACCATAGCTGGTGGAACGTGGGGGCAGCTGAGCTCCCTTTAGACCCAGCCTGCAGAAGGACAAACTTGAGCCCTACCTTCTTTCTTTTTAAGGATGTTGGAGAGAATTCCTTGGAGGTGGGCACAGACCAAGAGCCATCCAACTACAGCTGCATGGATTTGTTTTCCTGGCCCTCTAACACTACACTTTCCAGAAACTCAAAATGTTTCCAACTCCTTTCACTTAGCTTTCTGCCATATAAGAGGAACCAAGTCTGATCATCAGTTTGGTGAAAGCCCTGCAAATAAATTACATAAGGAACCTCTGATTACATAAAGTGCATTGCACAATGCATTATATAAAACTTAGGTCATGGCCTAATCAACCAGCACTCAGCTCGTTTGCATTAAGAAAAATTAATCTGAGGAGCAGTGAAGAAGGGAGAAGAAGGGAGGATGCTCTCTCTCTCTCTTGAAGACGTGTGGCACACACGTGGCACATGTACCCACTGAGTGCATCTCCAACCCTGAGCCATCTCAGTTGGAGCAGCTTCCAACCAAATCCTACCTTTTGGCTTAAAGCCCACCTGCAGGATACCTTGACATGGAGGAGAGTTATGCATCCTGCAGAAAACAGACCTATAATTGCTACCACCTCACTGTTAATGTCATCTGGCTCTAGTGGTGCTTCCCAGAGGCAGAGGCTGTCCACCTACCATTGCAACACACTTTAGAGGGGAGTAATGAGAAAAACCTCATGAATACATTCCTTCAAAAGGCCTGGTATTCATTTCTGATGCTTCCTGATTTCAATTCAGCAGGTAAATAGCCAAGGGAAGTGTTTGAATGCTGAGAGTGGTAGAGGAAGTTTCACACCAGAAGATGGAAATCAAACCAAAGAGGGAATTCTGTGCAGAATCTTGTGCCAGAGGTACATAACGTGTACCTGAATCTGGTGCCCCAAGATACATAACAGAAGCCAAAGGTCCCACTTCTGTGCCCTAAAACTCAGATTTTTCCACAAGAAGGATTTGGGTTTCATAGATTTTAAAGGCCAAGAACCCCACTAAGTTAGATCCAGGATTTCCAATCAATCCACCACTGTAGTCCAGGTGGGACCTGCTCCTACTCTTGGAAAACCTTGCTCCTGGAGATCCCTGAGGCTACCTGTGGTTTTAGTACCACTCTTTCAATCTGCTTCAACAGGTCTTGGGCAGGATTTTAAGTTTGCAAACACTTCAGGGCAGGAAATAATCTGCAAAAGTTTCCACCATGCCTAGCAGAATCAGATGGAATCTGCAGGGGTGTCAGTGAAATCAATTTGTCAGTACTTCTGGTTTCAGTGATAATGGTATGCATTACATAGGAAAAGCAATAAATCTGTAGGGGACATATACTGAAAATAAACAGTGAAGTTTCAGCTGTGCTTTGAAGTACCATGGCATGGCCCAGAGGCAAAGAAATGCTGGAAACTTCTTGTGCCATTGTGCCAGATCTGTGCAGGGAAGTTTCTTGTACCAGTATGGAAACTGAAAGTGGCAAGGAGAAGAGAAAAGCCCTCTCTGAGGGCTGATTTTGCAGCTGGATTGCTAAATGGAAGGTGAAATTTTGAAAAGAGAGATGGGGATGTGGGAAACTGCAAGGGCAGTACAGAGAAGTCCTCATGGGATATTTCTGAGCCTTGAAGGGAGATGATTTCTCATTGGTCTTCCCAGGAGAATGGCTATGAAAGAATCCAAGAGAACATGGGATTTTGTGCTCTGTCACATTTCAGTTTGGTCAGAGAAGCAACAAGGGAGTACAAGAAGTGGACCAAATGGATGAAATCCAGATGGATGAGGTTTTACAAAAC
This sequence comes from Pitta sordida, assembly GCA_013390025.1. NCBI lineage: Eukaryota > Metazoa > Chordata > Aves > Passeriformes > Pittidae > Pitta > Pitta sordida. The sequence goes on along the minus strand of WEKX01004213.1, from coordinate 2,240 downwards.
CAGCACTTCCCAACACAGCTGAAGATTTGTGGGGGGACAGGGGCAGAGGGGGGGTGAGAGGAAACACACAAGAAACAAAACAAACAAACCCCCCCAAAAAAACCAAAACAAAAACAAACAAAAAACTCAAATCAGAAACCTTGCTCTATGTAATAAAATCAACAGAACCTGTGAGAGGTGAGGAGGAAGCCAGAGCACCATTCCCTGTGACCAGCCATGAGCAGAGAATTCCCACCATGACTGCTGCAGAAAGAAATTAGTCAAGGAGGAGTTACCACAGGCACAATAGGTGTGCACAGAGAGATCAGAGAGAGATGGTTTTGTTTGGGTGATGGGAATGGAGAGAATAACTCAGGAGACCTTTCTTGCAGCCAAGATCTCCATGGGTCAGGTCAAACAGGTCCTCAGGAGTGTAGGTACTGCAGACAGATTGACCTGCTGGAGCCTGGAGAAGCCAAGAGAAGTTCATGCACTTGGAGTCTGTTTGTTGCCAGTGACCATTGCAATAGCAATGGGTTTGGAGGTACAGGAGAGAGGGATGCTCCTAGCTACTCCTTCCACCCATCCTCCTTTTCTTCCAAAAATGGTGTTATCTAGGGGTTATTCAGTACACAAAGTCTTCTCTGTGCCACGGCTAGTTCGCTGAGTCACTAGATAGAAAGCAAACCCATGCCACCAGGGAGATAATGCCTCTAATGCAAGAGTGAGGGGGCTCTTGCACAAGGTGCTGAGTTCCCAGCCATCACTGGCACCACACCTGGCCAAAACCTGTGGGCTTCAGTACTCCCAGTAAAGTTCCCTGGGCAGACATGAGATCCCAACCGTGACACACTCAGGCTGTCTCACCTCCTGATTGTCCAGTTGGGAAACAGGTTCTGCACTGTGACCAGGGAAACCTGGCCCCGATGATGTCTTCACCAAAGCCTGCCTTTGTGTGAAACAGTGTTGGACAGGTGCTTCCACTCAGTCTTTCTCCAAAGAGGCTGATGTGCCACCCACACCTCTGTCTCACACAAACTGTGTGCTCAGGAGATCCCAAATAATCCCCAGCACAAGCCAGACTTTGTACCGTGCAAGGGAAGGTAATCACAGGGTCTTATTCTTAGTAAGAACAGGCTTTGAAACTTGTACTAGTAACACAAAGCTCCCATCAAAGCCAATAAAAACACAATACAGTTTGACAAACAGATCTCATAGTTGGTCGTGACAAGCCTAATGACAGTCAGACAGTCCAGCATCACATTCAGTACGCAGGCTGATGGCTCACAGGGCTTTTTGTCACTGTGGGTTGCAGTACAGGATTGATCAGGTGGAAAGGTGAAGTGAGACCCTCCAGCTGCAGAGGAGCACACCACAGGCCAGAGTGAAGGCAGTGCAAAAAAGCACCAGGGAATTGCTGGGTCAGGGAACTGATGAGGACGAATATTCTTTGCACCAGAAAATGAGGCTCAGAGAAATCTACAAACTCTTGGGGGTCAAACTGTTCACCAAAGACAAGGCACTAGCACATACTACTAGCACATTCCTGGCCAAGCAACAACTATATTGGTACAACATAGGCAATGAACAAGATAAGTTCCTGTCAGGCCACTGGCCCATCAGTCTACTTCCCAAGGCTTTGTCAAGATTCAGATATAATAAACTCATATATAATGCAGGGGAGTCAGCACTGATCTCCTTCAGCCAGTGGTCTTCTCCTGAGGATCAGGGGAATCCCTTCTCTCCCTGAAGAAACCAGATACAAAACTGAAGTGCGACCAGCCCTCATGCTGTCAGCTGCCCTGAGTGTCACAAGTGGTATCCACATCTCTCCTTTGGAAAACTTGCCCAATTTATATGGAATAGTCTGAAAGAGAACACACAAGTCACTTCCATCAGAAAGGTAATGGAAAAGGGCCTTCAGCGGGAGAGCTGGTGAGAGCCCTTCACCTTCACTCAGGGTTATGGTTAGGGTTAGGGTTAGGGTTAGGGTTGAAGTGCTGAGTGAAGGTGAAGGGCTCTCACCAGCTCCACTCTCTCTCAGCTCCACTTGATCTCATATAAGAGTCTTGGGTCCAGGTCTCTGCAGGTGGGGAGGGAACCAGAGCTGGCTCTCCTGCAACCACAGGATGGGATAGAGAGGTAAAAAAGGTAAAAATAAGGAAGGAAAGGTAGCTACCTGTAGGAGGGGACAGTTCAGGACTACTGGCTGGAATTAAGAGGAATGGAAATGGTGAGTATTTCACAGAATCACAGAATCA
>WEKX01004212.1:28623-41589 GCA_013390025.1 Pitta sordida | reverse complement strand
GACCGCATCACCTTCCCTGTCTGTAGCCGTGGAAAGAGTAACACGTGCCTGGCGGGAGTCAGTCCCTGGCTGGGCTTAGAGTAACAGGGGATGGCATGGCTCGTGGAGGTGCTGCAATTGGTCTCAGCAGCTGCCCGGGTTATCCCATGGCATGAGCCTTTTACTGTAGGGACAGGGCATGGAGACATACGGGAGCGGGGCAGGGACCGGGGCGTGGTGCCACGGGAGAGGCACTGTGCGCTCTCCTCACGAGGCCGGGCCCATCCCACCCCACAGGGAGCACCAGCACCACCTCTCAGCGAAGCAGAGGCACTGTGCATGCATTGGCTGGGAAGCTCTGTGCATCACTGAGGCAGGTCTGTGAGAAAAATTTCTCGCAAACCAGCGTGGTCGCAATGGAGAAGTTTCAATGCGGCAAGGTATTACTGTAGTACTTTATGGGACTTTTTTCCCGTAGTCAAAGAGGATATGAGGAAAAAATACCCAGTCCACATCCTGATTGGATCATGCTTGAAATCTGGATTATCAATAGGTTCATACACAGCTGAATATTGACAGTCTGTTTGGCTGAAGCTGAGACTGCAGAAGTGGTGGGGCTGTAGGCTGGGTGTAAGGTTCATTGTCCAATATGCATGGTCAAAGTTTGTCCGAACTTTCACATTCATTAGGATTGCCTTTAGTCGGTGGTATCCATTCCTTGAATGCCACATTCACCCATGAGATAAAAGCAAAATGCCTGATCATGTATAAAATAAGAAAATATTTGTTCTTCTGCTCATACTGAAATACAAGTATTTTGAGATAACAAAAGCTACAAATGGTCACTGTCTCCCTGAAAGACTTAATCATATAATTCAAGATTGAAGTTTAACTTGTCTCAGCAGGCATTTCATGGCCAAATAAACATGGCATCACAAAGCTGGTTAACATTCAGCCACAGCTGCTGGACTCATATTTTTTAATTTTTTCCCTAGGACTTACTCTGGACTTTTACAGAAAAGTCACTTCCCTAATTTTTTCTCAGTAGACATTGACTGTTTGTTCAAGATAAACATCAAAATGAAGATCAAAGTTTAGTCTCTACTACATTAGAGTTACAGAGATAAACAGTCAGTTTGTCTTCCAGAGAATGCTCTCTGATCCAAATTAAATTCTTTACTTTCTATAGGAAAAAGGGTTTCTTTGGTAATTCAGCAGATTTTGTGTTTACAAGACAGAATCATCTTTTCTGCGGACTTCTTTGCTGAAAGCTCATGCTGAAGGCTGAGGTGCTGACCGCGGTGTAATCTGCTGCCCTATCTCTCAGCTGTCCCCTCTCTACAGACCTGGAAACCTGTTACAGCCCAGCATTCATGCAGTCCCACCTTCATCGGCTGTTCAAGCTGTGAGCCAGAACAAGTGAGATAAAACCAGGGGTCTTATTCTCCCCTTCCTGCTTAGGGGACAGAAACTGCTGACAGTGAAATGGAGCAGACAGTTGGGGCCTCACTTCACTCAAGCGTCCCACTGCCCGCTCAGAGCAAAGCAGCTTTGTGCAGTTATGAAAGATTTACACACTCTCCAGTTAGACATGGTTTCCAAGACTTTCTCAGGGTAGACTTGGTGTCCAAGACCAGACATCACATCTACCCTGAGCATAGAGAGACCAGGCCTACCCACCCAGAGAGCTACAGGGACAGCAATTCAGGCAGCTCCCCCGCACCCGTGTCCCCAGCCAAGCAGAAAAGTGTTTTTTCCCAGCGTGGGGTGGCTGTGGGCACTGGAAAACATCGACACAAACACCAATACACAGCAGGGCAGTGCCAAAACAGCGCCAGAGCACCGAGGAGCTGTGTGAGGATGCGGGGCAAATTTGCATACTAATACGGACAGAGGGCTTTGCAGAGGAGGGTCAAGACCCATGGTACTGTGGTGTAGGAGACCCAACTGTATTTTGAAATACTATTACAAAGGACAATAAGATAGTACTGTATTATTTTAGAAAAGACTGCTGGAGTTTCTCTTATACAAAGGCCAGGAGCTACAGCTCAATGAAATAATGAGAGCCCCCGCAGGAACCTCTTCCTGACAGTCCTTGATGAAACTGATAGTCACCCAAGCGTGACTTAAAGCGGAAAGAGGACAATCGATGTGAAATCATCAAATCACTAGTTTCTTGATCAGCAGAGCTCATAAAGAATGAAGCATGTGGAGTCCAAACACAACTTAATGAAAAAGCAAGTGTTGACAAAACCCAAAACCTAAATGTACTCACAACTTGTGGTTATCTGCAGTGTGAGATGCATTGAGGGAGGATGACCTCTGAAGCAGCTGTGAATGCTTCCCCAGAATTTGTCCTATTGAGTCATTCATTCTATGTGGAATATTATTATGTTTATTTGGAATAAGTAGTGTAAGTCTGTAAGTATATGTGTGCCTGTGTTAAGTGCAGATTCAGGCTGGCATTTTGGTTGGTGGTTTAGTTTCACAACTGACGTTAGTCAGTCAGTCTGCAGTGTCTGCTTTTAAATGACACTGATGGAGGAGGGGAGAGAATCAAATTGGGGATCTGCTAGTGGCTGGCATACTGTGGGCTCACGTTCCTGGAAGAAGCCACTTACCCACTTGTTTGGAATGTGCTCGCCTTCTGAGACACCTCCACAGCAATTATCGCTGTGCTGGTATTTGGGTACTGGGAGCCCAGTACGATTATGAATAGCTACAAGAGCTGTATAAAAAGCAATAGTGCTCTAGTCAACAATGAGAAGTATGTTCTCTTCACACAGACAGATGTTTTGCTTTGGGTTGTACAGTCAAACTGGCAGTTCTGAAACCTGCAACCTGTTTATTTGATTCGTAATTCGAGGCCAGTATAATTCCCGATGACTATCGCAGTTGTTTTCATTATGGAGACCTAATTCATTGTTTCTGTGGGCACAAAAGTACAGCCAGACTCATTCGGTGTTTCAGTGCACTGTAATTTTACATAGTGCAATACTGTTGGGATTGCTGAGCTATGTCATCTGTTGGGCTCATCACTATTACTTCCTTTTGACCTCCTCTGTGGAATTGCACATGGATGACTTTCTAGCTGCTGTAAAGATACTTAAATGCAGCTGGGCTTGTTAAATAAAAAAGTGAACAGACCAAAATGATTCTCTCTGAGGTCAGTGAGGAGCAACTAGGTAGCTGTTTGCTCTCTGTCAGGCAGCCAGAGCCATCTGTCACATGACAATAAGCAAGCATCGATTTCAGAAGTCCATTTGTTTTTATGACAGTTTTTACAATTTTATGGAAATTGAACCATTATATAAAGCATAATTTTCCTTAGAAATTGGCGTTTTATAGACTTATATCCCTGTTCAGTCATTTACATTCCTAGTTGCATTTTACATAAAACATGAATATACTGATCCTTTTTTCCCTAATTAAAAATTTTCAGAGCTTCCCCCCCCGCCCCCGCCATGTTTGCAAGACTATCCCTCTTTGGTACTTAAGGGAAACCTCAAGGGTTCTATGTCCAAATATTATGTGTCCATAGGAATCAACTCTGTAGGGATTAGAAAGGAATAAGTGTTTGATGCTTTAATATTTAGCTGAAAATCACAGTTCATAATGATTTTTCTAACAAGATCTTGCTACTCTTTTTATTCTTTGGGAATATATTTTTCATAATCCGTGTTAGTTGTCAATTTAACTCATCATATTCCTTTTCTTGGAATTTCTTCTTCCATTGCTTTTACTGGAATAGTAAATCCAACTCACTAAGCCAAGTTGCAGAGATTTTTAGGTTTTGGAGTCTTGTATTTGAGTTTGGATTATGACCAATGTGAGCATGTGCCTTCTAATTTTGTTTCATCCTACACGAAAATTGATCAATACCCTATAAAGGTTATACTTAGAGGAAGTTTGGGATTTGGCTTACTTGATCAAACTTGAATTGCACCGATGGATCTGCACCAAGTACAACCTGGACAGCATTTGTTTGTATCACTCTGTCTTGTATGGGGAGCATTTTAAAGCAGGACAAGGAACAATGTCAGGTTGGAGGTATCATTTTTTGGAGACTGTATGATTTGAATCTCAAATTCCTCAGTAAACTGCAACTGGGCCTTCCTATGGGTTTGCTCAGTTCACCTGAGCATCACTGCATGGCTGGTCAAGGTTTTGTGTCTGTAGTTACAACAGCATTTATTAAACTGATGATTGCTGTGCTGCTTTGCATGCTTCTCCAGTATGGTAATTGTCATTTAAAGGTCAGCATTTTCCAGTATCCTCTGGGTGTCACTGGCTTTCCTAATAACAAGTAGATGAGTTATCTGTGGATTCTTACCCTTACAAGTGTGTAAACGTTTGGAATTGCATGTCAGGAAAGATCTAGGTTCAGCTGTACTAGATGAACATGAAAAGAACTTGTACATGGAAAAGAAGGCCATCCCTATCCCATGGACCACGTCAATGGAGGGTTGATGTAACCAAAAAAACTTATTAGGCCATAGAAGATAATGTCACTGGAAAAAGAGTTATGGGAATTACCGTTTGAGAGCTGTTGGGAGTTAATTGTCAAAAGCTACCCTAGGAGAAAATCTGACTAAGAAAAAGAGAGATTATGGAGGATATGTGAATATGAGAGATTCAGGGAATTATGAACTTGAGGAGGAATCTAGACGTGTGGGGATTCTGTGTGTTGTTTTAGTGCTTTACGGTTTTTGGCCCAAGACAACTGTGAGCCTCTCTAACAGCTTCTAAGTGAACATAAATGTAAGATCTGAACTGTGATAATGAAAATTATTCCAGTGGATTTCTCTGGTCTAGCATGGTGAGGGCAGGCCTGGGAGATGTGGGAAAAGGGATCTGAGGGGCTTGCAGGCTTTGTGTAACCTTAGTATGTGGCCCTATTTTGCCAAATCTGATGTTTGAGGCTAGCTGGGATTGTTGTTTGGGCAGAGTGAAACTAGTCTGAAGTGGTACCTCAGGGAGTTGTTGGCTCGCAGGTGACAGAGAAACCTGTGTTTGCAGATGAGATCACGAGCAAAAGGGTGGCAAGTGGTTATATTTAATGTTATATTGATGTTAGGCTGGCTTATGAGCATGCCTAACTTGTCAACACTGCAGCCCTATGTGGAAGTCTCCTGTGTCACCTTTGAGACATGTTTTGCCAGACAGGACTGCTGTTTACTTATTCTAATGAAGTTGTTGTTGTCAGCTGATTATATAATGGATGTGTAGAAGTTGCCCTGTCCAGTTCTGTCAAGTCAGATATTTTAAACTCATAACAGAGGGTGGAAACTGCAATAATGGATATTTTCTGGATTATAAAGACATCTTAAATTTCTGAAATTATTGCTACTTGCAATAAAACCAAATTATTAAAAAATCAAACAAGAGTGATTTTCTGTTCAATAATTACCCCACGGTTTTACAAGTCTTCTCTTAGCTCAGACAATGCCCCTTAGAGTTGGTAATTTTACAGTTTTACAAAAATCAGAGTGTGCCTCTGTGTGCAAAACGTATATGCTGAAGGGCAGAGAATAGTCTCAAAGTGGAAGGTATCAAGAAACATCCAAAATCAATTAACGATTACATAGTATGTGGGAGAGATTCCTTGTCTCTCTGTGAACAGTCCCCGAGACTGTGGCTTTCAGACCGCCGGGAAACTGGTACAGCTCCAAGTTGCCGGTAGGAATTGCTTTGAACTTAGAATAAACCTGCCCACACATATACAAATTAAAAGAAAACAAAACACATCGAATGAAATCTTGGCCTTATCAAAATCAAAAGGAGTTTGCTGCTGACTTCAGTAGGACAAGAATTTTATCCATAAAGAGGAAAACAAAAGATTTTTGAACTCTAAACTCAGAGCTAAGCTGACTGATGTAGTGTGTTTTTTGGTTGGTGTTTTTTTTTTTTTTGGTCACAGACCAGAAAAACACTGCTTGTTTTCACATGTATTTGCAGGATCTGAAGGCCACAAAGTCTTTGTAATTGTGTGTTTGCAATCCCTGACTGCAATGTGCTTGCCAAAGCACACCTAGAACACTCATGCTTTTGTAACTTTCTTTTCTTGTTTTTATGGTCCAGCAACATTGCTCAAGCCTGTTCAAATGAGTTGGGAATTAGTAACATAAATATAACTTGTCCAACTTGATTTGTTCTTCCATCACACACTTTCTGTGTTTCTCTCCAGCTGAATCGTGTAGAGGGAAAAGGAACAAGGAGGCAAGGAAGAGTTTTTTCCCCTTTAGAATGAATTCTACATTATGGAGAGCAGAAATAACTTGTGGCCATGCTAGTGAGTGTACAAAGTCCCTGCAAGCACACTGTCCTCAGATGTTCCTCTGCTACACTAGTACACCCTGTCAAGAGTTATCTTTAATTTTCAATGAACAACCTGTAAATTGGCTGTGCCTTAGTGCTTTAAAGGATCCTGCCACATGTACCTGCGCAGAGCACATCTAACCGATGCCAGATTAAACACCTCACAGAAGACCACTGTATATACCTGGGATTTTTCCTGCTGGTTTTAGTTGTTTTACTTTTATTTCTCAAAGAATTCCTGCCACAAATATAAAATTGGCCCAATAGTTAGCATGCTTCTCTGATGAATGGGAGTTCATATTTAACTTCTCTGACCTGGAGAGCCATGCTTCCTCTTGCCTTCCTGCCAAGTCTTAGTGTTATTCACCACCCAAACCTCCCTGTGTCTCCCTATCCAGTGGAAACTGTGCTGTAGCAACAAAAAAGTTGCTCCCCACTTGCCTAGAAAACGGGAGAGGACTACAGGAGAGCACAGGAGCCCATAGCCCGTTGTTAGGGGCACTGAGAAAAGGCTTGGATTTGTGTTCTCTGCTGTCTGGACCATGAGTTTTCATTTGCTGTGTTGACAATCTGAGCTGCAGAGAGGAGAGTGAATTCGGGTAACTTCGTTCTCAACAGGCAGGTTTCCCTGCCCTTTGGCAACTACGCACTCCCTGTGCAGGTATCTCAGTCTCTGCTTGAGATTCTTCTCTGGGGCCTGATGATTAAAATGTAATCATTACAGCCTCAAATTTATAGGCTCCAAATGATTTATTGGGGTTTTGTTACACAAAGGTTACTCTGTTACTTTGTAAGAGTAAGTGTGTAGGCCTACAGAAGTGACAGATCCATTTGATCCATCATGGGAAGTGATGAGTTCATTCGTTATGCTTCCTCTGGGCACTGATAGATTAGTGTATATGTTTGGAGAGCAATTTATAATGAAATAAATGCTTATGTTTAGCATGTCTACAGGCAATGAATCTGTTACTTTTAATTCACCTGAATGAGTCTCTGTTTGCAGTATTTGGTTGGTTGTTGTGCTCTTCCACTGAGAAGGAATGGCTACATATTTCTGGCCATGTCATCATGTGTTATGAATGACAAACCAAGTGACATGATTTATCTGATTACTGCAATGCTTTTGAATAGCTCAGTGCTGAAAACCTGGGAGGAAAAATACCATTAAAAGCCCTAGGATAGGCACGAGATGGGTCACAACACTAGCAGGTTTTCTCTCCCAGCACAGGCCTTGTGTCTCATTTCTGAAGTTACCATCCCTTTGACTTATTTGCTAGGCTGTCACATCAGGTATAGTAATATTTGTGACATTGCTGTATTTCATGACATTTGTTCCTTAAAAAATTGGAATAAGGTCACTCTAAGCAGCTGTGAATAGCCATCAACTTTGTCACCACCAGCCTGGATGACATTTGAAACAGCAGCTTTGGTTGGGGATGAAAGGCTGTGTGTGCTGCTGACAGTGCCTTCAGCCAGTCAAAGATAGAAGTAGGAATGAGAAGTCTGAGATGCATATTTAAAATTACAGGAACAGCGCTTACTATGAAGACATTATTTGAAATATCTAGAGGACAATAGGAGTGTGCTTAATTCTCCACAGTTTTTTAATCTGAAACCCTAGTTTTTAAAATAATATTTCATATCTTACATAGAGCCCCGGTTGGTCCACAGAAAAAATATACAGTAATACCTCACTGCATTGTGACCCCTCCACTGTGACATCGCTGGTTTGTGAGAAATTTTTCACGCAGACCTGCCTCAGTGATTCATGGAGCTTCCCAGCCAACGCATGCACAGTGCCTCTGCTTCACCGAGGGGCAACGCTGGTGCTCCCTGTGGGACGGGATTGGCCCAGCCCCACAGGGAGGGCGCGTGGTAACTTTCACTCCCGTGGCATTTATGGTCCCGTGGCACCATGCCCCAGTTCCTGCCCTCCTGTGTGACTCCATGGCCGGTCCCTACAGTGGAAGGCTCACACCACGGTATGCCCTGGGTGGCTGCTGAGACCCAGTGCAGCACCGCCACAGGCCACACCGTCCCCTGTACTCTAAGATCAGCTGGGGGACTGACCCCTGCCAGGCACATGTTACTGTTTCCATGGGTACAGGCAAGGAAGGCGATGCAGTCTGTGCCTGGGGACTGCACGTGCAGTGCACCTGGTGACGATGTAGCCCCAGGGAAAGTGCCCCATGAAAGTGGATCTGGGCTGGCCATGGTGGTGATGGGGCAAGCACTGTGTACTGGGACAGGGCAGAAGCAGGACGTGCCCACAAGTTAAGGTTTCCCAGGGTCCAAGAGCGCTAACCTGAGCCCCAGGACACCCCTTCCCTGCTGTGGCCTGGAGCTTCCTCGACGCGGAGGCAGTGCTAGTACAAGTGGTGGCAGCAGCCCAGCAGCGGCTGTGGAAGCCGCAGCTTGGTTGAAGAGAAGCGCAGGGATTCTCTGGCGAGTCTCCCCAGGCAGAGAGGGCTCAGAAAGGCTTCCCTTTGCTCCCCTGTGCTGTGAGAGCCCGTGGGGAGGAGTGGAAAACTGCTTCTCAGCGCTCCTGATTGGCCAGGGGTGGGGCTATGGGCGTGGCCCGTATGCATATTAATGACCCGCACGTTTTTGCGAAATAGATGTTTCACGAGACCTTGACAAGACCCCTTCCTCGCAAAGCGTGAGGTATTACTGTATTGGTTTTACTGTAGTGTTAGCTGAAGATACAATTTCCATTTACAGAAAATCCTCCAATAGGGGGTAAGTGATACTTAACAGCTTGTGTCAATATTTAAGTGATGCTAACGTTGGACCTACGAGTATCTGATAAACCAGCCCATGGCAGCTCCCGTGTTACCTGTGTGGCTGGTCTCAGTCACTGTCAGTGAGGCTGAGCTAGAATACCTGCAACTGTAATAGCTTAATTGTATTAAATTTTGGTGAAAAAGCAAGGAAACATAACTTTATGAGGTCAAAATATGTGTGTTTGGGAAAGAGGAAAAGACAGTTTTTGAGAAAAAGCATTTTGAGGTGTCTTATTTGTGTATACAGACACAGTGAGGGCTTGTAGGAAAGCATGAGTTGAGTGTGCAAATGGTAAACATCTCCAGCAACTGTTTATGTGAGGAGATAACACTTGAAAGTGCAGCTGCATGTGCTCCCAAGACCTTTCTTCAAACAAGAAAATGTTTCAAATAAAAAACTCCTTAATTTTGCATTATTTCCCAGTTTACATTACAAATGACAAGCTTATGGTTTGCTTTACTCTTTCAATAAAGAAGGAGAATTTCTTCCTCTTCAAAATTGTGAGAAAATAGTTTACTGCTTGGGTCATTTATCTCAGTTGTAAATTGCAAAGTATGAGTTATGACTAATCAAAGAAAGTAGTTCAGTATGATGAAATCAACCTTAAGAAAAGTAATTGTCCCCTAAGTTTCTATGCTGTCTTGAAATCTAAGACCAAGAATGCAAAACTCCTCCATTTATTAGTGAAGTCACTATTCCAACTCATGTTTTATATTATATCTTTTCCTGCAGCCACCTTTAGCAGCACCAAAATACCTGAAAAAATTTCCTAAATTTTAGGAAATGCTGATCTTTACATATCAGCGATGTTGTTCCTTATGGCTCATCCTTGTTTAATAGTACAGAAGAGAGAAAAGCTGCTGGATGGTTATGGGCTTAATAAAGAAAAGTAATTCTGAAATTCTTGTTAAATTGCAGTGAGTGTACAACTAAACTGAGATTTAATTACATTTTTAATTAACAGAAATAGCTATTGATTATGTCATTGAATCTGTGTTGTAGCTAGCCCTAAAAAACCAGCAATATTACAAGAGATCATTAAACTAGTTGTTAAAATTCCAAATTAATGAGAACTAGACTGGTGTAGATAAAAGGCATAGCAGTGCTGGGTAGGAGAAAAAGATAACAAAGTACAATATACATTAGTTTCTCAAATTTTGGTGAATGATAATTTTATGTCCTGTCATCATTAATTATAATCTGTGAACTAAAATGAAGATGAAACTGGAACACTTTTAAAATAAGAAACATGGCTAAAGTTTCATCCTGAAGGTGAACAGTGATTCAGAAAATATTTCTCATGAGCTCACATGAAGCAGGATGTAATCTGTTGTATGCAAGAGACCTTCCGATTGCGCAGGGAGCAATCAGATCTGCTACTCAGGCTGAGTAAAGGGCAAGTAATGCCAGTGGTGAGAGCTGTTAACACCATGAGAATACTGACAAAAACCATAAACAGCTATGGTTGTGCTGGCAGCTCACCCCATGTTCTCCCTGCAGTTTTCCTGCTACCACAGAGCTGGTCCTCGCCCAGGCCCATGAGCTGGTGGTAGATAGGAAGCAGTTTTATGGACACAGGTGATGGAAGGTGAGTGGGGAAACCCCAGCCGCCCATACCAATCTGTGCAGCCCCATTTGGTCTGTGCAAGAGTTCTGAGGGTGTCAGTGGCACTGCTGACCGCATGCTCCTTGGTTTGTGTGAAGCTGTTAGTTGATGCTCTTAAGAAAGCGTGTTCCAAATTTGGTTTAGACTTTAGTTTAAATAGACTGGAGGCAACTCATGCTGATCTTCTCCTTGTGCTACCACTTTTACTACTGAAAGAATCTTATTGAAGTATTTTGTTAGACAGGAGTAGTCCCTATGGATAGGTGCCATGGAATCGATTGCTTGCAGCTAAAAGCTGCTCTGAACAGTGAGGTCTAACAGGAGGGTGAGGTAGATAATCTCATGGGCATTTCTGTTTCTGTCTGTTACAATTTCTGTGCATATAAAGCCATTTTAATCCTTTCCATTCAAATGCACAGAAATGTGTACTTAATATTGACACAAGGCATGCTGCTACATGGGCAAGGTTATAGTCAAACCCAGTGACTCAGTTGGACTAAGTTCTTGTTTAAAATAGATTATTTTAGAATTAAACATTTTTGTTTTTACTAGATTCATAGTTAAGTGTGTTTTCAATGTTCTATGTATGATGCCATTGGCTATTTTGTGAAGAGACTATGAGGGTTGTACAGATGTCAGCGGTTAATAATTAAGATGTAGTAGAGTGAGAGGTGCCTGTAACCTTTACTTGACCTTGTAGTTTTGTGGAGCATGACTCAGTCCTAGTGACCTTCCTTCCCCTGCAACCTCTGGCTTTTCTAAGTGTTTAGAGTGAACAAGAGGCACAAATGTGGTAAGTGCAGTGGCTGGTGAGCTNCTCTCAAGCAGTTCAACATCCTTCTTAAACTGGGGAGCCCAGAACTGCACATAGTACCCAAGATTTTGTGGGGAAGTGTTTGGCAGAGCACTCTTTAGGAGCAGAAAGCAATGTCTTGTGATGAAAGCACTTTTCTACTTGTATTGCTCCTATTATGTGTGATGGAGTTCTCACATTCAGAATCCAGATAACAAAATATTTTCAGTGTCTGATGGGTAATAAATTCAGAAGAGTGAATTACTGAAATATAAACTGAGAGAGTCAGATACAAACCTCAAGACAGTAAAAAGGTTTAATGACCTGTAATCAGGATTTACCAACAATTTCTGCTTAGGTAATGGCATCACTGGGTTTTTTCCAACACACAGGATACATTTTAGTTTACTTCAGGCAGGTTGCCATTCCCTTTAACTGCTAAACTACAGGATGTTATGATTATAGATGTAGTGACACTGTTGTTGTAGAATCACTGCTGATAAATTATGGTGGGATGGCAGCTGTAAATACAGCTTCTGTTGTGATTTAAGAGGGAGATGTGAAGGCGTGTGGCCCAGATGCTTGATCAATGGCAAATAGGGCCAGCCACAGCATGCTAAAACTTAAAAGTCCTTGCCAGATTTTGGGATTAGAAGCCATCGGTTCAAGCATTAACTCCTCCAGTATCAAAATTACAGCTGCTCCAGTCTTCCCCTTTTCCCTTCTTTCAGTCAAGATTTATTTACCTTTGCAAGCAGGAACTGACATGCAAACCATTTTTTTCAGTACTTTTGAGATACAGGAGCTTCTTCAGCAAGCTGCCAAGTATTCAGCGTCTGTTCGAGCGACAGTATGTGTGGGTTCATACTGTGTCCCCTGTGACCTTCCCGTTCACCTGCTTAGCAGTCAGGAAATGTGTGGCCATTTGGACCATTTGTACTACTTAAGGCTGGAGAAACAATAAACCAGTCATTGCAGATTAGTGTAATAAACCACACCAACAGCAAAATCAGCTGTGGTCAGGATTCATTTGATGCAAAAGGGCACATAGCTTTTGTCACTCAGCCCCCTGCTCTGTAGGTGACAGTCTTGTGCAGGTAATACTCCTAATGAGTGATGAAAAAGCAACCAAGTAAAATTTCAATGTACAATTGTTAACTTTGCAGTGATATTACCCTGGCTCCTCTCCGAGAAACCCCACACGTCTGATCTGATGAAAATAACTGCCTTCCCAAGATCTCCCTGGGATTCACATTAAATGGGGCTTGTATTTGCATTAATACTAAGGATGAAATAAGAATTGTGTTATGGTTTAGGGGTTTTTTCTGCTGCTCTGGTAGCGAGGGGGTTAACAGCTCAGCTCTTGCCTGAGCTGTCCGTGCTGCCATGGCCTTCAAAGTTAGAGATAAAGGCAGGCGTCTCTGCAGAATAACATACTTGGGAGAGAAGAAAAAAAAGTTCAGTAGTAAGATGTAGCGTGCCAGCT
>WEKX01004212.1:0-21764 GCA_013390025.1 Pitta sordida | reverse complement strand
GCTGTGTTTAAACATGAGCTCGTGAGGTCCTGGAGGCACAGGGTGCCAGGGCTGTACACCCCACCCCGGTGTGTCTGCTGGGGTCTGCAGTGGGGCATTGAGCTAAAAAAAACAACTTCAAATTCCTGCTTGCTAAAACACCAACAAAACAAAGCTCCTGCTAGAAGTAACAATGCTTTGTGGAAAAGCAGAGGTTACAAAACAGGTGATTAAGCAGTCTTGGCTGCCTCTGAATAAGGGGATGACCGAGGAGGGCCCCACCCCGTAGGACAGGCAGTGCCGGCCAAGTGTACTGTAAATGGGGTTTTCTCTACCCCCTGCCCAATTTGCATCCAGTAAAAGCCAGACGCATTCCAGCTTAACGCCTATTTGTCATGTGGGCTTTTCTACCAAACTATTGCTTTTACTGTACACATTAGCAGAGGTTTTATCTGTTTGCTTGGTGTTTTTGAAAACAGGAGTTTGAAGTTCATGTAGTTTTTAAGCTCAATTTCTGGAAAAAGTTTGTTCACTTTGGGCTTAACTCTACCTAAATACGTAAGTTCAGTGCTGGAGTCAAACATGGGTTTAAACTCTGCTAGTCTGGCTCCTCTGGTGCGTACTGGAGCCTCCACCTCTCCTCAGCACCAAGACGCTACTCTGCCAGTGCACCCAGTGTTACCATGGTGACAAGGCAGCCACGGGGTTGCTGCTCTCACATGTTTAAGTGCTGGCAGAGCTCTGCATGCTGGCCCCAGCCTCCCCTGTGCCATGCCAGGTGTGCCCCCCAGGAGGGAACACAGCAGGGAGGGCTCAGAAGTCCATACAGCCCCACAGTGCCTCCTCCACCCGCTGCAGCTGCCACACGGGGCAGAGGAGACCCCTTGCCCTCCCCCGACCACTCACATGGCACAAGGAGCTTCCAGGAACACCCCGCAGCTGCTCCGGAGCTGAGGGGGCGGGGCAACCAGGGCCGAATTTACATATTAATGAGCTGCCTATCAACGCAGACTGAGGGCTTCGCAGGGGGGGCGACAAGACCCGCGGTACCGCGATATTCGAGGGCCGACTGTAGTGTTCTACACCTTTACTCAATCCTTAAAAATTAGAAACTGCTGTAAGCATATTCACTATAACTTAATACTACGAGAGACTTTAAAAAAAACTAACAACAATTACTGCAAAAAGAAAGGCTACTTCCAAAGCAAGCAAGGTCAGTACCATTACAGAGATTTAAAAAAAATAATAAATTTTTAACAAGCAAGGCTAGGGTTTGATAAATTCCATCTTGCAATTCTTTCTTGTGCATTCTTCGTTTCTTGAATCACTCCCAAAATCCATTTGTATTATTACTCCTCGACCAAAAAGGACCAGAACAAAAAGTTTACTTCAATTGTTCCCATAGGAAACTCAGCTTGGTTAGTGTGTCAGGCACTTTCTGAGATACTAGCCCACCCCTCGAGCCCTCTCAGCAACTCTACAGGCCAATCAATGCAAGTTCACTCAGATGAAACAGCTGCAAAGAGAAAACACACAGGTCAGGGTCCTGGAGCTGTTAAGGGCTGTTCTAACACATGAAGACTGCATGAAGCCAGTGCACAAGACATTACAGTTAATTACTTCCACACTTCACGGCAGAAGTCAGTTTGGAGTGTGCTGATCGAGTGTTTCCAGAGCATTTATTCATTATTCTGGCACACTGGGACCCAATCAAGCCAATCCCTCCCTACCAACCAAGTCCGCAGTCCAGTCAGCTGTTTTTCTCTTTTTCTTTTGTTTTTAAATTCAAGGTTGGAGCTTCTTACCTAAAGGATGATTTACAGGTCAGTATCGAACCAGGCCAACTGATTACTGTCACCTGGAGGCAGCCCATCCATAAGGTCCTGGGCATGGCCAAGATCTGGCAGACCATCAACTGGGTAGTCAGCACCAGGGTGGTGGCCACCCATTTCATGTTCCATCATAGGGTCCATACCCAAGGCATCCTGACCGTATCCGCCAGAGTGGAAAGAACGGTAGCTAGGATCTAAGAAAGTTAAAGGTGGCAGAGGGAAAAAAAGCATAATGTTAACAGATGTTAGATGCATCAGAAGCTGCAAGTATCAGTGTGTGAGGAGATCATGTAGCCATCTAATTGTTTTCTAGTTCAGCCAAGTTCAACACAATCTGTTGGCTGCCCTTAACGGCTGTTCCATTGTTCGAAACAGCCTTCCAGTACGATTCTGCAGACAAAGCACACTGCAGTCAGAAGCATGAGCAGATTCCAGCCAAGCCATTAGTCTGCACAATCAACAGTACTAAAATTCAACAATACTGCAGCAAAACCAGCCTCCAAGACTGTAGACTTGCTTCTGAAAGACTAGTCAAAAATAGCTCAGAATCCTTAGGGATAGGCTTGTGTTCAAGTCTATAGACACTTACAGACTAATGCATTCAATACCAGCTTTGTTGTTTTAAAGAAAAACTGCACTATTGGAATTGTCAAGTCCATTTGTAAAGCATGTAAAAGATTTCTGGAAACAACAGCTCAGCAGGAGATGTTCCCACAGGACTTGGAGAAGAGACACTAGTTTTGCATGTTTGTACAGCTCCCATTTCAGTGCTGTTGCAGAAACTGGTTATTTGAACTGGCAGTTCCCCATCTGCCTGTCAGTTTGCAATACCTTGCTGAAGAGTGAATTCACTCTTCACTCATTTGCAGTTCTCCTTTAAAATCTATGACTTGACTTCATCCATCTAAAGTTTAGTCAAGGGGAATGAAAGAGACGTACCATCTGGGCGGTATCCAAGAGGTTCTCCCTGGGCACCAATATCAAGTCCAAGATCTGCTGTCTACATGTACACAAGAAATTTACAAAACAGTTTTAATGTCAGATCTTTCAGGCAGCACTAGTAATTCTGAGTTTAGAAAGTTATGAAGCTTGCCCCAGATCCCTTTGAGCATCTCTTCTGTACTGCAGCATGGTACTGCTGTGAACACGAAATGCCTTTTTAGCTAAACATCTGCATGTAATTTAAGTATAATAAGCAACATGAAATAGTCAGATTTAGGTACAAGAATGCACAGATTCACGGAAGGAGGGTTCTGCTGGGGAATGAAAGAGATGGGGCAGGTCTAGGAACACTCCTCAGGCACACCTGCCCAGCTCTGGCAAGTCAGCTATTCGGATATTCCCAAGCCAGCAACAGAGCTTTTAAAGAGTTCTGAAAGAACCTCTCTGATTTGTTCAATTACAGAAGTAATTGCCTGTCTACAGAACAATTGCTTAACTCCAATCTCAGAGAGACATTCCATTTTAGCTTTTTTTTCCCATGACATTCCTATGGTAGACACAAATTTCAGGAAAAGAGAGAAGCGCTGAAATAGTACCAAGGGCTACTGTCCCTTCTGCAGTGGATATATACAAGATTAGACAAGCTAGGCTCCTGAATCTAAAGAATCTGTGGGATATGTTTTGTATTTATGCTTCCCTCATATCACTCATGTTTCTCTTTTTGCATTCAGAGTTCATTAGGTTTTGACAAGCAGCACAGAAAAGTACGAAATTCTCATATACAACTTTGTACACTAGCAAACATAACGAGAATTAAACACTTTACCACCAGCAGAGAATGGACTCTTCCTAACTGCAAGCAAAGCACCAGCTTGAAGGCTGCTTACCACAGGTTCACTGAACCTGAACACAAGAGAGACTCAAGAAGGTACAACCACACAACTGTGTGAAGCTGGGCCTGTATCACTGCTGGCATCTACACTTCACTAGTGGATGGAGGGAGAACATAGAACTAAGGTCTCCCCAAGGAAACACTAACACAGAAGACAGGACTCACCTCATTCCAAGCCATCGGCTCAGTCCGGAACAGAGAACTTGTCAACTCAACTGAAAGTCGCTTCTTATAGTCTTGTGGTTTGTCCTCAGACATTCTGAACAGCACTGCAGCTGCATATGTTGCTATTGAAGGAAGAGTGATTTTAGTAAAGGTCAAGACTTCTAGCAACTCTTCTAACACAAGTACAAAACCTGGTTTTTAAGTTCACTTACCAACACCCTCATTTCTAGAATGAAGCAGTTCTGTTAAAGGGGCAGTTGCACCTTCAGCTTCAATTGCTTCAGCTGCTTCCTTGTCTTGAGCCAGTTCACAAAGTACACCAGCAGCTACTCTCTGGATATTTTCGATGGGAGAGTACAACAACTGCAACCAAAACACATGGGGGTCTTTAGCTCGTCTACTTGCAATGCGCTCTGCAGCACACTATGACTTAGCAGTTCTACCCAGGAACCCCAAGAGCCATTTTAATTATTTTCACAATATGTACTACAGTGTTGTCTTGAGCTCTTACTTACCTGCACGAATAGTGGAATGGTATTTAGACCCCTGATTACGATTCGATTGTGAACATCACGTGCAAGAATATGCAGGGCTCCAGTGCAGCCCTCGACAATCTCTTCCATACGCACACCCTCCTAGTTGGGGAGAGAAAGGCATTTTCTGAAGTTGAAATACTGCATGCTCTCTTCTTAAATGACTTTCAAATTGAATCTGATGTTGCCACACTGACCTGGCACCCAAGCAGCTAACAAGCAGGGAGCCTGCACTACTTCTCAGTACTTGTACAGCTCTAACACCCTTGAAAATATGCAAGATTAAGAACGCTGTGATAGCATTCTTAAAATCAGCCTTCTGAGAAGGATGAGGGAGGAGTTCTGGTTTCCTGGTAGAGAACTACTTGCCTTGCCAGAGTAAGCAAAACCAGTATTTCTGTGATCTATAGCATTCAGAATTAAATGCCTGAGGGTTCTTAGTAAGATAAAAACCAAGGTTTTAGCATTCTTATTCATTTAAGAAAAATTTCAGGTTTGCCAAAACAGAATTATCAGCACACAGAGAATAATGTGAATTAGAGCAAATAAGGCAAGAGTTCTTTAGACCAAGCAATACAGGGCTGAGGCTCTCTGACAAATGAGGGGCTTGAGAGACAACTTTTAGAGCTGTAACATCAGTGGTGGCCACTTACCACAAACTGCTGTTGTGTCCCACCCATGGAAGTGCGACGCTGGGTGTCTTGATGTGCTCTAACCAGCAACTGCACTAGCCTTGGAATAGCACCTTGTTCACGCAGCGGGGCGTGGTTTGCAGGACAGAGAGCCAGATTGCGGATCAAGCCAACAGTAGCCTGCAGGGAAGAAGGGGGTGGGGAATAAAGGAGCACAATGGTGTGTGCTTGCTGTTAAGAGATTTTTTTAATCAGTTGATTTCAAATGGTTAAATAATCTCTTAAGAGAGAACACAAAGTTGCTCAATGGAAGCAACTGTCCCATTAGACAAATTGCCTTCCCCTACATCATGGAAACAAATTATTTTTCAGGTCTAAAGTTACATTTTAAGAAGCAACAGTTTTCAGTGCTGACAGCTAGTAACCCTTTTTACCTTGATCAAAGGCCAGTGGGAGGGCGGGTGCAGCAGTTTAACCACCACTGGGAGGCCGTAATGGAGACGTACTGCATTCTGAGCCATCTCTGCTTCTTGGTGTCTGCTGGTGAGGTGACGGAGCGCGCAAATAGCGGGTTCTGTGATGTCCTCCCTGTCTCCAGCCCGAAGAACTGTGCGCACAAGAGCCTCGATGCCACCGACCTGGCACACCATCATCTTGTTCTTGTAGTTGTTGCAGGTAAGGTTAGAAAGGATGCCAGCGGCACAAGTCACAACATTAATATCATCCGATCCTAAAAGCTGAACAAGAGTCCCTAGAAGGCCTTCCATGCCCTCCTACAAAAAAGGGAAGAAAAAGTTAAGCCTCTCTTCGCTTCCACTATGTTCTTTTGTTCTGTTGATCCCTCAGAAGAACCGTTTACCTGCTTTGTTGCAGCATCTGACAGATTTCTCAGAGTCCAGAGGCAGTTCTGGACAAGACGCTGGCTTGGATCTGTGAGGTGGAGCCCCAAAGCTTGCATCCCACCTAGAAGATGGTACAGATTGGACAGCATTACTCAAATTTGACACCATACTGTGATGTTCATCTTGTGAGCAGTCAGGTCCTTTTCTACCTTGAAGTCTGAGCGCCTGTTTTACAAGCTTTTTTGAATCCTTTTTGTCATTAGTATTGCAATATGGCTGGGCCCTTCATTACATAGGGAACAGATAATCCCCCAAGTCCTCTTTGCAACAGTGGGCTTTTTAAATGCTTGCATAATTTTAAGGGGACCATTCTGACAACACTCAGCCACTAAAGCCACCTAACAACAGAGTAAAATTACATAAAACAGTCACTCTTTTTTTCTTTGTACACTAAAGGCCTCCAAAACCAGTTACGGATTTAAGGACCAATCCAAGTTCCTGGTAGTTTCTGTTCATGGTGGAATGAACTCACCCTGAAGTCAGTTCTGGGTGGAAGGAACTGGCCCTGAAGTACCATATAGATTTTTAAGTTACCATGGGAACAAGGTACTTACCAGCCTCAACAATAGCAGGTTTGTTGCTGGAGCAGACTGACAACACCTTCAGCACCCTACTTGTGGTCCACAATAGTTTCTCATAAGTATAGGTCCTCATTATGTTGACTAAAGCCTGAGGTCCACCACTCGCCAGAATTATCAGCTGAAAGACAGCAAAAATAACATTTGTCTGTCACTTCCTATGCATGTCAGTAGGTAGTGAATGTTGCTGGGTTAACCCCTTACAGGTTATATATCCTCAAAACCTATTCCTATATGCTACATGGTCTGCATGTTTTAGAGTCTCACTATAAGATCAATGGCATTTTTGCAGGATAATTCCTGCACCTCTTACCTATTGCAAGGTCTGGACTGACTGGCAAAAACCAAACACATGGCTGAAGGTTCAGACTAAGGTCAGTACACAAGAACTGTCAGGCCACACATCAGAAGCTTGCTCATTTTAACTACTTCAATAACAGAGGCACCTACCTTACTTTCTTGATTGCCATATGCTAAAATCTGAAGGCAGTCCGTTGTGATGGCCAAGAACTTGACATTTGTCTTGTTGAGCAAGGCCACCATTTTCTGCAGCCCACCAGCAAGACGGACAGCCATTTTGGCTCCTTCCTGATGTAACAGGAGATTGTGAAGAGTTGTAATGGCATAGAACAGCACGGAGTCCACTGGGGATCTAAAGAAGGGAAAAACCTCATGAGCACCTGCTCTTACCAGACCTGACTGAAAAGCACAGGTACTGTCTTAGTAGTCCACATACCCAAGCATTTTAACCAAAGCAGGGATGCCTCCTGATTTGAAGATGGCCAGCAAGCCTTCACGGTGATGTGAGAGATTATGTAGTGTACCTGCAGTACAACGGGCTGTTTCCACATCGTTTGTGTTTTGCATGGTACGTACAATAGCAGACACCATTTGAGGAGATCTCATAATGGCATGGCGAGACGCTTCCTTTTTGGATAACTGATGAACCATAACTGCAGCCTTGTTCACCACCACCTGACAGAAATATTTGAAGCATGCTTTTAGTTTTAAGCTCATTGAAGCCACCCCACAAGCAACCTGCACTGAGGCAAAGAAAACGCTTACCTGGTCCTCATCGTTCAACAGTTTGGTCAGTTCTGGGATTGCACGAGTTGCAAGCTCAGCATCATCTTGGTAGTTTATCAAATTAACAACAGCATGTTTTAACATCTGGGATGGCTCAGCCAGGCGTTGCACATTAGTTGGATGAGCTGCATCAAATTGTGTGGATGGGATTTGCATTCCTTCATCCAGTGTTTCGGGGAACATAGCTGCACGCACTCTCTGAGCTCGAGTCATTGCATACTGGCCATCAATATCTGAAAAACAAGGAAGTTATTACCTCAAACTAGGAAAAACAAGCTCATCTTCTGGATTGGTAATAACTGAGTATTTAGGTTTCTGTATCATTGAACTGCATGTCTAAGCAAACCAGTGTAATAGAAAAGGCCTTACCAGCAACTTGCTCCTGGGTAAATGACTGAGAGAATCCCTGCTCCCACTCATACAGCACTTGTGTTGTGTCTACATCTTCCTCTTCAGGATTTCCCTTGCCACTCAGGGAAGGAGCAGTTGTTGTGGCACCAGAATGGATACCAGAGTCCAAATATGATTGTTGCTGCCAATGACTGACTGCTGCTTTTCTGTCTGGCTCCATTGCCATATCTAGCTCCATCAAGTCAGCTGTAAGAAATCGTTGTTGAACAATTAAATTCTGTTCAATTACTTCAGCATGTATTAATTCTACAAGAGATGGCACAGATTTTAAATTGAAATAAGCTGTTACAAGCAACTACCTCAACCCAGCACTGCAAGTGAGATGTCAGTTTTAAACTGAGGCTTTACATCGAGCCAACACAGACACCTGAACCTGACAAACAGGCAGAACAACCACTGCCACTGTGACTCTTCTGAGCTCCTGCTGAAAGGTTCCCTTTTCCACATACTATGGTTATGTACTTCACTATAGTTAAGGGACCCAAAACACAACAACAAACTTGTTTGCAACTTGGATTTCCAATGTGAAGTATTAATTACTGTAGTAGAGCAAATATTATTCAATCCAAATTATTTTTATAAAGAGCCTTGTAGATTCCAGTAACAGAAATTGTAATGCATTATATACCTTGAGTTGCCATGTTCTTTGTTATGCTCCCAGAACTCTTTTCTGCTCCCTTTCAGAGACCCTAAAAAAGAGCAAGGTTAGAAATTATTAAACATTAATCAGAGCTAGTAAAACAGGATTTCATATAGAACACTGGAATTGCAAACTGAGACTTCACACACCTTGCCATTTCATTACTACAGTGGTATACTCAAATGCTAATTAGTAAACCTCCATGGACAGACATGCAAAAGAACATGATGTATCACCCAGACGTTTTCTGTCAGACCGTATGTAAGATATATTTCTCCTCTTAAAGGTGCAAACGGAAGAGCTGAAGACTAACCATGATGGAGCTATTTTTTACTCCTCTATCCTTGTGCAAGATGAAGTCCAGACATTCGATTCCACAGCTTGGACATGCCACAAAGACAAGGGCTAAATGTAAGACTCGCTCATTTCTCTCAAAGATAAAATACTCATAAGATACTGGAAAAACTGATACAGGGCTACAGCATGAAATTTCATAGGGAAAGCTGAAATGATAATTTAAGGCAAGCTGCTATTATTTCAGCAGCACAGAGACTACCTACATAGTTATAATTCCAATTTCTCCTTTACTCCTTTCCCGTACCACAAGAAGAAAGGTTTCCTCCTGCACAAAACTCTCCCTTGAAATTAAAACTGAAAATTCCACCAGCCTCATTAAAAACAAAAAAGTGCTGTCCTTTAGTTACACATAAATTGAGTCACTAAACTCACTTTTCTGTTTTGCACAGAAAATCAAGATAATTTGAGGCAGGAGGCTGAAGTACCATCAAATGTCCCATCCAAATTTTCAGTATGCACCTCCACTGGATATCACCAAGCAGCATGGAAGTATTTGTACCTTAAATCCGTAGCTGTCTCTTCACTAACCCAGAGAGAGAAACACAAGGCTACACCTCCACAATGGGTCACTTTTATTTTCTCCCCTTTCTGCCCCAGTCCAACACTGTTTCCACCACAGACACGGGGCTGGTGACAGCCTGTTCTGAGAGACAGCCAAGCAGAAATATTTGTAGTGGTAGGTAGTGCAGGGAGGAAAACTATCTCTTGCAGCAATCAGCTTTTAATGTGCCATTAGGTGCGAGGGCTGCGCTGATCAAACATTCCTGAACAATGAAGTAAAGGCAGGACACTAATCTCTTCAAAGGACAGGTCTGCAGTTGTGTGTCAGGAGAACAAAGTCCATAGGACGCTCTATTTGTGTAAAGACAGATTTCCCAATCTGAGCGTTTCCTTCAGAAGTATTTTTTTAGAAAATCATAACTAAACAGAGGACATGCCTACAGTTTCAAAAGTCTCACTGAAGAGGGGAGGCAACTCTCTGTATTTCACTCTGAGCCGGCTGCGAGATATTCCAGCAGTTCCAGAGCAATCTAGTTACTTTGCTGTACACATGCCAATGTTGTTTGTCCTAACTCTGCACTCCCACAACCTTTGGCAGCAACTCTTCCCTGGCTCTTTTAAAATGGACAGTAGGCCTGCACTTGCAGCAGATAAGCAGCATTAAGCTGATATAAGACATAACACAACATACAGTAATGACTCCGCTATGCAGTTGGAAATGTCTAGGTCCCTAGACCAGTCCTACTCCACAGCCAGGAAGAGACCAGCCAACTCGAGTTCACTCCTCACAGTCTGCCTGGAAGATGTTCTGACAATACAGCCATTTCTTTCAGTCCCTCTAACACTGGAGTCTTTCAACATGTTGTTAAAAGTTTGGGAATAACAGTGTTAACAGGAAGGAAAGACTTAGTCATGCTGTGAGTTCATAATTAATTCGAAAATTCTAATGAGTAGCTAAGGTGGAGGAGGCCCTACACAAAAGCTCTCTGCAGGCCTTATGCATTACTTTCTCAGCTCCACTAACACCTTCCAAACAAAAGTGGCACAGCACCAACAGTAAAATTTGTATTTTTGCTCCCTGTAGTCCTCAGTCAGATGTGACATTTCCAATAGAAAACTGGGCAGATCTAGCTGCTATACAGAATTTGCAATATGTTGTGCACAAAAAAATATCTATTTTTATTGTAACCTTTTCAGTCTCCTCCCATCATGACTATGCCAAAAAAAACCCCCTAATTAGTTTGGAAGTTGACTGGTTCATCTACCAGTATGTTAAGAACGGTGACTACACAGAGATATTTCCTACCACCTTAGTTCAAAATATGCAGTATGGGACTTGGGAACGACATTTATAATTTCCTACCACTGTCGAATTTTGCACAAATAAAGGGAACTGGTTTGCAGCAACTGCACTCTGAAATGGCTGCTTCAACTTCAGCAGCCTGAGAAGATCAGCAGAGCAGCTGTACCATTAAGTAAAATCCAACAGACTGTATTAGCCACTGAATTGCAGCACTACTCCAAAATAAAGCTGAAGAACACCTACAAAACAGCAATGAAAAATAGTGATTTAGTGTTCAGAACTGCATTACCAGTCAGACATTGGTCTCTGGAATGCTGACCCTGGCTCAGCCTGCTAGCTGCACCTGAAAGCTCCAACACCCTAATCTGCATTTCATAACCTGCAACTCCCCAGCAATTCCTAGTAGCTTATTATTTAGGTAAGAAATTGAGTTTAATCCTAAGAGTTCAAAATAAATACCCACCAAAGGGAGCCAGAGTTTGTTTTTTAGGTTTTCTGTAACTGAACATTCTTCCATCTTTTCCTTCACATTCTCTTCTACTTTTACAAGGGAGTAAACTGAATCCAGCTAAGTTCCTAACTTTGTCTTCCTGTTTGCCACTGCCATGGTTAACCACTACACTTCCAAAGGGAGGAACACCACAAGTCTAGGTATAAATATTCCTGCTGTTCATTTTCCTGACAAACTGAATCAGTACAAAAACCCCCAACCAAACAAAAAACCCAAAACAAACAAACAAAACCCTGCAAGGATAATTAAGCTTGTATTCTTCAACCATGAAAAGTATACAAGCGCCTTTAAATCGAGTCCCTATTCAAATTAACTGGAGGACACAGAACTGGTGACATTACAGTGTCAAGGTCAGCCACACAGACCTCAACCAGCAGGAAGAGGCAGGAGGCCTCAGGATACTTCACAAACAAACCTCAGCACACAGCGAGCTTCTGTAAGCTTCACCATTTCTGAAGTCTACCTGGTACTCACAAGTCTGAACTTCGATAAATGTCATGTTATACAGACGTTCATATAGATGTAGTGCTAGGAGTTACAAGCCTCTTCACTTCTCAAAAAGCTACTTCTCCCCCATGACACTATCCACTTGCTCAGCAAACATTATCACCTTTGGGGCTCAATGGAGGTTGGGCTTCTTATAAAAAAACTACTCATCAGTAGTGCAAGACATTGCACAAGGTTGTATTGTGTAGCATCTCTCGGAGACAAAATTAAGAAAAACGGTTCTGCAAGTTCAGAAGGCTTATGAGCTAATAATTTCAAAGTTATCACAGAAGACATTTCAAACTTCTTGGTCTTCCAAAGGAAAGAAAGTAGTAGCAGATATTTCTGATTAGGTATTTATTCCTGATTTTGGAGAACAGTCAGTGCACATGCCAAGGAAGGCAACAAGCCTACAGCAGTTCTCAGATCTGAAGCATTCTCTTCATTAAGGCTGACTCAAAGTACATCTGACTGACCTGATAAGCACTTCCCACACACACATACCCTGTTGCTTTTATAAAGCAAGTCAAAGTTTGCAAGCCTTCCATAAATCCTGAGCTCAAGCCCAGCATGTTCCTAAACCTTCAGTAAATCATGGTGATGTATCAGTCTGCAAGGGAACACGCCTGTGTCTACGGAGCATGTTTTCATACATCTCATGGAGGACAGTCAAAGCAACTGTCCCTTTAAACTAACCCCAGTCATGAAGGACACATTTTCTTACATAGGACAAGCAGATCCTAATCACCTTCTGATGGTTACAGCAGTTAAAAATATGTATCACCTACACCAAAGTGAAGGGAAGCACACATATTGGAAAATAGTTTTTCTCCAAGTGCTCTGAAGTTACTCAAGCTGTTATTGGAAGCATTATCTGGGTCTGATTTCATAACTGGTCTTCATTTCAGGCAGCTGCCTGACAACGCTGGTCTCTGTATCTGCTTTGCAAAAGTCTGTAGCCAAAATATACAGCCAACACCAGCTCACAACTAATAACAGCAGATAACTACAGCATTCATTTCTACAGCATTTTATTTCTGTTCTTAATGTAGTGGAAGCTTCCCATTAGCCTTAGTTTTCAAGTGGAAGATCTGAGAAATACATCCAATTAAGATTTTTTAAAATAAAAATCTTTTTAATCTTATCCTAGAAGTTGTTTTCTGGAACAGCACAATGAAGAAACATCCAACTAGGACAATAACTGACAATGGAAACCATCAGGCAAGGAGATTTTATGGTATAGAAGCCCTTTTTTAGGCACAGTGGCTGACCTATCTACCTCATCAGTTGTTATCTGGAACATTTTTATCTGGCTTCTGTTGAGCTCTGGGTTACACCGTGCTTTGTGGGTCATTTTGGAAACCCTTCATGTATCAGATGCTTCTGTAAGATTGGGAAGAAGTCCTGAAAGTACAGTTTCAGTGTTGTGTGTTTTAGGGAATTTTGGAAGTTTGCTGGAGGAGTGAGTCTGTGTTTACAGGTTTTTTCCTACACAACAAACAGAAGACTATTTGAAAACAGGAACAGTTAACATGCTTGAGTTTCACTCCGAGCACTTTCATTTAAAAAAAAAAAACACCCAACTTTATTTCTCTTGTACAAAGGTACCACACAGCATTAAATACAAGTTTTCCTTAAATACATTTCCATATGAAGAAATACTGAAGAGCATTCACATATTCTGTTTTAAGTGTTAGCACTTGCAGTCCTCAGCCACTTTGTCCACTCTAAATCAATAGCCATATGCAGTGTGTGTGTGCAGATTATTTTGCAATTAGCTGTATGAAAGTATGAGAAGGACTCAATTATGAAATTAGTTACCCACCAATAGTAACTTCTGCACACCAGTGTTTTAAGCACCTAGATGGATGAAAACTAAGAAACTCATTAATTATTTGCTCTCAAATAATGGTTTAGGGCTGTAAGTTTGTATCAAATTAAACATAGCCATGCACCAACTCGGGTATTTGTAAACAGTAAAGTTAAGGTTTAACCTATTATCTACACATGAAGTTTTATATTCTGATTCCAGGTACTTCACAGTAATATCAGGCTTCCTTCTGGTTTCAGCAGGCTGATATTTAATACTGGGTAAAAATATCTTCAGATGGCTTATGACAAGATATCTTAAGTAAATGGAAATAACTTACACAGTATGTAACAGCAAAAGCAAACAAATCACACCATGCAGCCTTTTGCCTCTAAAAATTAAAACCTGCCAGGGGTTTCCAGAGCTTCAGAACTTTCCTACCTTCTTTTGGGTTACATGGTAGAAACATTGATCTGCAGTCTTCACAATCACCTCAGAAGACATGCCATGGCAAGAGATATGTATTATGTATATATTACAGTATTATGTACTATAATCAAGTGTTGTGCCAAGACATAGCTACTTCAACTATTTCAGTAGTTTCACTGAAAACTAATAATCTTGACCTGAATGCCACAGCACGTGCCCACACTGAAATCTATCTAGCTGTTCCTGGACTGCAAGAGAACAAACTCACAAATTTAAACTCGTGACAGGATTGTGCTGGTCATTTCCTCAAGCAACATTCGCTTAGCTAGCATCATTCCCTCCAACCACTAAGCTATTTTTGCTTAGTGAAGTGTTTGTCTCCAGTGACCAGCTCAGTAACCTGTGTAACCCATCCAGCTCAAATTTATCCATGCTAGAATGTGTCAGACAATGTATTCTACTGATGCCTGCAGAAAGTCACAAGATGCAAACAATACATTGTATTTTAGATTTTCCTAATCAGATAACACTAAGTTTGAACCCTGAATGTAAAGTTCATCTTTAGATTCCCTTATTATTAAGACTTGAAAGTCTAAGATCCTTTTCTCCTATCAAAGATCACAAAATTAAGGAATCTGAATGGTACCTGCTTTCCTGATCTCAAAGGTTAAAAGATTCCAACTTCCAAGCTTTAAATATCCTTAATGCATGCTGGAAGAGGCCACAAACTAGCTCAGATAATCCACAGATTTCATGTGGAAGAGGGTATTTGACAGTACACACACATCTGCCAACATGCACTGCAAGTTACCTCTATTTCAGCCACTGGTTTTTGCTGCTTCATTTCCACTTCATTATTTCTTCTTTCCTTCAGGCATCCCAGTTTGCTATTACATCAATTGTTTGGGCTTTTGTGCCTGTCTTCTGCCTTAGGAACTATCTGAAAATTCCTTTCAATAACGCCAAGGCAAAAGAACCTCCCTACAATAGATTTTTTTTAAAAAAAAAGAGTTCATTCGATCCTACAATAGTAGCAAAAAAATACAATAGTACAAAATAGTGTTATGACTGCCTAATTTCAGTCATCTCAGCAATCTAAGACCAATTAAGAGCACAGAGCAGAGTGTCTATTCACACGCTCATTAGCTAAAGCAAGCAGCATGTAAATTCTTATTGCTGTTCTTGCTTGACTTCTCCAAGTCCATTACAACTTCTTGATGGAACTCAAATACAAGCATCTCAAAAGTCCTGACTAGACTTAAAACACTGGCTTAGTTGTATTTAAAAAGAGTAATTCCTAAAAAAATGTCCAGTGAAGGAAAGACCCAGGTTACAAGTTCCAAAACCTCAAGGCTTGTTTTTGAATTCAGGTAAGTCTTCAGCACATGTGACAGAGGGGGAAGGTTCCATTCTATTACACTGCACCTCCATTAGAATGGGAGCACTACAGAGTGTTCGGATATAACAGGACACTCGCCTGTTTTACCTTCCCCTTCCTACTAAGGGAGAAAGCAGGCTAGTGAAGAGTGACACTTCCTAGCCAGCTTGCCAAACTGGGGCAACTTAAGGTTTTGAGCACAGTAGAGACTAGTGTAGTACGAGCTACATTTTTTTCCTCACATGAAGTACAGAAAGCCAAGCAGAACACAGGCAGCTTTAATCAATCACTGAAGAGCAGCTTCCCACTGACTGACACGTCAGGTAACAAAAGGTACCAGAAGTGGAAGTCAGGTTTCCCTGCCAGGTGGGCACCTTTCAGCTGCAGCATTTCTCGTCGCTGACTAACAGCATTTCAGCACTACACGGCTTGTGCAATTCATCAGGGCCTTCACACCTACACTAAGGTTTAAGAACCTTTTACAACCAACCCATTAGAAGTTTCAATAGCAATAGTTAACAGTGGTCTGAGAGCCACTGTCAGCAAACAAATACCTGAAATAACTGAAGTACCAAATGAGGAGAACCGGAAAGAACTCGGAACAAGCACATCAGGAAAACTGTTGAAACAGAAATAAAAGTTCATCTGGGCACGGATTTGCACAATCGTGCCAAGATAAGAACTTCCAAACTGTAGAATACACCAGGAAACCCACCAGAAAAGACGCTGGCAGTATCATGCGAAGGTTCTCCCACACCTTCACGCACAGTACCCCACTCTTCAGCACAGACATTTTAAAGCAACTTTGGCAGAAATTACAGCCTGATGGGACACCCGAATATGTCAGAAGGGACTTGGCAGCAGTTGCCTTCCACCGGCATTTCCTACAACTATCAGTGGCGACCTATAGAATTTTGTTTGATGCTGGTTAGAGCCTAAGGCTGCCAGAGGCACATGGCTGGGCATTTTATGCAATGAATAGACAGCACCTTGTCACGGAGTCCCACACTCTTACTTAAAAGCATATTTACACTGCAGTAGCTGAAACCTCGCAGCACTGGATTTTGTCACTTCAGAAATTAAAGTGTTCAGATCCACAGCACAATTACATTCAGGAGTTACAACAGGTCTGTCAACACAATCCTTTATATTCAAATTCATGGGCAACAATACCAGCAGCTTTTATCAAAATCTGCACACAAAACACTTTCTGCACTGGGTATTATTTGTCCTCTAAAGAAATTTCTGGTGGTTTCTAAGAGCTGTAAGTAGCAGCTGTGCTCAAGTTGATTATCAGGTCATGTTTGAAAGTAATGACTTAAGAGAGCTTTTCATTGGGAAGTGTACTGCAACACTAGCCAAAACTTTCACTTTATGAGTAGGCAAAATTGACTCCAAGTACCTCAGTATCCTTCTGACTCTCCAAGGAAGGAGACCATGATAATCTTAAATGTTATGATTTGAAAACTGCTTCAAACATAAATCAGGCATTACACATCCAGCTTGAGAACAAAAGTAATGAACTTATCCACATAATGTACATATCAATCCTTTGCCAACAGTTTGTAGCTCAGTATTAAAGGACTGGTATGACAGTTTCAATTTTATAAACTTGCATTAAGTTCATAACAAGATTATCAACCCAGCTACTCTTGTGCCTTAATTGTTTTGATCAACTAAGTACCACAAACACACGCAAGAAACCTCAAAACAGTTACTAACTCACTTCTGTTCAGCAATGCATTTTGAGATCTTTTGGTCACTGGCACACATTTTCAATTAGAGTTTCATGCAGCATTCACTACATTTGAGTAACTTCATGGCTGGGCAAAAGTTTTATTGTCACAGCTTAAGACAGTTCCCAGCCTGCATTTGCAGGACACAGTGAGGCACTTCCATTGTGGTTCCATCTTTCTTGGCCAGGGATGAGGCTGTGTTTCTGGCTAAGGTCCAGTCTGCCAGTAGGACTCAATAAATTTGCACCGATTTACAGCTTTTGGTCCACGTGCCCATACTTACCACAGAGCAAGACACCTATAGCAGAGATGGCAGGCAGTAGCCAGGGTCAAAATTCATTCTTTCTCCTTACCTAGCCACATACCAAAAAAAGCTGCCATCAGGACCAGTTAGAGGCAACTAAGGATAACTTGGACAAATATTACATCACCTTTAATTTAACACCAATAAAGCTCAGCACCAAACCACTGTGAGCCCTTCAGTTTCCCTGCCCACGTAGTTTTGAATGTCAAGCAGACACTTCATGGCTGTGCAGTGATTTACCATGATCATGTACATCCCCAACAAAGTTGTCAGTCGGTTGACAGCCACTGTGTTACAGAAGTATCTTTCCCTACTGTTCCTGTACAGCTTGAGCCATCCACTTCCACTGTAACACAGCAAAAATCTAGCTAACAATTGCCCTTCCAAACCAGGAAGTACCTGACCATAATCTCCTTTCTTCTTGGGCTGCAACCACGTAGCCAGCCCTGCACAGAGATGTTAAACATTAACCTCCACAGTTTAAGAAACCGGAGTCATTAGTCATAATTGCAGACACTAAGGAAATACATACTTAGGAATCTGAAAGTGGCTGTCTTTGCTTGCCTGTCAGAATAACTATGCATTTACAGTAAGGCATAGCAACACTCCAAAATGTACTGCGTGAACAACAACCATGCTGGTGAAGTCTGACACTAAAACATTTTTTTCAACACACTTTTAATTCAGGTAAACTGACAAGGCAACTGCATTTATCACCACCTTTAGGGTGTTGAGATTTCTGGCCACTGGAGGGCACCTGAATTGTTGCCAGGACAATACAGAACTCCTTGCTACAGCTGCTGCAGAGTTGGCAAACTTCTCCAATTTATGTAAGTCTATTTTGCACAGTAAGTCAGCCTAAAAATGCTAGTTCCAGCAAATACACTTGGAGTTCACATTGTGTGTTTGCCAACCCCAGCTAGCTCATACTGTTTTGTAAAAGCAGCAGTGTAAAGTGCTAGTGACTCTTTCAAGTGAACTGAGTGAACCCTTAAGTGAACTAAGTCACTCATCAAACAAGGCTCCTGAGCTGGTTTAGCGTTAAGTAACAGAGCCAGCACTTCACTTCTGCAATACTAATCCAGCCAGTGTACATTGTTTCCAAAAGCAACCTGGAACAAAGAAAGTTCTTCTGCAAAGCAACATTTGCACCCCTACTTCTCAAGGCAACAAAAGTATAGGATGCATCTGCTTTCACATCAAACCAGAATTAATATATTCACAAGGGCAGGTTGAGCTGCAGGTATGTTTCACCTGCTCACCTCATCAGTTTGGTGTTCCACACAGGCAGAAATGCCAGAAGTACTTTCGTTAGTTCTCTCCCTTGCACTTGAAGTTACCCATCAGTGCCAAAAGAAAAAAACAAACAAAGAAAAAAAACCCAAAAAACCAAAGTCAGCTTTTCTGGCTCCTTTCTTCTCATGAGAGGCAACACAGGCTACACAACACCAGCATATTTTAAGACAGTAAGCTCTTGAGCTAAAGCCTGATAACAGACTACAGCAAGCCTTAACTTATAATCAAGTGCCAGAATCGGATATTAAAAGTCAACCACAGTCAGGCTGCCTTACCAATGCAGCTGGTGCATAACAAAACACCCCCCAAAAGAGATTCCAATACTTAACTGGAAAATCAGCGATACCGCCCCACCCATCTGACCAGGATAATAGTTTTATCTAAAGAGACAGGAAGAGTCACACACAATATTTACTGCCAAGGAGTTCGCTATTTCTAGGCCACCACTTGGTCACCCAGCAAGGCACTGGGCTCAGAGCTTGCAAGCACATGTTGTGAGGAACCACGAGCAAATCACAGCCACCTGCACAGTTTCTCAGAAGGTTTTATCAGACGTCAACAAGTATGATGTTCGAGATAAGTAAGGGCCGTCCTGATTTTCCTGTCATGGTATGCAGGCTACCAGAGTCACAGAACAAGTTTTGCTGCAGGCAACCGCATGATCACCACAACCCCTGCATTACCAGCTTCAGCTCTGAATTAACATAAGCGATTTTGATTACTGCTGCATTTGCACACCAGTCTGCCTACTAGACAATATTTCACAGAAACACCCTTATCCAGGACTTTCAAGCCACACACTCAGACTTCAGTTTCTGAGACAGAAGCTTACAATAGTCATGCTTCCTGTCCCATTCTCGCCACTTCCCTTCCTACCCCTTGAAACACGTACTGCAGAATTAATTTAGAAAGCCACTAGTACTAACCCGTTGTTTTACAATCCCCCAAAACCTCCAGCTTAACTCTTCAGAACAAAATATTTCAGAATGTTAGGTCAGATGTAAAGTTATGAGAGCCAGACATCCATTTCACAAAGAAATCGTATGTCTGAAGGGCAACCAGGTTTCACGGCTAAGGTTTGATAAGCCAGTTACTGACACACCACGTAGTCACAGCAGGACGCTGGTGCCCTTAGCAGACCATATACCAAGCAAAGAGCTCAGACAAGTCACAGCTTAGGCAAGAAAAAGGAAGCCTGGGTTAGCACAGCTGTAAAAGAACTGACTTTTCCAATCAAGACTTACTTTGTATTAAATCCTTGCTTTCAGAAGCCGTTTTTACTTATTGCTCTCCAAGACCCTTTGAAATGATCGGCCACACAGACCAACACGCACATTCCCACACATATAGTTTATACCTCAACAGAAAATATCTGAACTAATCGACAAGCAAATGACATTTCTCTAGAACACCCCCAGAACAACAAGACAAGCAATATGATTTTGTACTGAATGGCTGAATTTAGAGAGCCGTAAACTCTCACCTGAATACTAAAGTAGCCTCATTTGCAACAGTACCAGCCATCAGACAATCGACACACCAGCAAGTTTTGCCCCTTGTGCCTTTTTCTACAACCTCACAGTAGAGTGCCTTTAAGTGCTTCAGGAACAAAACCCTAAGTGGAAAGTTGGTATCTGGTGTGTCTGAACTTGGAAAATCCCGACACTTTTCCAACAGTTTTCTCGTCTTTGCCTTTACTGTAGTCTAAGCACATAAAGACCCTGTTTAACTAAAACCCCTCCTCGATTTCCGTCCGTCGACCTCAGCATACCAGCCCAGCCTCTTTCCATTCACCACTCGCATACTTTGGGGGATGGGAGGACCGCAGATGTCTGGAATATACAGAGTGTCAGAACAATGGCTGCTCCACGAGAAAGAGATCAAGGAGTTGCTGATTACAAAGATCAATAATGCTATTCCTAAAGTCAAAAGTCGCCCGGGGTACCTCAACAGCCCGCCTTTTCCTCCCAGAAGGGATAATGTTCAGAGGAGGGTTGTTTGTTTGGTTTGTTTTTAAAGAGAATCAAGAAGCAGCAGCCCAAAGTTCTACATCAGGTTCTAGCTAGGGAAGAATTCCAGGTTTTGCTAAATTTAAGGAAACCCACTGTTTCAGGAGCAACTAATCATACACGAAAGAGACATGAATTAAGCTGTTTTTCTGTTCTGTCTTTCGGTGGTTTATTTCAAAAAAACAAAACAAAAAAAAAAGCCAAAACCGAAACGCGCTAACAAACCACAGAACACCACATCTGGACCTCCCCACTCCTCGAGAAACCAGAAATACACCAAGTGCCGTGGACAGTACCGGGAGGCAGCCCAAGTCCATCCCCACACCTCGGGAAGCGGCTCAGTTTGGGAGGCTGGAGCCGCCCCCGCACCGCCCCAGCTCCCTGCAAGGCTCCAGTAACGAGGGGGTTAATTAAAAAAAAAAACCCAGCAAAACAAACTTAATTCGGNCAAGTTCCCGCCGGAGAAAGCGGCACTAACGTTGCAGGGAGGGAGAGCGCAGCGTCCCCCTGGGCTCCGGCGGCCGCTGCTGCTGCCCGGGCAATGCCGGTCCGCTCGGTCTTTCCTTCCTCGCNACCAGCAAAACAAACTTAATTCGGTTGCCCCCAGCTCTGAGGAAGCTTCATTTCGGTGACACCCAGAAGCAGCAGCACAACCTCTCCGGCAAACATGCAATGCCGCTAAGAGCGAAACCCCACAAGGCAGCAGATTAGTTATCTCCCGCTGACTGCAGTGACCGTGATTAATTATATTCGGTGCAAATAAACCCGTACCCTGCTCTCTTCCCCCTCCTATGGCCAAACGGGATCTGCAGCCCACGGGCGAGTTAGTATTCCTCTAAAAATGTGTATATATATATATATATAAATGGCGGGGGGAGAACCTTTAAAATATTTCCAAAGTCATTAAAGTACTCCAGGCTTTGCAGCAAACGCGGGGGAGAGCAGACACTCGCTTCTCCCGCAGACCCGAGCGGCCGCCCCCTCGCCCCAGGACGAGCTTCCCCAGAGACCCCCCCGGAGCTGCAGCTGCCGCTCCCGCAGCCACCCGCGCA
>WEKX01004205.1:3356-125143 GCA_013390025.1 Pitta sordida | reverse complement strand
GGGTAGTTAAAAAAAAATACTGGGAAGTAGCAGGTAGATCTTTAATTGAGTCAGGAAAAGACTAGGCTGAAATGATGTGGCCTTGCCAGTGTTTACTAAAAATGAGCTGAAGAACTGACACATGAAGTGAAAACAAAATTCTCCCTGTTGCATACTGCAGCTCAGGAGATTCCAGAGGGAAAAGTGGTTTCTGCAGCTTTAGATAATGCTCAGTGGATTTCTCAGTTTTGAACATGTCCTGTCTCTCTTTAGATCCACACAGGCATCTAGCATCCATACTATCCATTGCCTTTTGAACCAAATCAGCATCCTAATGCTTCTGTTTTGCTCTTCTTTCCTTCTCCACTTGTTCTTTTCACTTTTTAAGGCCCTGTTTTCCTGGCCAGTTGAGTGCCTACAGGTCTTATCAACTTCAATTGGAATTTGAGCAGCAGTCAGATCAGCAATTAAAAATAAATTTTAATGGAAGAACATGGGAAGTTAATTTCCTCTCTGCCATTATAAACACTTTTAAGATGTTTCCAAAAAACTGAAAGAACACAGTCCTTTCAAAATCCTTTTATAAAGAAATTGTGGATAAACTTGTATCTTCTTTCTGCAGTGACTGAAATGAAGTGTCCAGTAACTGACCTGGGGGCAGCCCCTGGATGATGGTCATTTTTCAGTGAGTGCAATCAAAAATATCAATAAACTATGAAAAGAGGTTACTGTAAACAAAACAAATGTAAATTTTGTCAGCATCTTAGTCTGGAGACTGAAGTGCTTAACACACCTTTATTTCATGCTGACTATTGCATTTCTGTTGTGATTGAGGGATCAGGAACCTTGAAGAATAACTACCCAAGGTATTGGGAAAAAGCAAATTTTAGTATAAACTTGTGAAAGCACATTTTAACAGAATTCTGTGGCAAGGTTCACTCTATTACTTCCTACACAGATAAAGCATACAAAGGGAAATCAAATTAGAAGCAATTTAAAATTACTTACACGGAGACCAGGGATTCAAAAGGGTAACGGTGCAAAGAATATGGGTGCAGAAAGATAAGGGTGCAAAAGGGTTTAGCAGCACTTAATAATTATCCAATTGAATGTATATGACATCTTTCTCCCTGTCGTCTCTACTGTTTTGCACAAGGTTCTGAAGTGGAGTTAAACACGGAGTTAATTTGGCCCACTAAGTTTAAAGTGTGACATATATATATATATATTATCAATGATTTGAGCAAGATTTGTATGCTAGGTTCCAGTATATATGTAATATGAACATAACTGTATTAGAAAAAGATCATAGGCTTTCAGCTCCTCAATTTTCTAGACTTTTAACCATGAATTGCAGATATTGCCTCATCTGGAATCTACAACAATTAGAGCAATATCTTCTCTCTTTCACAGCACCAGAATTTTTAATAATTTTCCTGCTTTTTCTGGAGAAATACATTTCTCTATAAAACTTTTTGACAGAAATTTTTCACTATGTATAGAGCTGTATATGATCTGCTAATTGTTATGTATCTTTTNTCTGCTAATTGTTATGTATCCTTTACTTTGCATCTCTCTTTGAAGGTAATTGTTGCTGTGAGGACCTCACTGTGAGAAACTATGTGCCAGTACCGGGGCAAAAAACTACCTATGTTTGAAAGACTGCAGCATTTACTTTTGGTTTGATTTGCTTAGAGGTATTTATGATTTATTTCAGAGTTCTGCAGTCCAAGGAATGTAATGTAATATGTATTTAAACCCCTGTTCTACTTCTCTTCAAGCTTGGTTTGAAGTATGTCTTTATATAGAGGCCTTAGGCTCACAAGCTGAAAACAACAACAGGGAATCTAAGATACCCTTTGGCCATCCAAGAGCTGGCCTTTGGGATCTTTGAACTATCTGAGTCTTGAGGGAGAACATCTTACCCCAGGGGAACTCAGCACACAATGGTTTAGACTACACTGATCCTGCATAAGGCAGAGAAGGGATTCTGTGCCAGACAAAGGAGCATCTGTCTATCTTTTTGAACCTAGAGAGAGCCTGTTACAGTGCATTCTAGTTCAGGGTTCTGTAATTGCACACAAAGGTAGACATAGATGGAAGGAGTGAACCTTAACGGACTGCCAATATTTTTTTTTCCTTTCTCTACACACAAAGAAATTCCACCCACAGAGCTCACAGGCCAAGGGAAGAGAACCCTTGGTTCAGCTCAGGAAACGAACTCCAGCTGTAGTAACTTGTCCCATATGTAAGGAAATGCACTTCTGTATCTCAGGCTGTACTTCCCCAACATTGAATGTAACTACAGTGATATTAATGTGCACTGCAAAGCACTTGGCACGTTTCAGCAGCAGGTACCCTGAGTTAGGTGCTGCTGTTACTGGGAGCAGGATACCGGTGTAAATAGTGAACCACTAGAGCTTCAAATTGTTACTGGAGCTAAGAGTGAAATGTGGTTCACTGCTTTTCACTCCCTTTTTCTCATCTGGTATTAGAATGGCAAATACCTGGTTTCTGTTTCAGGAGCTTTCCTTCTGACTCACACTGTTCTTATTCCGAGTCTCCTCTTTCATTTTCTAGCCAGCCAACATGCAGGTTTTTTCTCGAGCTACAGCTTTGTCCCTCCTGAGAGGCCTGTGGCCAGCACAGGCCCCCAGACAAGGCCATCCCTCATAACATTAATTTCATGTAGTTATTAAACATCAATGGACTCAGATTTCTCAGGGATCTATGTGGGTACTGAGGAGCCTTTGAAGAATTACCATTGCATCTACTGGCCACAGATTTGTTCTCACTATGTGGCTATAAGAGAGTTGCTGTAATTATGGATGAAAAATCTTTTCTGCTGGAAATCTGGTATTGGCTGCCAATAAATAAGACAGAAATTAGGAATTCCCAGACTGTTCCTATCGTATCACAGATCTGACCTCTTCAGCTATATTGTTACATTTATACAGAATATTCTGAGTTGGAAGGGACCCACAAGGATCATCGAATCCAACTTTTAAACAGCACCACTGCCTCCCTGACAGGAATAAAATCCCTGGTCTCCCGCATGAGAGACAGGGACACTCACCACTGTACTGAAGCGCATTTTCTTCTTGGCATTCTTCCTTACCATAAAAAGTGTGTGAACATCTTGTCACGCTCGCTAAACCAAGA
Source organism: Pitta sordida (assembly GCA_013390025.1). Lineage (NCBI taxonomy): Eukaryota > Metazoa > Chordata > Aves > Passeriformes > Pittidae > Pitta > Pitta sordida. The sequence continues at coordinate 122,002 of WEKX01004205.1, read as the reverse complement.
CTTTAAGAAATGTACTGGAATATTCATAAAAGGAAACAATGTAACTTGAAAATATGCAAGTCTTGAATAAAGCATTCATTTTTGAAAGAGATGGAATAAAACTCTTTCATCTCTTGTAGTCAGTTTATTAATATTGTTATTTTTTTCCCTTTGCAGTGAAAGCAAGTAGAGTTATTTTAGCTTTACACTATTCCTATTACCCTGTAGACTGGGGACAGTTTTATTCTTGCTTTGAAATGTGTTATAGGGAACATTCACAATGAAATCATGTTAATAAGTGTGGCATTATTAAAGACTTATATAAAATAAAAGAGTATCCAGCTGATCCTTCTCTGTCTACTTTAAATCCAGAAAAATAACAGAGATACTGCTATGGTAACCAGAACTGAGTATTCTACCAAGACTAAATTTATACTGCTCCCCTTGTTTCTTTACCTTTTTTGTGACTGTTGAATTTCAAGAGTGTAAAGCTTTCAGATGAGGACCTCATGGCCAGACTAACCCTTCGGTTTAAAAAAAAAATTTAAATGCTCTCATAATTTTTCATTGGAGTGAAAATGAACCCTCTAATATGTTTTTTTTTTTTGAAAAGAGTTTTTCTGCCTTGGTTTTATGGTTCACAATTCTCTCTTTCTTTCTAGTCCTCTTTGGCTCAGTGAATATTTCATTGTCTACCCAATATGAAACTGGTCCAGCAGGAAAGAGGCAGACTTTATCAAGTCTACTGTTAATACTGTAGCTTCCTTTTAAAAAAAATTGGACTTATAATTCTGGTAACAAGATAGACTTGTCCATGACTCACAAAGGTCTGATATTTCCCTCTTGAATGCTGATTGCACGTTTTCTGTCCCTGCTAACTTTCACCACTGAAATCTTTTACAGAGAAGAGCTTTTTTTGCTCAAAATGGACCATTTAATCTGCCCCTGGACTTAATTATGTTATGCTGCTAAGTGCCACATGACAGATACAAATAAGTGCCTCTATATGGGAAGAGAAATTGTGTGAATTCATCTTCAGGACACTGACCCAAAAAGAAGGAGACATGTACCTTTCTTTCCCATGTGCCTCCCCACCAAGTTATTTTAAGGGGAAAAGTCTGTTTTGGAGAGCTTGCATTTTCCAGAGGAAAGAAGTTTTATTAGAAACAGAAATTACAAATTAGTTTTCTTAGCAGTTAGCATAGAAAACGTAATAAAGGTATTTTCTGTGTTTAAAGGAAAGTGATAAGATATTCCCTCAAAATTCATTACTAACTAGCAAACAGAAGTGTATTGGCTTAGGACTCTTAACTTCTTTACACAGGAATCCAACCTGGACAACTGAGGTTAGTCTGTGCAAACATGCAGCAATTTTGGTCCTCGTACTACACAAAACAGTCTATATTGGGTCCCATAATATATAGGAAGGAAATGCACCTGCCCCCTGACCACTTTGATGGCCCTCCAGAGAGCTCACTTCATTTTACCAGTGTATGTAGCTTGTTGTGATGGCATCTCAAACAGCCAGCCAGCTGCAGGTAACAAATCTGTCTAACTGTGGTATGTCTGCTTTCTGTGCTACAATATAAACATGCCTTAATATTGCCATATTGGCATTGGGAACGAATGTCTATATCTGACAGCTTCTCCCTTGTATGGTTGGAAGAAAAGCAGTTATCAGCTCTGCTTTCATTCCTTTGGGCAGTGCTGTCAGGAGCAGGCAATACTGGTAGTGGACAGGTATAATACATCTGCTCCTTAGAGTAATTTGTATTTTTCTATATTTACCCTGCTTTCAGGCAAGTGTCAGAGCTGTAACACTGCTATGTAAATTCTCGAATAACCCAGAACATGGCTTCTCTGAATACCATTTGTTTATTGGATGTTTATTGTTTATGGAGATGTGCCAAGGTTCCTATAAAATGATGTTGGCTAGAGGCTCCATATTTTGATAGAAGAGAAGAATGAGTTGCCAAGACTATTTCCCTTGAAACCGGAATAACTGCTGCCCACTCTCTTCATCGGTAGCAGAACATTGCAGAAATAGTGGCCTCAGGGAGGAGAGGTGATGCTCTTATCAGTACCAGTGTGTTTATGTTTATTATTTTAGGTGGCCTGCTGGCTACCTAAGTAGAGAGAGTAGTGAAGATTTTACCACCTGAAATGTCTTCTTATAGAGAAGTATCTGCCCTTGACCAGTTGCACCAGATCATTTCTTGCAATGCCATTACTTACAGTTTGCTAGAAATCTCCGCTGCTCATTGAAGTGTGATCCTCTGGAAAGGGAGTAATTCAATACCTTTAGAGGAAGAGTAACATTCTTGTCAGTACCAAGTATTCCTGTTGTGGAATACAAATGAAGGTTTACAGCTGGTCATTCAGTAAAGCTTATTAGAGTGAGCTTCATTAGCTCTTTTGTATGATTTTGCTAAAGGCTAAGCAGTATTCTTTATGTCTTTGTTACTTTTTGCGCATGCTTGTATGTAGTCTAAATATAGGAACCTAGAGAAATGGAATTAGTTACAGAAGACACAGCTGTGGAGTTATTATTTACAATCAAATTAGAGAAAAAGAACAATTGAAGGGAACAGAGACCCCACTAATAACTGCTGGGAGCTTTGATTTAAATACTGTTTTTTCTTATATCCAAATGTATCAAGAGAGTAATAATTCTTTATGGTGGTTTTATTATTGGAGTACTTGATTATGTTGTTTTTTCTTTGCCAAAATTTGCTTTGTATCAATGTTATACACCTTTTTGTACGTCTACTCTCTCATATTAATCCGTTGCTTTTCTTACTTTCTCACAGAAATTTCTGGATTTCACTGTGGTACTCTAAAGAGAAAAGAATCTCAACTGAGCATTCCTCTTTCTTATTCAAAACCAAACCGCAGAGCTGGTGCCACAGAAAAGAAACATCACTTTCCCAAATCAGCGATGTCAATCCATCATGTCACTGGCTGATGATGAGGCTCAAAAACTAACACTGGCATCCAAAGAAAGCACAAGCTCTGGCTGTGTGGTAATTTCAAGACCACCTTCTCCTTGTTCAAATCTGTTCAGCAAAATTCTTCCAGATATCTCTGTATCGCCATGTTGACTTTGTGCACAGCTTGTCACAACAGTACCCAGTGGTGCTCCTGTCCTTTAACACCCTCCTTTCAGGTTGTATTTAACACTCTGCTGCAACCTACTGATGCTCTGAGGAACTACATATTGGGCAATCCCTGCTCAGCCCCACCCATGCATAAGGTTTAAAATAATTTAGTCAGTCCATTTTCAGCACTTGTGGCATCATTGTTTGGAGGGGAATGCACTTCTATTTTGGCGTTGCTATATTTGAAAGTTTCCTATAATGCAAACTTAAACTGCTTCTGAAAATGGCTGTCAAGCTTGATGAGCACAGCAGGATGAACAGATTGCAAAGTCACTAACATACAGAATTGCTTCCTTCACTGTTACGTTCTTTCCAGAGCTTCAGTGAGTTGTCTGAATGTCTTCAGAACGATTAATAAAGTCGGCTTTGATAACAGTAAGCACTCACTCACCACTCAGGAGCAACTTGCTCTGAGCTACTAAACTACTGAGAACTACAATGAGTATAAAAGGTAGCGCAGTTTCTATGTAAGGTGCCTTAATACCAAGGTGCTGGGATTTTTACTTGTTCTACCATGATAATTACTATGTGCGTTATTAGTATTTTGTCTCTGTGAGCTGTGCAAAGATAAACTGGACTTCTCAAAGGCTGCTAAGTCTTGTTAATTCTAACAGAAATGGAGAACCCAACACTGCGCTTGCACAAGAGACAAGAAAACAGCTGAAATGATAGGGCCTTTAAGAATATGATTGGTAAACATTAGGATAAGACTAACGAGCACGACATCTAGCAAAGATCTACCACAGATACCTCTACAAAGATGATAGGTATATGAGGAAATATTCTGTTTCGACTTCCAAATTCTACTGTATGCACTGATAGGGGATGATGGGAGCTGGATTGCACTCTTATAAGGAAAGAAGATGTAGAAAGAAAGGTGTGTAGAAAGAAGGATGACTAAGTAAATGGAAACTATGGACTTGGTGCTTTGGATCTATACTCTGTTAGTTGTAGTTTATGGTGTGCTTTTGAGACATCAGAAAAGAAATTAAGAAGCAGCAGTTTGAGGTTTTGTCTGAGAGTTCAGCAGTCTGCCTCCACACCAGAGAAGGGGACATGGGCACTTCCTTTCAGTGATCCTTTCCTACACTAGTTTGCCCTGATTATTGGATCTGCCAGAGGTGAGGGTGCTCAGCATTTCATACAGGCCCACCTTACAGTCTCAAGACCTAGTACTGGCACCCTGTGACTTAGCAGTCACCTCGCACTGATCAGACCTTGCTGTCAACTTGGCAGTGATTTCCTAGGGAGAGCCTGATGTGACGGGTTTGCTATTAATTGGTGTTTGACTCAGCCCACACACTGAGCCCACTCAAGATACATCATATAACCCATTTCCTTTTGTGGAATCTGCCTTCTAGGAGCTGAAGCCAGCAGGCTGTACCTGTCTGAGGGATTATACTAAGAAGTCTGTCTGGCATTGTGTTAAGTGTGGAAAACAGTAAGTTGGACAGCAAGGTCACAGAAGTGGCTTACAGGCCATGTGCTCCAAAGGGAGGGTTCATGTGAGCGTAGTTACAGAATCACTGTGGGTCTGGAAGACAGCCAAGGGGTGGCAGGATATGTGTGAAATATCCTGTTCTTCATATAGTACTTCCATGCCCTGCTGGCTGCTTATATGTCTGAGCCTGAGATGTTCTCTACTTGTTTTGTTACCAATAACCAAACCAGAGTAAACCAGTTATTTCCCTATTCAGACCTCCAAGTGTCTCTCCTGCACAGAATGGCCTGAAAGATAAAAAGCTCCCGAAGGGGAACAATGTAGGAGCAGAAGCTCTTTAGGCAATGGATGGCTTGAGTAAGGACAACTAGGATACAGAGGTATGAAATACTGTATTAGTTCTGGGAAGTGGGGTCCTCTGCATGATATTCTCTAAAGGGAAGATGATGGTTTAATTTAACACTGGCAGTGAAAGATGGATTATCTGAATACTTAGAGGAAATTGTGTGAGGAGATGAGTTAAGAGCTATTAATCAACAAGGACCACTAAATTGAAACAAATGCAATCCAATATACTTCAGACTGTCCTGGGCACCAGAACACTTACACAGATTGGGATCACAAGAGAATAATTTATGCTGGAGAAGTTTCAACCCTGGAGGAAATTATAAGCATATGTTTTGGGGCAGCTGTAACTTAGGACATTGTGGAATATGATTCTTAGTAATTAATATTGCAAAAGCAAGGACACCAGCATCTGCAGAGCTACCTTTAGTATATTAACAAATTACTCTTAGTAATTAGAGTACTCCTAGATAAGAGAGCAGTTCAACCCTAATGCTGGCAAATTAGTTACTGGATCAGAGAGAGTGCCCTGCTGATTAGACAAAATGGCTGAATAGAAATGGGATAGACAATGCATATATAGATGGAAAATACATTAGAAGAATGCTAAACATATGGAAAGCATTTTAAGACTCTGAAGGGGGAAAATGTCTGGATCAAATCTGAAGTAAAAAAATGTACTCTATGAGGCATAAGAGTTTTGAAGCTAAAGAGAGACCTTAAAATTCATGGTTTATGCTGCTGTTCTTTTCTGCTTTCTTCACTTCCTTATAAAATTACTGCTCTCACAGAAACTCACAGGTCACAACCAGGCACAGAGTTGTGCCAGCCCATAGTTGCAGCTGTGCCAAGTGCCTCTCTTCCCCATTTTGAAGCAAGTAGGACTTCTCTTTCCCTCACTGTGCCACTCTGCACTTAGCCCAGCTTTTCCAGTCAATGTGATTTGCACGTTTTTCTACCACATTTATATATTACTTTGACTTCTACTGAAGAGCTGTGAGAGTGATAGAATTTAAGCTTGGAAATAAGTATAACTTAAGTCTGCAAAGGAAAAGAATGACTGCAAATTGTTCATGGAAGGCAAAAACATCCTGAACATGCCAAGCTCCTAGGTAGAGTGTTGGTAATGGCTTACACCTTCCTTAAGAACATGCAGTAAATCTGTCACAGAAGATGAGGTATGCATTTTTCTAGGCCATGGACTCTAGATAAATGTTCTAATGTTTGCCTTTCTGAAAAAGCAGTTGTGGTACTACAGACCAAGAGAGTGACAAGTAGTTTAAAATCTGTTTGGGGACTACTAAGAGTTCGCAAGAGGTGGAACCATTCTGCCTGTTAAATTCCAGTTGGTGGGCTGCTGTGTCTGAACACTACAGCAATTCAGAACTAGTGCCCAAAAAATGGTTTGCCTCCCACCATGCAACCAGGGGAGTTTGGGTGATTTAAGTGCAACCTTGTGATACTGCAAACCTTGCCAAACTGCTGCTGAAGCATCTGAGCAGTAAAGCCAGCTCTGCTCAGTTTGGTAATGGGTCTAATAACAAGTTCCTCAAAGCAGATGGAGTGCATAGGAGCAGGGTCAGTTGTGGCTAAGTGTTTGTTTCAAGACACATTTTGCAAGCAAGAAGTATTCAAGAATTCCTTGTCCTAAATTGTCCTCTTTAAAGTACTTTGTCTTTTGGTGTTTTGCATTCTGATTGTGTAGAAAATAGTGGATTGGAAAAGCTCTTCCCTTTCCTGGGAGACTTCAAACACATGGTTCCCATTCCTTTGGCCATACTGTCAGCAACAGGAACTCCTCTGTCTGTCAATGAAGTCCTGCCATTGTACAAAACATTCAGATCTCTGGAAATACAGAAAAAGAACATACACAGGAAAAAAAAAAGTGAACTTATTCTTGTATTTTGGCATTCTACAAGAATGCTAAAGTATTGTATGTCAAATAATACAGCTACTTTTTTAACTGGATTTTTGATCTGGTCCAAAGTAATTCACTATTGTTTTTGCAATGAAAATCCTTGCCAAGGCTGAAACTCCAAACCAAATTTCCTGCCTTCGAGTCTTCCCTTTATACCTGAAAATACTGTATTCTGATATTAACCATTTGGGAAAGTAATTTCCTGCTTCTTTTCTCATATAAATCCTTGCTAAGAGGAGATGCCCCACTGAAGAGTGAGATACACTTATTTTTCACCTTGTTAACATTGTTTTCTGACTTAAATACTGATGTTTCTGCTGCATGTGTGTGCATGTAGCATTTGTGTTTATGTGTATGTAGTTTCAGAACTTCAGAGAAAGTTTGAAAACATTGGATGAAAAGCTGAGAAGGTGACTTGTTGTATCCATAAGTTGGATACAATATGGATACAAACAATATGGAGGGTTAAATGTAAACCAAATTATACAGAAGTAAATAAATAAAGACTGGAAGTGGGCTACTGTGACTAATATGTGGTATCCAGTGTAAAACTAGACATGAAACATTTCATCAGCAAGATATCAGCAGGGCTAATTTACCCGATGATATGACAAGTTTAATGTGAAATAAAGAATTGCAGAACATTCCAAATTCTAAGCAATCTGACTTTTCCCTTCTGATTTTAAATGAAAGTGTATGATATTTCTATTTGAAAAGCTTTCGCTGGGAAGAACTCTTGAACTTTTATTTATTTCCAGCATACTGTATATAACTTTAATCTCCAATGTTTGTGTTGGGAGCAGGAAAACTCTTGAATGGTGCTGTTGTATAAACACAGAAAGAAAATGTGTGTGGGAGGAGTGTGTATTTTGACCTAAAATTCTGACCTAAAATCCTTGACCTCCAACAGTTCATATACAGGGAATAGCTAAATGTAACAGTACTGGACCATTCTGCCTGAGTAACACATATATAAACGCTGATCTCTACCATGACTCTACAAACTGAATGTAGTGTTCTGACACAGTAATAGTGCAGTTATATAGAATCATGTGGCAGAAAACTCTTTGGGAAACAGACCCCATTCTCTTGGTGGTGCAGCACAGGATCTCATACCTGTATTTAAGTGTGCAAGAATTTTATATTTGATATAATTCTACCATAATTCTGAATTCTCCATTATTAATAGGAGTTGTCTCATTTCGGGCCTTTTCTTATCCTATTGCCCTCATCTCTAAACCAAAATCTTTCTTAAATTATGGAAATACTCAACGAGCATATTAAATTCCACTGATTTCCAGACAAAGAAACACAGACTCTAGAAACCTGAATGCCTGTGAACTTGTATTATGGTTATGATCAATGCTTTAGTTCTTCAGTGGCTGGGCTGTGCTTTCAGCCCTTCCCTGCTCTTCCTAATCATGGACAAATACAGTGCCAGCTACAAACTGGAGAAAAGTGTATGCAGTGGTCTCAGTAGATGACATGGTCAATATTCCTTGTAAAACAAACAGACTTTGACCTTATCAAGAACATAACAAACTTGAATTGTTTATTCCTTGATGCTATTCCTTAAAACAGTTCCACAGAAATTATTTTGTCTATTGCTGTATCTCCTTATTTAACTACTTTGGATAGGTACATCACTGATTAGATGTTTCTGCCCACTTTACTACTTTGAAACTGTGCCTAAGTCTCTTCTCCTCTGCTTCCACTCTGGACCTTTACCCTTTATTTGCCCTTAGCAAATGAGGCAGCATAGAAATTTCACTGACTGACTGTGGGATTTAACACCATTTAAATTTGAAATACCTGACGTCTGCTTCCCTAAAAAATTAAAATACAGCAGACTTTGACTCTGCTAGTCTCCTAGTTTTGTCTAAACTCATACCAGTGTCCTAAGTCATCACATTTTGGCTTCTTGAGATTCCCCAGAGTATCTCATTTCACGCAGTATTAAGTGCTAGTGCGCCAAAGTAATGCTTAGACCCTTTTAGGATTCACAGCCACATCCATTTGACTTACTCACCTGCAGAGCATAGTCTGATACTTTCCAAGTCTGCCTGACATGATGGACGGGGTTCTTGTGGAGAACATCCCTGAGCAGTGAAAGGAAATAACATGAACACCTTATCCAGCAGTTCCATGGCTAGGACACGCATCTGAAATGCTGGGAATCCCAGCTCAGCTTTCTGGTTAGGTGAGTTCACTTGAACCTCTCTCTTCTGGGATGGAGCCCTAATCTCTGTCTACGGGGTTGAGGTATTCGGCTTACAGATCAGACTGTCTGCAGCACAGCAAGACTTCACAGACAGTCTGCCAAACCTTTTCACTTTTCCTGGGGATTATTCAGTTCCTTTTTACTATGTGACTGTGTTTCTGCCACTTAAATGCAGTGAAGTTCTGCAACTGCACTTGGACATGGTCAGAGGCTGGTCAGAGGACATGGGAAGGTGGGAGCAAATGACCTTGAGTCGCTCTATTTCTTCAGCTGAAAACTGTCTGAAGATTAGGTGTCAACTGGTTTGCTAAAACAAAAGGTAATTTCAAGAAAAAGCTGTCCTTAGGTTAACTGTGATTAATACCTTCACTACTGACATAGTAGTAGAGCAAAGACTGTCAACATTTGTAGATGTTGCTGTGCAGGGAAGGGTTGCAGTGCTTTGATGCAGAAAACAACAGTATTCAGACATTTAAGAAATCATCTGAAGTTTACCACTTGACATTCAGTCCAGATCCAAACCATTGCATTTTGGAGAAATTAGGTACTCAGTCATGAAACAGGAGAATAACCACCCAAGCAGCAGAGACACAGGAGTGTCTGACACCGAGACAGGAGCACCAAGATGGTGATGTAAAGGTATATCTCTTTGGGATGAGAAAAGGTAGAGAACTTAGTCCAGGAAGAAAAAAAAATGTAGAGGGTGTGTGGAGGGAAGGGAGATACACCAAGCCTTGGAGATATGCTCGGCTCTGCCTCCAAAAGCAGAAGTAAACTAGATTAACTCTTATGACCCCCTAAGACCATACATGTCTTTTCTACATCAAGGCTTCTTAACAAATCTGAGGCAAGTTGAGGTAAAAAGAGAGAATAAAAACTGAAATAAATAATGACAAGTTAATTGAGTTTTTAGTATTAATGGATTATTATTCTTCTTTCTGGTTTAATCATCTAATTGTAACTTTCACTATAGGTGGGAAACCATTTACAAAGACAGAGCTTATCTCCCACCTGTGACTAATCACCTGGCAAAAACTCAAGTGTCACCCCCCGAAGCGAAACCTGTGTAGGGATAGAGCTTTAAAGAAGTACTTTACAGTGTGAGCCTTTGGGGAAGGGAATGACTCTAATATCTGTGCTTTTGCTTCTAGCATGTGTTATGACTGATTTGCATGCATCATTCCACTTCTGTGCAAGTGTAATGTGATGAGAAAATGGGCCTAGAAGGTTTAAGCTGTTGGGGTCCACATAAAACAACATTTGAGGACACTGTAAGGGACTCCCTGCATGTTAAACTGGAAATTCAGTAAACTATAATTATTAACATGCCATTAGTCATAAATAATTACATTCTAGTCATAAAAGTAATTCTGATGTTAGCCCCTGATGTTTTTGTTATTATCTCTCAAAGGAGCTATTAAGTATCACAGGTTCCTGTCATCTTACGGCTGAGCAGGGAAGAAAAGTCTTATTACAAAGTTGAAGAAGTGGCCTTAAGGAAGACAGAGCAGCTGAGAAAACATAGCAGCAGTCTAATTGTGATGGGCCCAGAGGTGCAGCCAAAGCCACCTGGACAGTTTAGCATGTAGGCAGATGCTGATAGTAGAGATTTACTTTTAGATTTTGATATCTGGCTACTCAGCCCACTGCTTTAGGAGAAATACATGCGCAGCAAATGCCTGTGGATATATCCAGTATCAAATCCCAGGCAGTACACTAATGCAACCTGCAATACTGTATTTTATGATGGGTTCAGTGCTCTTTTAGGTGTTACACGTTTAAAGTTGCATCTCTTTTCAACTTCCTGAAAATGTCTTCTTTTAAGAACCATCGTCTATGAAAATGGCACCTTCTCTGAACAGTACTTGCTATTTGTAGTGCTTGCAGTGCTAAAGCATTTCCAGTTTTCCTGTCTCATCAGCTCTTCAAAGGGGAGTATAAGATTTTCTGTTTACTTGTCTCTGATCCACCCATGAGTCCTTCCCAGCAGCTTGTCACGTTATAAACTGATGAGACACCTCATTTGGGCCTGGATGCTATAGCTAATAATAAAGGTAGCAGTAAGTAAATTAGAAAAAAACACGAGGTTTGTTATCATGGGTGATGAAAGGCAAAAACTGGACCAAGAACACTGCATTACTGTATCTACTGTAGGAGGTAATAGAGAAGGCCTTCTTTTAAACTTAGCGGTATCCACTTGGGGAAATGAGGGTCTCTATCTTCTACTGGACAGATGGTAAAGTAAAAAAGTATCATATAGCTAAAAAGAAGTGGTAATTTTTGTAAAAATCTTCCCTTAGATGTTATGGCCACATCATTCCCCCCTGCCACACTAATTTAGTATCTATGGAAGTCGAATGAGAATACGTGTGTACCTTTCAGGGGAGAGTTTGTCCCTTCTGTTAAAAATGTACTTCAGTAGTAAGTTGGAATATTTTTGCTTATGCGGGAGGGAATGTCCAAGTCCTGTGACATTGGTGGATTTAGTCCTGTTAACTTTAGTGAGGTTTGGTCAGTCTCCATAACAGGATTGGCTACATGTTGATAGCAACATCGTTACTATCGACTGAAACCAAGAATCTGATAACAGCTTCAGAGTACAGTTGCAAGCCAGTGTTTAACACCCTCCTCTAGTTACATGAATTATATAGAGTTACCCTAAGCAGAGTTGTTCTTACTCCATCCTGTTGAATGTGTTTATTTATGTGTACAGAAAAAGGAGAAATGTGTTGGCACCTGCCGTTGTTACAGTCAGTGAGGCAGCATTATTTTACATTGGCTGATGCTGGCGAAAGTTCCTGTTCATACTGTCAGTAGGTCTCTATGGGTAGCTCTCTCCATAGGATGCTATGTAGCTATGGTGCTCACCCGTGCTTTCATTTTATAACAAATAACTCTCTAATATTAATATTTTTGTACTCTGTTACTGTATTAGAACCTCTATTTATAGATGTTATGATACCCCCCAAAGATTCAAGAAAAAAGACATTTAATTTTCCAGTGTGTAATATGCTCACACAGCTTGTTGCTTTCATTTACTTTGTATGAGTTACGTTCTGAGCTTGACCTCAAATTAGCCTTATTGCTGGAGAGCTGAAAATGATTTTTTGTTTAAAATACAATTATTTTTAATTTATGATGTATCTAAATTTGAATTAAAAATAAATCTATTGCAATTCTAGCATTGCTGTTCGTAAATATCAAGCAATTACTCCAAGGCATACAAACTTTGTGGTGCAAGCAAATGAGACACCATGGCAGCTTCTATACTCACAAACCAGAGTAAACTCAAGATTTTCATGTGCATAAATTGGTTATATCAACTTCTAGGCAAAGAGTTTATACTTCAGTGCTTATTTTTTCTCCTCTTTCTCCTGCTAATGCATCCTCCTGAGTTGTTGGAGTTTTTTTCATATTTTACCTGTTTGTGATTGGATATGTGGGAGACAGGGAAGATATACATAATTTGATTCTTTTTCCCTTTTTATTCCACAAGCTTCCCTGTAAGGGAAAAACAAAGCAGCAAACTTTGGCAAAACAAACCTCTAGAAAGTAAATTTTGGAGTGCCTGTTTACATTTTTTTTTGACACATGTTTATAGCGTAGCACTTGGTTCAATTCTTCTGACTCAGAAGTGGAGGTGAGCCCAAGAGTCTTCTAGCTTGCAAAATGCAGGTCTCTGGATGTTTTGCAGAGTACTAGATTACATAAATTTGAGAGTTTTCCACAACTAAATCAGCTCTGGTAATAGTGTTTTTGCAGTGTTCAAACAAGATTACTGTGGGCTGTGGGAGACATCTTAAACCTTTCTACATTATGCTGGTAATTCAGTGTGGAGACTCAGTTTCCCTGTGAGCATTTGTGCATGTAGCTAAACCAGAAGTGATTTCAGTCGCTTTTTGTGAGAGGTAGGAGGAGAAATAGAGAACAAAATTTATCTCAGTACCACATAATGTGGCTGTGTTTCCACTCTGAGGAGCAAGATTTAAGAGCTGAGTGTTTGTGGTAGGGACTAGACTTCACTGGAGGTGGAGCTGGCTGCTGTGGCTCCATCTGATCGTCCCAAGGGCTTGGGCTGGTGCTGAAGGTTCCAGTGATTTTTCTAGCATGGCAGTAGAACAGCAGTCTAGGAGAGAGCAGAGGAAAGGGCCCTGCTTTTCCTGCAACATTTGAGAACAATTCCTACACCTGTGCAAGCAAAATTTAATGGTGGAAAGAAGGCAACGATACAGGGAGAGGCCACTTGCTGAAGTTTCTAGCTGTATTTAGGGATGTTCAAGCTGGTGGATGCATTCCATGTTCAGCCTCTTCCATAAGCTGAGTGCTCTGACTGCAAACTCCAGCAGTCACATTTGCATCTACTCTTCCATTTTTTTACTCAAATGGAACAAGAAAAAAAAATTCCTCCACAAAGATAATTACTGAATCATTTTCCATACATTTATCCTTTTTAGTCCTTTTTGGCCACGAAGAATTTTCAGTCTCCAGGGCAGTCGCTTTCCACCCTGGCAACAGTACATCACTGTAGGCATCTTTCTACACCCCAACCAGACATGACATGAACTGGGCAGTGGTAGGCTCAGTCATTACTTTTTACTGTTTTGAACTAGACCTGTGTTCTACTGAAACCTACATCTATCTTTATTAAAATGACTGAACTGTAACCTGGGCGTTGTGTTTCACTTCTGTTGCCTGCCTCATTCTTTGGTTACAGTTATTGTCTCCCTTTTCAAAGGAGTTGACTGCATTTGTGTATATGTGATGGCCAAGAGGTCTGACAGAAGTAAAGACAGGTTGGCTGTTTTGTTGTTTATGTTTGCACCATAGACATTAAAGTCTACATGCTCTGCATTTTCATGAAAGAAAAGACATTTGTGTAACATCTGCTTGCAAGAAAGGAAAATATCACAAAGCATCCAGCTTTTCATCCATTCAATAATGGTTGCTTTCAGTTCTCCTCCCTGTTCATTACCATTGCAAATTTGTACCTGTGAGGTAGCAGACCGAATGCACTTGAAAATAAAATTTAGAGGTCACGAGACCTATCCTATTAATCATTTCAGGCAGTAATAAAAACAAGTAGTCCATGTGTTTAGAAAAGAAAAATAAGGCGCCTGGAATGCAATCCTCAATGCCAAGTACACTTTGTGTAGAGTACCATGGAAAAACAGCATTTAAAAATGGAAAGGTCAGGATCTTGACCTGTTTGACTTCCACAAATGGTAAAATATGCCTACTGTGGAAGAAGAGTATGTGCTATGGAGGTATGGGACATGAAAGTGAGAATTAATAGTGTGACAACAATTAATCTTATCTTTAGTATCATCTATAAGTACAGTGAAAAATGCGGAGATGGAGCTCTTACTAAAAGTTTCAAGTTGCTCTGAATATTTCTGAGTGAAAACTCTGATCACATGGAATTACTTTAAGCTTCTGTTATTTCATATTTAAGCTTTCTGCCTATTTCTCAAACTAAAGAGATAACTCCAATGATGCACATTTGTCAAGTGCTACATGAAACAGGTAGAATTTCTACTTTAAAAGGCTTGCCTGACCTGTAGTTTTATTTGTGTGATTATATCCACTTTCACCAATGCAAAATATGGCATAGATACCTGCTTTTCATAACAATGGACCTCAGTCTGTTTACAAGTGGGTTGGTGTCACAATTAAATCATGCATTCTATGTCATACCAAATGGAGTCTCTCAGCAATGTCTGCTTAATGTAATTGATAATGGACTAATATTTTGAAATTGAGAACACATCAGTCATCCCGTGATTAAGATAAACTTGAAACTGATTTGACGTGATTTTCCTTGCAGCTTCCACATTAGAATTGTATAAGGATTTCTAAAAGAACAGAATCACTTGGCAGAGATAGGAAGTGAAGAATGAGTCCTAGAAGGGGTGTGGTGTTCAGTGTTGCCATACTTGAGAATTCATAATAGCTTTGCAGAGTGAAAGGTTTAAACACCAAACTTGTTATTTTCTGCACACTTAAGAAAAACACTTTGTGTTTAAACATGTCTGTAGTCCTGCGGGTGCCAGAGCACCTACAGGATGAGTGTTTTGTGAATCAATTAGTAATGCTTCTGCTCCATAAAGGTGCTAACATACACGTGTGAATCTTCTCTTGAGAGGCTAATGCAGCTGTCACCAATTCAAGGGTTTACTTTTGCACAACTGAGGTGAAAAGAACGTTTTTCATGTTCTAGCTAAGTATTTGTAATACTGTACTTAATGCAGTATTTGAATCTCTTATTAAGAGTATTGCTTTTGTACTTGTACTATATTAAAGGGAGAAGGATTGAAGCCATTTATTGGGAGAATGATTAATGGGAATCGTACAGCATACAGTAGTTAGATGAAAATGTTTAATATCTATTTTACTCCAGATCTGAATGAGACTGATAAACAGATTAAAATTATCACCATCAAATTAGTATTAATTAATTTTATTCTTAAAAGTATTTACTTACAACCATATACAGCTTTGTTATTCATTTGGGCATTGTGAACTGAACATTTGGACATTTTTAAATTACCTGTATGGTGAGGATGTAGTTTTTTCCTGGCTTCCAGAGGAGTCAGACAGAGAAAGATAATTCTGCAGAATAAAAATCAACCCAGGTGTTCAGACTATTGTCTTAACCATTAGGTAGCACCCTCTTTACATTAAACATTATACAAGTTTCAACCACGCTAATAATTCCCCATAAAAACTGTCAGTAGATTTTATACCTATTCATGAAGCAAAGCCACGTTATCCAAAAGAATAGTTTGGATTAATAAATACTTCTTGTAGTATAAAATTCAGGGAGGGATATGGTGGGAGAGAAGTGTATCTTTAGAGCTCAAAGTATGAATGCAGTCAGATCCACATGACATATTCAATTTTTCTGGCTACTTACATGACTGCATGCCCTGGTCAGAGTTACCATTAAATATGCATACATCTTTGTTTTCACTGAAATTTTGTGCTTGATTTTGACTTGTACATGGTGGCCTTTCAATATAGCAGACAGTTTCCTCCACAGTGTTCTGGCTCTCTCAATCTCTTATATTTAACACTGTAGAAGGACTAGAATTCTGCCTCAATGATGTAATTAAATATGAGGTCAGATTTGGTATTCTGTAATTAAGGAAAAATATTCTGATGTTGCCAAACCTGTAAAACAACTACAAACCTTGTCTTCTACAAGCAATGCGTTTTCTAATAGTAAGTCTTTATAAAAACAAAAATGTTTGTCTAGTGTTTGAGGTTTAGAATTAATTAATTACCTATTTGATTCTGACTCATTAAAGACAGGTATAGATTAATTGATTAATAAAAATAGTTTCACTCAAATCAGTCAGTTGTACCTCTTCAATAATAAGCCCATATCCTTACAAATCTAGCAGAAAGAGATGTATTTATAGAGAAAGCATATATAGAGTAGACCATAGCAGGAAGCTTAAATATTTAGAGCCACTCTGTGACCTTTTTACCTGCCTTGCTAAAATAGCCCTATGGACACCAATGATGCTTCTACTCGGGCAGCTATGCCCCACCTCCTGCTTTAGAAAAAGGCTAGCTGAAAGGCTGCAAGAGTATTTCTCTTCATATCCTTTATAAGGATAAGGATAGATAAGCCTATTTTTTACAGAGTGTAACCTTTGCTGTAAAGTGGGCCTATACATGTAGATATTAGAAGTATTTGCAAGAGTATTACTTTAGTGGGTTTTGAGTGTTGAGGGAGATACTTTGTGTTTGCATGTTTTCGTTTCCTTCTATTATTACCTTGTGATATGACACATTAAAATTCAAATAGATTCATAACCTTGAAATTGGTGAGTTTGTCCTCTGTTGCATAACGTAACCCAAGTAACCCTGACACAGTGCACGTCTCAGCTGTACAAGAAGATTCTCCTCAGTCCTGTGAGTGTTCGTTCTGCCCTGATAGGCTGAACGGTGTTCAAGAGCAATTTTAATCATCCTATAAAGGGCAGGTACCTGTGAGTGTCGTGTTCTGCAGGCAGCAGAATCATTAAAGATGGTGTATGTTTTGCAAAAAGCTGCATCAGCAGTTAGTGACAGGTTAAAATTGTACCAGAAGCTAAGGAAGGCCACATGGACATGGACAGGATAGTTCATTTCATTGCACACAGGAAAAAATTCAAAGCCCAAGAGAAAATGAAGCTACATTACACAATGCATTTCTGGTTTTTACACCTCGCATGATGAAAAGCCACAGCAGTTAGTTTCACTTTGCAGTTAATATGTGCTGATGGGACAGAATGGCAGCTGTGGTCAGTGACAGAAGAGGCAGTGTTATGTGTTATGTGAAGAAGGTGTTATGTCAATGAAAAACATTTGTCTTGAAATTTGGCTGTATCAGTTAAGAGGTATACAAGAAATCCAATTACTTTTTCATTAATCAAATTAGTGACCATTTCAGGGACAAGAAAACTCTAGGTAAAGTATCTAAACACTCACACTCCTGGGTAACCTGTTGACATGAACTGGAATCCCCAGATAACAAAGCTAGATGTTGCATTAGAAAACTACTGGGAGAGCTTGTCAGTACAAACATATAATATCACATATTTCTGTGATCTGCTTCAAAAGGCAGTACTAGAAATGTTAGATTACCAAAAGTGTTGAAGAAACAAACCTAAAGAGAGTTTCACTATCTTTTGTTTTGCTCTGTGTCTGTGGGAAATGACCACCAGGGGAACTGATTCTTTGATGCATTTGTGAGAAAGTGGAACTACATATTTCTGTTTGAGCTCACATACAGTTGTGAATCAAAACAGTTTTCATTCTTTTGCTAAACAGAGAAAAAAATTGTATGGTTATTTAATGCAACTGTAAATGGAAGGTTTTGCATCTGATTAGCAGTGGTATTGAAACAAAGTTTTTCCAGACATTCTTGAACAAATCCAAAGCTGGTTTTGAGTTGGGAACTAAATCCAAATAGTTACTGCCAGCCATTATATGCTGTGCTAAAACTCCTCTCTGTAAGTGATGCTACAAACATCCATCTCTTGGGATCAGCCTTAAGTACTTGTAGGAACAGATTTCAAACTCATGTTTTAAGAATTGCTTCTTTCTGTAAATCCAGATCTCCAGCCCAAGACAGGAAAGCCTCGTAGAAAGTACAATGGCCTTGTGTAACAACTGACTGAAATCTGCAAACTAAAAATCTTCTGAAATATGGAGCAACTGTGAAACAAACCAAAATAATTGCTTTTGCATAATAACTATTTGGCAAACAACCACATGCATGTAAAGTCCTGGACACTTGTGCTTTGCACTGTGTGAGACAATTTGAGAGACAGCAGACTCAGCTCATTTTTAACAGAGCTCCTTTCCCAGACTATCGCTGAATGTTTTCTTAAGAGGATGGTAATAAAAAATGTGTTATATTTAATCCAACTGCCTTTTTCTGCTCATTATTTCAGTATTTGTGGATATTTCTTGCAGGCTTGAAAAAGTTTGTGGTGTAGAAACAGCTGGCTCTTTCATTTCTTGGAGCCTGCTAATAGATTTCAGCAGCCAAGTGCTCAGTGACAAGTATCTGTATATTCACTCAACTCTTAGCTCACCCATGAGTAGTTGTGAAGGAAGAAGTTTTGTGGAGCACAGGCTGTTATTGCCTGACCACAGACCTGATCACATCTGAGCAGGAGCAACAGCACTGTGCCCCAAACCAGGGATGGCTGAAGGCTCCTGACCCGGTTTATGGTGATTTTCTTAAAATCATTTTCCAGAAGTGCATGTACCGAATGGAAGAAACCATTAATTTTCTTTATTGTTTCTCCTGGATGCAATGTGTGTTTCCTTTGCTACCTGAAACAAATTGTGATCAAATTGTGTTGAGGCAGGATGCTTCTTTGGTCCCTGGGGCTACTTACTCTATTTCATTTCTTAGCAACATTAGGCTGCATTTTGCTGAAATAGGCCTTACATGGACTGTTTGCAAAGTGAATGGAGTCTTCTTTTCCATTTGCATTGGCTTTTGTCAAATTTCTCAAGAGCAAGAAAACTTTCCAATCCAGTAGTACTTTCTTACTGAGCTTTAGCTCCAAACAAATGTCATCTCCAAGATACTACAATATAACAGCTGCTGAATAATAGAAATGTCTAGTCTAGTGTCTTTAAATGTTTTACGCCAATTGTGGGGCATTTAACATGCTTCAGATAATTCACTTTATTGGGAAACATTTCCTTTGCAGAAGAATACTTAAACTCTGAGCAATTACGTTCTGTTACCACTGCTGCCTTCAGTATCTTCAGCAAACTTGGAGGAGAGAACTGGGAGCCATGCAAAGGCTGCAGTCCATTCAGATCACCCTGCTGCCTCCACGTCTTACAGCAAACTACCTCTAAACAGGCAGTGCGCTCCTTGGGGAGAGGGAAGGCTGGGAGTTCTTGCAACATTTAATTCTCCAATGCAACAGTCTAACTAAATGTTAACTGACTCTCTTGCGTTTTATGTTTTAGCGCTTTTGTAGCAGCTCCCCTCGTGTGCGCAGCATTACATATTGCCTTTCAGGGATTACACCTTAAATTCCTCAGTTTTTATTTGAATTTTGTCTTACAAGGATTGCCATGGACTCAGATCTCTCATGGTTGCCTCCTTTCCCACATCTACCAGTGTAACTGAATAAGGAAAATTCTGCATTGCAGAAGAGAATGTAAGTATTCCTGTGCAAAGAAATTGACACACAGCTGGTGCAGCAATCCTGTATTCTCCACTTTGCAGCTTAATGTTAATGCACAGAGCTGTATTCCTACTAAGAAAAGGCTTGATCACTCTGTGGGGCACAGGCCTGTAACTATATCGTGTAACTTCTGTGGGTTTAAATGCCTAAACTTAATTGCAGACGGGCTGAATTTTCCCTAGCGAAGAAACAGGCGCGCCATGCAAGCTGGCTGAAGGACTGGGAGACACCCAGCCTCACTCCGTTCAGGGCTACAGCAACCCTTGCTGCTTGGAGAATGCTTCTTATTAGCTCCGAATACCAGAGAATTGGGGTGGGGTGACCAGAGAGTTGATTTCTCATGAAATCGGGCGACCAGGGTCCAGTTTCATCCGATGTAGAAGGGTTTTCACCTTGGCGATGGATAACCCCAAGAGTAGCTCTTGCTCTGTCGCACCCAGCCCGCAGCCTCCTGGCTGGGCGAGCATCCTTTGGTGACCACATGCACGGAGATGTGCCTGCGCTGGCCCCGCAGCTGCCCCCGCGGGCCCCCANGGTCCAAGCGGAGCAGCCCGCGGGCAGCGCCGCCGGTGCCGCCGGGCTGCGGTCCGCGCCCCCTCCGTGCCGATGCTACGGACGGCGGCCCTCGCTCTTCTCGGGAGTGAGTGGCAGGCATCCTCCCGTCAGTTTCGCCCGTTTTCTTTTCCTTCGGCTGAGCTTCGCGGGGGCAGACGGAGTGAATCCCGGAGCGCGCTGCCGGTGCCAGGGGGAGCCCGGGCGCTCGAGGGCCGGTACAGAGGCACGGGCTGCCCCGGTGTGTGCCCGTCACTGGAGTTATCGGCGCTGCACAGCCCCAGCGCTTTCGAGACGCGTGTGCGCTCCCGGTGATTTCCAATGGGAACCCCACGGGGGAAGCCTGAAGCGCCGCAGAAACCCTGCTGTCTCTAGCAGCATTCGCTTCTAAAAGCATTGCATGAGGCTTCAGACCCCGTGTCTCTCCATCAGTGGAATATCACAAAAAGGCCATAATATTTTAACAGTACATTTTTTTCCCTTTACATAGTTGTATGAAAGTCATTAGCTGGTAGGCATAGGTGAGAAATTGTTAGGGGTCACAGAGAAATATCTACTAGCCTTTTCAAATCGCTAGACATTCGTGAGTCACTTATTAGCCATTTTTATATTAGGATCCCTTTGGACCTAAAGCTGTGTAGAAATATGACTCCTTAGATGATTAAGCATATGATTTCTGTGAATCATTTTAATTCAGATAACTATTCAGATAAATATTTTCCTTTTCTAGTTTTTCAGGCAACACAATGAACTACAGTTCATGAAGTAGACTAAAAGGCTGAAACAGGGAAAGTTGTAAGTGAAAGGTCATCACTCATCAAAGTTCACCCCACAGCAGTGCCTAAATGCAACACACTCTTTCTGTATAAAACAAGAAATAATTCTGCAGCTGTGTTCCCATAATGTTAGTGAGCATTTTCCATCTTGTCAGGGGTCTTGCCAAGTACTGGCTTGGAAGCAGCAGCCGGTTCATGGTTCCTAGCTATCTGTACACCAAATGTGAACTGTTTTCTTTACATCACTGGATTTGAAGTGCTTTTGCAGTTAGCTTTGAAGGTCTTCATAAAGCATTCCTAAACTTCTCACATGTGAAAGCTTAAACGAACTTACTTGTCTCTCCTGGTCTGTGACAAATATCATGCATGCTATCAGCCCTTGTCGAACCCCAAAGAATGTCTACAACTGCACTGTTGACAGATTTGCAAGGTCCTGCCCTTTGGGCACAGAGATCAGAATTTGGTCCAGTGTCAAACAGGATGTACTATACTGGTGAAGTTTTGTTTTAGGAAGCATCGTGGTTGATTTGGGCTCTGACCACACACTTTGCTGAGAAGTTGTCCTCTAAGAGAGTGTACTTCAGTCTTTGTACCAACTAAACTATTGTATTGTCTCGTTGCATCTTAAATATTATAAATGAAGTTCTGTTAGAAGTGTATTTTAGTTTGCTAAGTCCCTGATGTAAGAATGCAGGGGAAATAAAATGAAATTGATGAAGGAAATTTGAGTTTGGTGGTCTGGTTCTCTTGAGAAGGGTGGGGTTTTTAATGTATTGCTAATGAATTTTATACTGCTAATTTAAGAATATAGGATTATATTCTTAAGTTAGGATGCTTAAGGATGCTCCTGTATTTGCATTGTATTTTATTCTGTCTGTCTTTAAAACATTGATACTTCAGCTGTAGGGTGATAAAATCATCTGCCTCTTCCGAGAGTCTGACTTCCTGTTGAGTGATGAGACATACTGGTGCTGGGTTTCATCAGGGCTTTTGATTCAATATTGAGGCAAATGCAGTCAGATCTGCAAAGATTGTCTTTTAAAGACACTGAAGTTAAGATTTGAAGATGTCAGACAAAATTCTGGTTTCAGTTATACATCTCAGTGGGAGCGCTTAGGGACTTCCAGATGTTGTGTTTTTTTCACCAGCAGGCACAATGGTTCTGAAGTCTGGGTTGCTTGCTGTGTTGAATATGTATGGCTCTGAGGAGCTTAATGAAGTTACCATCTTTCCACCATACTTTTTTGGGTTGCCAGCAATATTGCCTGTGAAGGCAAATTTTTATATAACATTTTATGCTGGGGACTCCTGGTGGAGTACAAAGCAGCTTCCTTCAGGGTTAAATCCTTTCTACCTACGTCAGCTAAGAATGAGCAGAATTAACCACTGTATCTTGGCTAATTGGCAGAAGGTCTCTTGGGCAGATGTAACCAGGAGTGAAATTTTGGGGCTGCTGTGCAGAGCTGTGTTGTTCTGTACTGGACAGTGACTGGTGCCTCTGGGTCCATAACATCTGGCTTCTGTGCATTGCACACGGGATGCTGGGGTGGCACAACTACTGCAGTAAAACTATCATGCTGCTTTTGTAAAAAAAATCCCACAGGACTGGAAATTTCTGACTCAACTTGAAGTGACTTTTTGTACCAAATATACCAAATATTCCCACAGAAGAGAAAAATTGGATGTGTTCAGTGAAGCGTATTGGTCCTCATCGCATCTTGCTTTGGAGGTACCAGCACCTTGTATTCCAGTTATCCTAAAGCTGGCTTGTAATGGAATGTGCTGAAAGTCAGAACAGCGACTGTCAAGATTCTGCAAATAACTGGCTGCAACAAAGTAGGAAAAGTGTAAAGGTGTAAAGAGTAAAAAATTAAGACTCAGTGCTTTAATGGATGCCCTCTATTGAATTGCAGCTGGGCCTCTTTTAGTAGGATTTGAACAGTACCTGTGTGAGGGGTTGTTCCTGTCTTAGCAGTTTGGTAAGAACTTAGGGATCAAATATTTAAACTATCTTAGGGAAAAGTAGAGTTTTGTGTCTTTCAGCTCTTTACTGGCTGTGTATGGATTGCTTTTTCTTTTGTGTATTTTACCTTTAGTTTTGCTGATATTTACTTATTAGGGGAAAAACAGTTGCTGGTATTCAGCACATAAATCTGTAGAAAGAAAAAGGTGTTATTATAATCAGGAAAAATGAGTTGGCAGAAACAAAGATGTTTGTCATTTGGTGTTGTGTAAGAGAGGAACTTCTGTGGTGCCCTGAAAGATAAAAAGTGGAAACTGAGGATGGGGGGTGGAATATATGTCTGTATCCTGCTGTTAGATGGTGGTAACTGCAGTGTTTTGGCACTAGTAACACTTTCTCCATTAATTACCCAACTCTTCAGCAGGTGGAAGGAGTGGTACTATCAGGTGTTAATGATGTGTGGCAGTACTTCAGGTTGTTTCCATTAGTGCCTCATTAAGTTTTCAAGTAGATATGGCGATTCACCAAACGAGCCAGTGAAATAGATCAGTATCTTCGGGAAGGTAAATTATTTATTGTATTTTGAAACTTTGTTGTGAAATTCTTTGTCTCTTCTAATACAAAACATTTGATTGAAGGCTGCTTTATGAACATTTGCTGCTGCCGCCCAGGAGAGCTGAATAGCTGTGCACAGGGACAGGAAATTAATGTGACTGTGGCTTCATTTGTGTTTGTAACTGCGGCAATGTTTTACTGGAAGTTTCTTAAACGGGAACAGGTCTGTTAGTGCTCCTAAAAATCAGCTTTCTAGATGCTTAGCTAATATTAAACTTCATGTTACACTATTATTTCCAGATATCAATTAATTTTGCAAAGTGCTGCTGGCTATGGTCCTCATCCTTTACATAAAGTATTGTGACACTCTTTTTATAAAAGAGCTGTGGCAGGTCTTGCTCTTCATCTTTCTTCCACAGTTAAACAAGTTAATAGTCATCTGGAATTGGACTGTTGCTCCACGTGTCTTTTTTTTGGCAGAGGTTTCTTTCCATCGCACTGCAGCCAAGCACAGAGAGTTGTAGTGTCCAATTGCTGAGTACTGGCTGCCTCTCGAGTGAAAGTCTGGATTACATGGATCTCTCTTCTGCCTAGAATGGGCTTCTCTCCTTTTATTTTACCAGGGGCCACTATAATTCCTTCCTGAAATAGTAGATTCCCTTAGTGTTTTGTGTATTTTGCATGGTGTTCTTTACAAATAATGAAGTCTCTATTTGTAGTTGTATATTTCTACTTTTGTGTAGGTAAATGAACTGGTACGTGACTCCAGTGGTGTGTTGTAGTCTCTCAAGAAGTATAATGTGCATTGTTTCCAGTCTCACAAAGAGCACCCACTGCCTTGGTATGTGGTAAATCATAACAGAGATTTGACTGTGTTTACTCTGTAGGGCTGTTTCATGGCCTTTTCTCATTATATGGTTGTACTTGAATTGGACTTCCATGTAGTGTGTGACATGACACTCAAAACCTCATCTTTTGAGAAGGTATGATGTTAAGTGAGCTATTTCAAAGACAGCAACTGGACTGTGAAAAGTTCCTTTCTTCTGAGGATTTTCTGATATCTGCTGTCCAGGGTGAACTCAGGCATTTTCACAACTTTATATTTGAAATCTGCTTTTGAACCTTGTTCATGAATCTACATTCAAAAACTTAGCTTTCATTAATGTCCCGTGCAACATCCCTTATGCAGTCAAGGACAAGACCCACATTTGCAAGTGTGTAGTCTTTCTCAACATGTTTGGGGTGTTTTCTTTCGTTTTCAAGTGTCTTATGAGTAGTTTTGTAGCTGTTTTTCAGTTGAGGTATCCCAAGGACGCTTAGCCCGGCCCTGGCAATAACCTGATCACTTTCAGCTGGCTGCTGGAGCCCAGATGTAAGGACAAACCAAGCAAAGGGCACAGGCAAGAATGCAGCACTTGCACATTCTCCAGCTGCTAGGCTCCCTCCTCTGCAGGCAGACAAAAGGGGCAAAGACTGTTCCTGAGTAATTCTAGGAACTTTCTCTGAGGCTGGCACTGGGGATTAAATTGATGCAGAAATGAGGAGAAAGAGATAAGGGAAGAGAGCCTCAGGGAGGGTAGAGATAGAGAAGGGAAGAAAATAGTTTAGAAAGAAACTGAAGGCAGTGGAGAAAATGGGGGAAAAGAGAAAAGACTTTGTGGGGAAAGAGAGGCTGAAGAAAACAGTAAAACGAAGGAAAGAAATGAAGAGAGCTGCAAGAAAGATTCGGCAGGTTGGTGAATAACTTGTGTCAGTAAGTCCTTAGTATGCAACCCTAGGCAGTCATTTACTGGATAGGGAGACCCAGGCGCTTGGATTTAAATAGAGAGCTTTTACTGTTGTCTTGCATCTGTCTCTTGACTAACACTTTGTTCTAAATTCAGGGGAAGTGAGTCAGCTTGAGTAACTCAAAATGCTCTCAGTTTATAGAAGTTGCATTAACTTTTTCTTTTTTTCCTACAAGGTTAAATAAAGGATCTTGGGAGGGAGAAAATGAACTGCAGTTGACAAGAGAGAGAATCTGGAAAATTAAGCCTTCTGTTGGCTTTGGAGGAGAATGGATATGCATTGTGGTTTGTAGCAGGCAATTCTACAGTGCATATGTCACTTCCATAAGTCAAAACGTGTTTCATCTTTTTTAACACAAGGTCAAAAGCCCATGAAATAGTGGCACAGATGTGATTATTACATTATTGCTAGGTGTGTAATATTTCCAGTTTAAGATTGCCTAAACTGATAGGAAAACAAAACATGAGGAGCTAACTGCCCAAGCTCATGCAATAAATTTGTAGTAAAAGCCTTAGAATGATTGTCTCCGAGTTTATCCCCATCACAGGCTCTCCTCAGCCATAAGTGTCCCCATCTGGTGTGTGGGAGACCCAGGTTCAATTCCCGCCAGGGAGACAGTGTTAAGAGTTTGACTCGATGATCCTTGTGGGTCCCTTCCAACTCAGAATATTCTGTGATTCTGTGATATGGATGAATAATTTGCCTGGCTTCCTAGTCTACCCTGTTTTCATTGCTGACATGGGCAAATTTTTCCCCCTGTTGTAAAATGTAAAAAAACTGAAGGCTGCCTGCCCTTTATGTTCTTACTTAGTTTGAATGACTTCTGCTCATGTTGTCGCTTTCTGGGCAGAACAAAAACAGGGTAATGAGCTGCATTAATGCTACATGGTAAAGTGTGTCAGTGAAGCCTTCTGGAGCTGGGAAGATTTTCTCTACTTCTACTTCTCTCTTTTTTTGTTGGGTTTTTTTTTTTTTTTTAATTTCCCACCCCTCCCTTCCTCTTCTCTGTTTTTTAGGTTGGGCACACAAGGCAGTAGTCTATTATTTTTTCTCCTTCATGTTAGTGATGCATTATCACAACCTAAATGCATTGCTTAAATACATCTTTAGTAGATTACTTATAATTTCTGGCACTAGTATTTTCTTCATGATGCATACAGGAAAGAGGTCAATGTTTCTTTGTTCTTAGATTTTACACAGTGCTTTAAAAACACAGGGAGAGAGTTCCCTTGGAGCAATGGGGATGGATGGTGCTGCCCAGCCTCAACTCCCAGAGTACAAGCTGGGGAGGAAATATCCAACCACTTTGCTTGGGTACTGTAATGTTACTTTCCAGCTGGAACCCGAACACTGCATGTTTTGGAACTCAGTGTAATGTTTTGAGATGACATAATGTAGATGTGCTTTAAGCTTGTATGAGAATACAACAGATGAGGAAATCTGGATAAGTTTAACATGTGCGGGTTCATACTGTGCAGTTGTGAATTCCTGTCATTAGGATCCAAGGCAAATGCAGGGAAATGGAGATAGGTGCTTCCCTGCAAGAAGAGTCTTCTGCTGCCTCCATGAAATAAGGCTTTACCTCTGCAGACTCAAAGGGGAAAAAAAACCCCTCACAAATTGAAGAAGATACATTGTATTATGCTTTAAATTACTAATTAAACAATTATCTTACTGATAGACTTTCTTCCTGTTATTGCTGTTGTATAGTTGTATAATATGCATTGCATGGAAGTGTAGTATGTCATCAACAGTGTGTGATTTCCTTAATTGAAGTGTAGTTCCCTGCTTCTGACTTCATGTAGTGTGGAGGAAGTACAAGGCTATTCTTTGTCACTGAGTCTGAAATGAGCTTCTCAGGTAGAAGTGTAATGTCAGAGTAATGCTTTGACTTAAAGCAAACATGATTCTAGGTTACTTTGACATGTTGACCTAGATTAAATGATGTAGATATAATGAAATTTAATGAATACAAGGGAATTGAATATGATACGTAGAAGGGAAAAACCATCATTTTTTTGTGTTACTGTTTATTAGGAGGAGTAGTACAGAAATGATCTCTCTGAAACTGGAATGTCTAGGTATGCTTAAAATAGCACAAAAGGGAAAAAATATTATCTTTGGATTTTTGTTTTCAAACTGTCATCATCTAAATGCATTGCTTGCCTGTCGGTTTACTCCTAGATGTACCTGTTTGGTTGCTGTAACTAGGCTGATGTATGTCAGCTGATTTTGAGGAGTGTATTTCTTATTTATAGGCAAGAATGAAATTGTGGGCTCTCAAGTGTCTCGTAACACATGCCTCTGCTTTTCCTACAGTTAAGTTAAAGGCTCACCACATGTGGAGCACAACGGCTCTGCGGAGACAAGGCCTAGAAATGTCTTTTATCCAAAAGCTCTCTGGAACACTTCAACTAAGGGTTAAGTGTGTCTGTGTTTTGATGCAAGTTACTCAGTGGTCTTTCTTCTAGATTGGGTTTTTCTCTTGTTTTGGAGGTGAGGTTGACATGGTTTGAAGAAGATGAATTTTTCTAATGTCAGCAGCTTCTCCTGTGATCTGAATTTTTGGCAGGCTCTAGGGCAATTTTGAGAGCTTTGTAAACCTTAGAAATCAAATCCTATTCTCCCCAGTCAAATGCCTTTGACTTCCAAAGACATTAAAATTCAAATCAAAGTTTTGTGTGCTTAGAGGAGTCCTGTAAGAGCTGTGGATGATTAGTAGCAGTTTTCTTGTGTCACTTCTGCGAATTGCTTTGTATTTCTTCTGGTATCAGCTAGTATTAGTTCCTCTTGCTTTTCTCCTGGTCAGTTTTCTATCTTTGCTCTGTGACTTGAATGAATGTAATATAGGAGCAGTATGAAGCTTATGACTCAAAAGCTCTGATGGACAGCGTAATTGGGATAAATGTGGGCCACTGCTCTGTGTGTCTGTGTTGCTGGGTACAACCCCTGCTTTTCTTGCACCTTCTCAGTTTTTGTCTTAGGTCCCCTCCCTCCTGCTCATCAGTTGTTTCTACACTGTTCCTTTTCTGCCCTAGACCCTCTCTCTCTTCTCTCTTGTGTCTGGTTTATGTTGGAGTTTTAGACAGATCAAAGTGTTTATAGAATATTTTGATACCTGTGTAGGTACTTGCTGAGGAGTGGAGTGGGGGAAGATACTTGGGACCTTCTACTCCCTTGTGGAGTGGCTGAGCAGGAGCAAGTGTCGTCGTCCTGGCCCCTACTCCTCACTGTGGTGAGCTTGGTGCTGCTGCTGCGGGATGGGAGAACTGAGCACATTGGGGTGCTCTGGTGTGCAGATGATATGTTCCTTGAGGTGCAGGACAGAGCAAGTGCATGGCAGCAGGGGCACGAGGAGAGCCAGAGTGAAGACTGCTGTGGTATCTTCTGACCTCAGTGGAATGTAATGAAGCCTGAAACTACTTCTTCCATCCCTTTCTCCTGCTATGAGGCACTTGTTGCAGCTTCCTCCTTACCCTCTATCCATCCCTTGCTTTCTTGCCCTCTTTCTCCTGTGCAGCCTCTGACAGCCCTGAGGAGAGTCCAAGCAGAAAATTCAGCAGAACAGAGGAAAGAGAGGCTGGTTATACCCAGATATTTTACAAAAAGACTGTGCAGTTTGAGGGAAGGCATGATGCCAGTCCTCCATATCCCTGTTCTCTCCCCTTTGGAAACAGAGCACTCCTTTCCATGCTATGAGTAAGCACAGGAGAAACGACTCAGAGCTTGTTGAGTTGTTTAGTAGAAGTGATGGGCTGAAGTCAGCCTGGGTGCTATTGATTGGATCAATCTGGCTTAAATAATAGTCATCTTTGCAGTTCATCCCTTGAAAGGACTTTCTCTGTTGCTATGCAAGTAGCAAGGCATGGGCCAGGCTTGATGTTTCTTGTTAGGAATGCCTCCATTGCATTTTAGACGCCATAAATAACTTGTAGTATTTGTAGCAATCTCAGTCTCTCTTTGAAGATAGAAGTGTATACAGCCTTCTTCCTGCCTTCTTTTATTTTTCTTTCTGTTTTTGTTAGACAAGTCTCAAAAGTGGTCTCAAGCCTTGAAAGTGTTGCAGGGACCTAAATTTGGCCATCCTTGGGATATAACTGTTTCATAGCTTTGAACTTGAAGCTATTTGGAACAAAATATGTGTAAGTTCATTGTACAGAACAACTGTGTATTGACAGAGAGAGACCTTGGGAAAACAAGTCCTGGGTCATACCTCTGATTCTGTGTGCAGAGAGAAAGGGAGTGATGAGTAAGTATTAAAAACAGTAATGAGCAGACGTTGATATTTATTCTAGAATATCATGTGGTCTGCATCTTTTGTATTCACATATTTGCAATGCATACTAAAATATGTGCTGAGCTATCATGTTTCTATTGTTAGTATATAGGCACTTTTTTCCTTCTGTTCACATGTAGCAGGTGGACTTTCAGCGGTGGATAAAGACCAATTACAGTAGCAATGCAGAAGTGAAATATCATACACAGCTCTCTTCTGAAACCAAGTTACTGAAAAGCATCTGTCTGTTCCAAGCTCACATCTCCTTTAGGCAAGTTGCCTTTTACATCAATAACATTTTTTTTTCTTTAAGCTGTGTGATTGCACAATGCTTCTGTTCTGCTGATGCCCCTTCATCAAACAGGTAAAAATACAAAAACTGGTGAAAACTAAGTCACATAACATTAAATAGGGTTGGATTACACTGGGGTCTTCAGTGCTGCATGAATTTATCCTCACAGCTTCCCCAGAATCAATGACAGCTGTTTTGCAGGTTTGTTAGGAGAACCTACCACAAAGCAATTCAGGAAATAGGTGAGCAGGAATTTAACTTATTCTCTTTTCTGGTCATATAATAACCTGTGGTTTAACAGTGTTAGGAAATCTCTAATATAAACAACAAAAAAGTTGCAGTCAAGTTAAATGATTACTTTGCTTCAGGTGTCTTTCAGAAACCATCTCTTCCTTATTTTTATATTTTAGATACATACCCACTCATTTCTGTGCATTTGTAGACTTTGAAAAAGAATGGGAGCTCATGGAACACACCAAATCCAAGTGGCTTAAATCTAATCTGTTTAGAAATGGAAAAAGATGGGATGACTTTTATTTTTTTTCATGTAGCCATGATAGTTCCAGCTTGCTTTGATGTTGGCAATAAAATACTTTTTGCATTCCGTGTCCCTTCTCCAGAAAGGGCAAGGTGAAAAACTTTGAGAGGTTTCAGATGGGTGTTACAAGTTACTTGTCTTATAATAAGTAAGATGAGCAGTAGTGCAGTGGGACACAATAACTGGCTTGCCTTGATATCAAGTTTCTTTTTTTTAAGTTACTCTTGCTGTGAGACCCCTTCAAATTCCCTATGTGTGGCCCGTACGTTGCAGTCAAATGTTATCTTAATCTAATTTCTTCATTCTTGTGTCTGCCTACTCCCTGCTTTGCTGCCCTCACCCTTTCCAGTCCCTGATCCCTGTTGTACTTTGTGTCTTTCTCCCACTTGTCTCTGAGCCTCTGTTAATGCCCCTCTGTGCAGGGAACAGAACGTCACTTGTCTGTCAGGCGCCCTATCTTTGCTTGCCATCTACATCGCGTTAAAACCCACTTGTTCAAGGAATGCTCTTTGCCAGTCCTTCAAACTGATAATCTCTCCACTCCTTCTCTTCACCCAACAGCTATCCCATATTTTTCTGTCCAGCCATGCCTCTCATGTCCATGCTGGTGAGGAAAGGTTCTTTGGGTTTGGTAATAGGCCTCTCTCCTGGCCTTAGTGTAATGTTTTACATTGAGCAAATGGCTTTGTATCAGTATTTGCTGTTTGAATGCCTGTTCATAAGATAAAATATAATTTAAATAATAGTTGGTGACTCTTTTTGAAACAGAAACGTTTCCTACATCTGTTTCCTTAAAGGATTTCTGTACCAGTATTCCGCTGTTCAGTAAAGTGGGGAAGACAACTCCATGTCTTGATGTGTGAATGTATCAGTAGAAACATATTTTAGAATCAATTTATGTGAATAGCTAACTGCCAGGGCTAACATCAGTTTTGTTGGAGCAACATGGCACGCTTGATTTGGGGGTTTTAAGAATACATACAGAATTCCATTCTGATGGCTACTGAGATGTTCTGGAACAAGGTATAAGGGCTGCTCTGCTGGATCTTTGTCCCCTGACTCTTCTGGGTTTCTTTTCTACCCCTATTTCCTCATGTGTATACAGCTGTGCCTCAAGGGGAACTCCACTGAGATGGGTACTTTCTGTGCCAAATCTGAGCACACTAGCACACCAGTGTCCTGTAATTCTTGCTTATAAAGATTTTTTTCCTTTCTAGAAGAAAAACACATGGAAATAATAGACAGTTGGTGGTTTCATTAATTTACTTTCTGTTAACATATATAAGGTAAAAAAGATAAGGCAAGAGAATTGTCTGATTTCTTTTGCCTGTGTCAAAGCTGCAGGTGTGCCTCATAACTAGTATGCTAAACAGATCCTGCTGTCATTAGCTAAGAAGGTGAATTTAAAAAATATTTTTCTCTGTCTCAAGAACACAAAAATAAATGAAAATTGAACCATGACTAGGAAATAATACATTCTCATTACTATGATAATGGGCTCAGCTTAGGATATTTTTTAGGGTTAACATGTTTGTCGGTAAGATAACACGAATAAAAGCCAACAAAGTGTAAATGCTAACGGTACTAAACTGTCTTTTGACACTTTGTCAGGAAACAGTATTTCCTGTTCTGTTGACTTTCTCATAAATATTAACTCATCTGAAGTTTTTACATTTGTTGTTATGGTGGGATAGACAATGTCAATAATAGCCAAATTACCTGTCTCTATTCCTTTAAATAGATTGAGCAGATTCTGGTAAAACTAATACAGAATTACCCTTTTCATTACAGGATCATATCTTCAGATTTCTTTCTGAATAGTCAAGTTGAAAAGGGGGATTGTATTTACCTCTAAAGTATGGGCTCATACTAGTGTGGCTTAACCTTCCAGAAGCTCTAACCAGATTCAGGAGTCAGATGTCATAAGTAGATGCCAGGTTTCTCAGCACTCCAAAGGGAAATAATGATTGTGGTGCCATTTGATGT
This sequence comes from Pitta sordida, assembly GCA_013390025.1. NCBI lineage: Eukaryota > Metazoa > Chordata > Aves > Passeriformes > Pittidae > Pitta > Pitta sordida. The sequence continues at coordinate 89,505 of WEKX01004205.1, read as the reverse complement.
GCTTTCTAGATCATCAGATAAATCTATATGCAGAGTAGGATGATAGATCCATCTTCTCCGTTACTTTCTTGAGATGAGTTTTATCCTTGTCTTTTGAGGCCCCAAGCAAGTGTTGTCCACAGGCTAAGAGTATCAAGGTCTCTTCTAACCCAAACTCTTCTGTGATAGAGGTGAACCTCCTTTTCACCATGCCTGTTTCTTTTGGCTGGTAGTCATGTGAACACTGTTTCAGCAAGATGTCTTGTTTAAGGTAGTGACTCCTACCAGGGTGGAGCAGTCTTTTGGGGTTGGCATTTAAGCTTGTGGTTTTTTCTCAAATAAGATACTGACAAATGAGATTTGAAAGGCAGAGGGTGCTGTTTTCCAGAGTGTGTGAGATCTGCTGATCAAGTTTGTGGTGGGTGGAGGGCATGTCTAGGTGTCTCCCTCCAAATGCTGTGGCTCCATTCCCCTATGTTTACATATGCCACCAACACTCTGCCCCGGCAATCTCCTCAGTAAATTGCCGGCCTGATCTTTTGTGAAGAGCAGTCGTGTTGAATTTAGCATTACTACATCAAGGGTGAGACACTGATACTGAGAGTGAGTAATTGTAACCAAGTCTGTCCTTACGGCTGACAGCATGTGTTTGGTTGTGTGGTTATGCTTTATTTAGATGTAACTGTTCCTAATTTGCTCAACTGCTTGATAAAAGCATAAATGACAGCAAGGTAAGAGCTCTTCTGTCAGCTGCAATGCTGTGAAATAATTGTAACATTACATAGAAGTGATAAATGATCATGGTCTTCTGACTTTAGTTAGAGGACTATTATATATTGGAGTAAATTTCAGCAGAAATGTACAGTTGCTATCTCTGTATTTAAATTTCTATTGGAATTGTAAGAGAAAGTTGAGAATATTTTTTTTCTTGAGGTCTAAAAGGGGTGTGTTTCAAGGGAATCTGCATTATCCCATTTTCACTTGGGTATCGTATGTTCCAATGAAAGCTTTGGCAGCACAGACAACAAGAGTGTTGAATTCCTTAAAAAACAACAATAAAACAATTTTTAGGTTTGAAATTCCAGTGTATAGTCTGTAACATTTAAATCTTTTATGTATGCATTTACACTGGTTCAGCTGAAGTTACTTAAGAACAAAACCTTGTTGAATGCCCAGCTGTCAGCAGAAGAATGAGAGTGTGGTCCAGGAAACTGGTCATCTATTTAAAAGTCTAAGTGCATAGTTCTCTTAAGGAACTGCTTGCTTCCCTGAAATGAATCAATACATTTGTGAGTGTAAATAATTACCGTTTCTTGAAAAGCACTGTCTGTCTGATTTGTTCTTGTTTTCCTGCTTGATTGAAAAATCCTGAAAGACTAAACAGAGAAAAAGTCAATGTTTGGATACTACCTAAAATTACTAGGATCCCTTGTAAGTTCATTTGAGATGTGTCATAATAAAATAGAGAATGACATCACTTCTATTATATTCTAGATAACTTTTTTTGGTAGTGCTCTAAAACGGTTCTACAAGAGCAGAATTCTTTCATAAATATCACTTAGTTTTTAAAAAATCAACAACAGGTTCTACTAAGACTTTAATAATTAAAACAACTTGCTTGCAACCAGTCATTTCGGTCAGTGAGAATGAAAACTCTGCGCATATGTGTATTTAGTTCATAAATTCTACTCATATTTTAATCTGCTTTGGACTTCAGTACTAGTCTTTCAAAACACACATGTTACTAATCAAAATATTATTCTTCTAAAGATTTTTTTCCTGAAATACCAACCAGAAGACATATGTTTATAGAGACCGTGTTAGAACTTAACAAATACAGGCCAAACAACTTACAATTATGCTAGGTTTGCTTATTTTGTTATTTTATTGAATAAGGAGGCTTGTGGATTTGAATGTTAATTGATTTCAGCAACTAATATTCATTAGTTCTAGGTTTTGTCTGTTTTTATTCTCTTCTGGAGGTCAAGTAAAAGAAGGGGAGTCAAGTCCTGACAGGAGACATGAAATGAAAAACACATGGACAGAAAAGCTGTCCCAGGGACAGAACACCACGGTGTCACTTATTAGCTGCTGCAATAGCTGTTACTTGGTTTGGTACAGTGACCACATTATTGTGCCGTGAGAAAAAGCACAGTAATATTATTTCTAAAAGGTGCAGGATGCTTGTTGGTTGGGATTTTGGGGGGAGGGGCTTTTTTGCCTTTTGGGGTACTTTTTCCTTTCCATGGCAATAGGTGGGGCATGAGAGGTAACGGGAGCTGTGTATGAGTTGCTGCAGGTGTAGCCTATCAGAAAGGGCAGCCATATCCCCCTGGGCACTGTTGGTCTGAGGGGCATTGTCTCTTTTGCATGGTGTTATGGGTGGTCTCGCTGCTCTGTGACTTCCTGACTCGTGTAAAAGGAGGAGAAATGTGAGCCTCCTTGACCTTCTGGATTTGGTAAGAAAGGTTTTGGGACTAATCATCCCCCGCCTTGTAATCATGAGTATAATGCTGTTACAGTATCTGGCACTGTATACCCACAGATCCCATTTCTCTGAAATTACTTGTTATGTGAAGAGTGATGTTTATGCCAGTAGGATTCTGTGTAGGTGGATTTCTCTGTAGAAATTCATCATTTGCCCCATGTGCTTTAGCCCAAGAAGTGTCATGGTCAGGAGATAAAACATGATCAAACAGAGAAAAGCTGCTTGGCGTGTTGCCCCTGGACCTGTCAGGTTTGCATCGGGTTTTTTGAGCAGTATGTAAACAAACAGAAAACCTAAGGCACTTCTGTAATATTTGTAGCCTGAAAAACTTTCAAAGCCCTGACTCTTAGCTTCTTTATTCTGGGAAAACCTGCATTTGGATTCTTGGCACTGATGAGAAGAAAGAAATGATCTGAAGCCATAATATTATACTGCTAGTGGAAATGATCCATAATCTTCTTGTGGGATCTTTTCTGACAGACAAAAGGTTACATCTCCAGCTGTTCTGTTTCGGGGAATGGGGTGATGGGAGAGCAGCACCTGAGACAACATAGTTTTTGTTGGCCCTTGTATGTACAAATTTTACTTTGAATTGCTTTCTTACTTTATCTACGTTTTGTTCCTAATTTTCCATTTTGCAGCTGTAGAAGCTTATACTTGGAAATTGAATGAGATTGTTCCTTTGGTTCCTTGCTTCTGGCTGAACTCTGCTTATGCCTCAAAGTGAAATTGCCTCGAAATAATAAGCAGGAATTATACAGCTAATTTAGGGTCGAAAGAAGTTTGATTGGGAACCTCTTTTGTTCGTTTCTGTGCTAGGTTAGAAATTAAGCATTCTGTGAAGTAAAATTATATGGCCTAAATAACCGATTTATCACCTCTTTCTCTCGTGTTTGTGTAAGCCCTTGGTTATGTGACTCTTGTGGCAGTTGTGTTTGCAGCTCTCCCAGACAGGGCACAAATCTGGGCTCTGGTTTGTTAGGCTGAATAAGCCATGTTCTTACTCCTAGAAGCTACAAGTTTTCTATTATTATTTTGGAAGGAGCTTCTGGAGGTTAGCAAGTTGTGTTGCCTGTTAAGAACAATTCCAGAGAGGTAAGGTTACTCGAGCCCTTGTCCATTGAGGTATTGGGACTCTCCAGGGATGGAGATTTCTCAGTCTCTGTGATGCTCTGTCCAAGGGTTTGACCACCCTTCATGACAAAAAAATTATTTTACCATACTTAATTACAATTTCCATTATCACATGTTGTATGCATTGTGTTTCATCCTCTACCACCATGTCTGCATGGTGGGTCTCTTTCTCTATACCCCATTGCTAGCGGATAGACTGGCAAGATTTTCCATGGTCCTCCATTTCTTAAAGGTGGACAGATTTTTTTTTTTTCAGCATTTCCTTTTTTGTAGTGTCCTCCAGCCTGTCTGTCTTGGTGACCTTGCAAAAAACTGTCTTCTGTGTCAGTGGACTTGTACTGGGCATCTGAGAACGGGACACAGCAACCACATGAATTCCCTAGACATGTTAGCAGGTCTGTTCTGCAGCTGGTCCATTCCTGAAGGCAGCCAGACCCATCCCTGTAGTCTCAGTGATGCCTCATCAGGGTATTCATGTAATTATGGTTAAACATAGTAGTGCAAGTACTTCCTTTGCTAGAGTTACCTTGCATTATGTCCAGGACTACACTGAACTCAGCTTATGCTAGTGTCATACTGGTAGCTGATGATCGTTTTGGCATTGGCCTCTGCTTACAGCTCTTCCTCCTTTATTTTCAGCTGCTGAGTGCCCAGCTTGTAGCAGAAATTCTTATCTTCAAGGCATTTGATGTTTTAAATTAAAATTTTACTGAATTAGTTTGGAATGCCTTAGGCAGTTAAATTCATGGCTCCCTGGGACAGCCCATGGTTTTTGTGAGGGAGTTTGGAAGGGGCTTTCTTGGCCTCAAAATCCAGAAGCCTCCTGTGAACAGCATGTGCAGAGCCAGGTGGGAATTGCTGCAGATCTCTATCGTGTGTCACTGCCTCAGAGGCAGAAGGTATTGGATACTACTTTGTCTTGTCAGTCTGACCTCTGAGAGAGAGAAGAAGGGAGACAGTGGGAGGCAAGAGATGCGACAGTGTAACCTCTCTGGCCTGACCTCATATGCAGTGAAGACTTCAGGGTCCCAGTGAATGAGGCCGTAGAAGGAGGTCTCGTGTCCTCTACATCTTGCTTGTGGCCATTCCTCAAGATATGCCATCTAGACTGCCACTGAGTGCTACACTTCAGTTCTCAAATATTTTTAGCCTATGTTCATTTGCAATCAACACAGTCCTTCTATAGCTTATCTAGTCTGGCCTGAGTTTATACCTGTCTTGTGTAAGGTCTTAGGATTTGTGTATGAAGACTGAGCTATTCATTTAGTGCCTGATTCCACTCTTTCTTGATTATAAAACATTAAAACTTTTCCTTGTTAAACAATATAAATAACATTTAAAAATTCATTTATCATGTTTAAATTTCTACCTCAAATTTCAAGGCATGTGCATTTTTGCCTATTCAAGTGAATTGTTTGAAAATTAAACTAGTGCACAAGTTAATGGGAGTGGGCCAAAAGATACCTTAGTCTGCAGACTCCCTTGTGACCTGAAAAAGAGAGATGTTTTCGAAGAGTTAGATGAGGAAAGTGTTCTGGTTATGGAGCACTTCTGGGTTTTGTTAACTATTCTGAGCTGGATTGTAAGTAGAAAGATGTCATTGGCTTGGAGTGGAGGTATATTGGAATAAGAAGTGCATTTTCTGACGATATCACTGTCCTAATATTCTGCATTACTCCAAATTTAGGTCATCTTTTTGAAAGTAACTACAGTCTCTCTATTCTTGCTTTGTATTTCTAGCCTATATTTGAGCAGAAGTGCTAGTTTTGGATTATGGCAAGCTGTGGCTGTTAGAGAAATAGAGAATATGTTGCACATCCTGAAGATGAGAGGTCAGCAATACAGGTTTCTATGGCTCTTGTCCAAAGTTTTCGGATGGGACTGAGTTTTTGCAGTGTTTTTTTAGGCTTTTGATCATATTTTAAAGAAGTGGTAGTTTATTAAACCACCAAGCTTTTCAGGCCATTTAATGCAGACAACATTGCTGTACAAACAGCACCTCATCCAAACCCACATCTTGCTCTTAAAACCTCATTAGTGGCCAATGACGGCTCAGACCATGTGATACACCATTGGGAGGATGGGCTGAGGATGTTCCTTCCTGGTCTCCGGAGTTGCTTGTTTCTCTTTCCAGTATTTCCATAAGTGGCAGGTCTGGTGCCAGGGCAGCAAATGGAAAACGTGTTTGCTCTTCTGTGGGAATAGTGTCTTCCCATGTGTATTGGAATGTTTAATTCTTTAAAATTGATTTGTGAAACATCTAGTAATTTATGCATGTCATGGAAATTTTGGACCCTGACAGGTAACAGATCAGTTTCAGCTGTAAAGTCTGTCACAAAAATAAGATGTTAGAGTGAAAACAGGCTACTGTGGTCTTTTTAGTTTTTTCCTTTATGCCAGTTTTTGTTTTCAGACTCTCTCCCACTGGATTAGTGAAATAAAAGTCACCTGGAAACAGAGACAGCTGCTGATAATACCCTTTGAAGGGTTGTGTGCAAGTTGGATGAGGATCATTCTGAAAGAGGGTAATAATTTACTATCAGTTCTTTTTGGGAACCAGTGGAGTGGTGGCTGATTTTTCTGCTGTGATTATTTTGAAAAATCTTTGCTTCAGAAGTGTGAGCTCAGACAGAGTTGTAACTTATGAGGAAAATTCTTCACAGAGTTTATCTCAAAACATTGTTTTTATTTAACCACGTGCCAGAGAAAAGATGACTTTTGGTAGCTCCAACTAATTCACCACCAGTTTTATGGCATAATAAAAGTTGTATTTTAAACACACAAACATTTTCTTTGTAAGTTAAGCACTGTAGTTATTTTTCCTGGTTTGAAGTCAAATATTTATTTTTCCTGTTACATGTTTGAAGCAACCGCAACAATGCTCTTAGTTGGTCTTTGGAATATTCTGCGCAAGAACCAGAAGCCACTGAAATATATTGAAATAAGGAGGTTTTCATCACCATTTGTGGGCTGCAGTTCTCCCACTTCAATTCATCTAAGAATAATCCCATTAATGCCATGGAGGCTGAAATTGTAGAAAGCCACCTATCAAAGTGAGGTATTCCTTAAAAATCAGCAGGGTGCTCCATCTGAGTTGGAAATAAGAATGTGGAAACTATTTGTATGTAAATTATAAATTTATTTCAGTTTTTGTGTAAAGACAGTATTCTGAGAAGCAGAGGTGCCATTTAGGAGTTGGACTCGATCCTTGTGGGTCCCTTCCAACTCCGAAAATTCTGTGATTCTAAGAAATCCCTTTAGGGTTTGAAGCTTCAGAGAAGTTGGATTCTAGACCAGCTTCTGTCATTAGCCTGCTGGAAATCCATAAATCAGTCTTTTTTTTATCACTTTGTTTTCTTATTTGTCAAGTGGTTGTCAATTTGTTGGTGACACCAGTAAGCTGCCGTGGGATCAAATGGGGGAAACCTCTGTTTTGTGTAATACTGTATTTTCTACCAGACATCAACATGAAAGAGCAAAGGAATATTGAAACAAGAAAGGCAGCATTAGAACGTGCAGTTATGGAGAGCCTATTTCTGTAGTTACCCGAGTTTTTTTTTACGTCCCATGTCTGTGTGTGATAGTTTACAATTTCAGCAGCTGAAATCATGAAACAGCAGTTGTGAATTGGTCTTTCGTGTACTACTCCCTAGAGGGTGCCATACACTCACTTTCTACAGCCTGAGCTCTGCAGCCTGGTGACAGTGCAGCGATTGTGGCCGAGCTGGGAAGGTTTCTCTCTCTGTTGCCCTGGTGTGAGCATCACTCACTACTGGAAGGTACAGTAAAGAGAAATGAGACGGCTGAATGATTCAAGCACCTCTTGTATATTTATAACGATATATTCTCATTTGTGAGTTTTTACTGATTGTTAAGAATTGTTTGTGTTGGTTAAGGGTAGCTTTGTGAGAAAGAAACACAATTTCAAGGTGAAAAAGCTGTGTATCATTCAGGAGTTGTGCCAACCAATTAGTACAGTAAACGCCTACTTTCCCAGGTCACTAGGGAACAGCTGGTAGAAACGAAAGAAATACAAAGCTTGTGTACTGCTACTGTTAGACAGCGCTCTGCTCATTCATACCTCAGTGTTTGTGATATTTAACCATTTTGCAGCAACACTTTGAAATACGTTACAAGAATGTTTTGAAATGAGTGCAAGAAAGTATGTTATGAGTGGAAGGCACATTTAAGGCTTTTAGCATCTGTGAGNACAGGATGAGAGGTCATAGTCTTAAGCTTCATCAGGGAAATATTGGGATAAGGTTTTTTACTGAAAGAGTGATCCGGATGTGGAATGGGTTGCCCACAGAGGTGGTTGACTCGCCAACCCTGGAGGTGTTCAAGGGGAGGCTGGATGAGGTGCTGAGTGATATGATCTAGATGTAGACGATAGGTTAGCTGGATTATAGGTTGGACTAGATGATCTTCAAGGTCCTTTCCAGCCTTATCTGTACTGTGATACTGTGTGATACTGTGATAAGTTTTAGTGAAAAGTGTGGGTCTATGTGGGGAGTTGTGAGTGACAGCCACTGGCTACATTGCTTATGTACTGTTGGAAGTGCTCATCATCCATTCCATGATGATATGTATGAAATAGTAAATCTTGCAGGAGGGCCTTGAAAACATGAAAGACTCTCTCTACTCTTCCCAAAAGAACAATTCATACTTCAAAGCAGTAGTGCTTACAGTGGAGTCTGACTCCACAGGTGCTTACTTGAGTGCTGGGCATGTCTGTGTGTACTAAGACACCACCTGGAACCACCCCAAGCTATCTCTGATGGACCTGAAGTAAACAGTTTGCCTGTATCTGATGAAGAATTTTCAGTGAATGGGACAGTACTTTGCCAGTTTATTAACCACTTGGAGTTTAGGTAAATGGTACCGTGATTCAGCTACAGGGTGCCAACTGTATAACTGTATAGTTTTGTATAAGCCTGCTTTATGCCAGCATGTACCTTGCTCAGCTGGAGACTTGGATATCCTTTGGTAACTTGTAATAGTGTCATGAGCCTTATAATCTATAACAGTGCAGTTCTTGTTACCGATACGGCTATGCTGTCTTTAGTTCTTGTTAATGTCTTGAGGCTTCTGTGAGCCAAACTGAACACGCTGTTGTGAGGAGTTCCAGGGGTGTCCTGTTTTATATGGATGGCTCCTGTGCGCACTACAAGGTCTTCTGTGTAGCTTCTCAGTATTTGTCATGCAAACACCTTGTGCAGAGGAGGGCTTGTCTTGAAGAGGATAAACAAAAAAAACAAACAAAATTGAGCAGCTTAGATGTGTCATGGCAAAGGGTTCTTCTAACCTGCAGCCATTCTCCTTGCTTGAGAAGAAAGTGGCTTCCTTTGGGGTTGGAAAGAAGAATCAGTGTTTAATTAGGAAAATCTGAGTTTAAAGCCCTCAGCTGAAGACTGAAATACCAATAGTTGTGTCCTATTTATTCAGATTACAGGAATTCAAATGCCACAAAGAGAAAGAAAAACTAATGGAATAAAGAAGGCTGTGGAAAGGAAAACAAAGGAAAGGAACAAAAAAAAGTAAAGTTTTTTATATGGTGTGCTAAATAAGTGTGTAAGAAAACATTTTGTAGCATCTTTAGGAAGTGTTGCAGCCTGCAGGAGCAGAAATACAGGAATACTGCAGAAGAGAAATTACACAGTGCTTGGAAGAGAAGGGGTTTAGTCTCTGATGCAGACTTCCTGCCAGAGAGAGTTTACATCTTCAGGCCCTTGCTGCCCTTTTGCAGAGCTCGCATCTCTTTTATGTGGAAGCTGAGGCAGGGTGATGGATAGCTGTTAGCTTGAGGACCCAAATGGCTTTGAACTCTGCTTTCTTATTACAGACTTTGAGACATGTCAAGTGTGACCCACTTCTGTTCCTGCAGAGCTCTGCTGCTGAACAGATCCAGCCCTTGGAGTGGACTGGGTCACTGAAATCCTTTTTGGTTTTTTCACTTCATTGAGTTACCTTTTAGTGGTCTGCTTTGGTCTGCCCTGTTCCCATATACCATCATGCTGGTTTTATGTGGATACCTAGCGTAGCTGAGATGAGTGGTGGTTAAAAATGGAGTGAGAGTGGACGACTTGCAATGTGGATATTCCTTAGCTGACAATGCTGCTGAAGTCTTCCTAATGGGGAATTAGGGAGTTGCTTGCACAAAGGAGTATTTTGCTTCCCAGGGGATTTTACTGAATTTTGCTTCTGGATTAAAGTGCTAATTAACACAAAATAGTGCTTGATGCTTCACTGGAAGAGTAACTAATGCTGTTGATAGCTGATGTATAAACATAATATATGCTAATGAGATCCCTACCTTTGTAAAACAAAGCTGTTGATACTCTCTGTATGTCCAGGCATTTTTAGTGGGCTGGGAAGTTTCCAGTGGTAGCTCAGGCCACTATGAGATTCCCTTGAAACAGAAGAGGTTTTTTTTTGCTCTTCAGTGGTTTGTTTTCCCCTGTGTGTTAGCTGTTTTTTCAGTTCTTGTATTTTGATCAAGAGCTGGAGGCTACTTTTAGCTGGCTTTGACTTGTTAGTTTACTTGCTCTTGGACTGTCATTTTTTCTCCCTGAAGAGATGAAATGCCAAGATTGTATCATTCCTACTCGTATCTAATAATAGGTTAATCCACAAATAATTGTAATGAAGTCACTTAGGCCATTGACAGAGGGTAGTTTGATCCGAAGACCACTGGAATGAATGGGACTCTCCACTGAGAGCAAAGTGAAGCTTTGGATTGAGCTCTAGGGGCCTATTCCACATACACGTGCATGCACATGTGCAACAGTGTTGGGCTGTGCTATGGAAACCAAATTTCATAAAAATCCCTGCCAACTCTCCCTGCTGAGCACTAGTGAGTAAAAGAAGATCCTGTACAGAGAGGAGATGCAGTAACAGCCAGCAAGAGATCTTACCCAGGATGTTATTGCTGCTGCTGGAATTAGAGTAGGAATGGAGGTCTCTCAACAGCCAAGTGCATCTTTTGTGTGGCCAAGGTGTCAGTTGCAGTTCTGGAGTAGGCAGGGGGCTGATGAAAATATAAACAATAGCAGTAGCAGCAGGATTGCTGATTCGGTGTAGAAATTACCCAGCTGTGCCACTGTGCTCTCGTAATTGCATTAGGAAAGCCAAACTAAACAAGCATGATATGAGGCCCCCTCTGCAGGGTTTGCTGGTGGAGAGGCAGGTGCATCACATAAGCATGTGAAGTCTGTGCACAGTGAGATCCAAAGGGGAAGGACCAGGTAGGTGCAGTGGTAGGGCTGTGGGTCAGTTTGTGCAGTGACTGCCAGTGCTGCTAACCATTTTCCATATGCACTCAAGGCAGTTTGTTCTAAAGAAATAAAGGCAAGAAATTATGGCAGTGACTTTGTTACTGTTAAAGAAAAAAAAATCTAAAGCACTTACCTTTTCTGGGAATGGTTTAATTAGAATCTGACATTTTTAGCCAGATTGCTGAGCAATTTAACTGTAGTCAAGTCCAGAAAAAGTACTTCCATGAAAAGTTTTCAGTGTAAGTCCTGACTGGGATTGTGAAGGAGAGTATTATTTACAAATATCTAATTAACAGACATTATAAAGTTGCTTATAGCACCATGGGAATTGATGACAAAACTTTCATGGCCTTCATTAGAAATCAAAACCTTTTGATGCAAGGTAAATACGGGTTGGGTGCATATATAATAAAGTTATATGTATTAGCTTAAAAGCAGCTGCTCTGGAAACCCTATTGGAAATTCTTAGTTTTCCTAATGTGTAAGAGAAATCCATTTTCTGTAGGTATTTTTAGTGCTAAGTTCCTTTCCTGTGCTATTATCTTACACTCTCTCCCATTAGTGCTTGCTGTGTTTCCAGGTCAGCCATGTGATTGCCGAGCATCCCTGCCTGCCGGCAGGAGCCAAAGAGGCGAGTTGCTCGTGCTGGTTGCCGGCAGCAGCTCCTTCCAGCCTGGATTCCCATTGATAACACACTGAAACATTTTCCTCTTCCCCTCCTTGGAAGGTCATCACTGTGTAGTTCCATGTGAGATTTGCCAGCAGAAACCCTCCTCTACCTGAGCCTATTGTGTAGGTGTAAAATGTATTGTAAAATGTATTGCTCTGCAGAAGGCAAACATGTTTGGGAACACAGAACAACCCCAGTGTTGAGAGGCATTTCAGAGATGCAGACTGCTGTTTCCATTGAGCCACGGCTGTTTTAGCATGAGATGGGTGAAGAAAACCAGCTTTCGGTGTCTTTTACCACTTGTTACATTTGCAACTTAAATGAACTTGCTGTGCTTCAGAAAATTGCAAGAAGTGAAAAAATTAGGGCTCAAATTTCTCAGTGGGCTTGTCTTTTTTTTTTTTTTTTTTTTAGGTGGTAAAAAATCCTTATGCAAAGTAGTTTAAAACCAGCAGGGCTGATAATGAGAGCTAATAACTACAGATATTTGCTATTTTGCTACATATGACTTTTTTTAAAGGGTATTTAAACTGATCCCTACCAGTTGTTGTGGATGCCTCTGTGTGCGTTTAATGAACAGCTGGCTCTTTTGAACTGGGAATTTTCATACTTTCAGTTCCATGAAACTGGAATTGGAGGAGGCGGCTGATTGTACAAGAGAGGGAGCACATTTTCTCATGCGAATTCAGAAGCAGAGAAGGGAGGGAGGGAGGGAGAGGAAAGCATTGTAATATTGCGTGTGTTTCTGTTTCAGTGGATCAAATCTTTCCTCTGTCTGCATCCAAGCTATTTAGTTGTGATCAGATGATCAGAGCTCAAGGAAGCGATTGGAGAGCGAGCTGGCTGCAGCTGCACTGTAGGCTGTTTTCAGGGACAAGGAGCCACTGTTTTTCAAACATAGCATAAACATAGAAGTTATTTTGTAGGCTTCAGGATGCAGATATGGGTTGTGCTGCCAGCATTGTTCTGCTCCAAGCCTTTCGTTCTGTGGTACAGAGGAACTGTCCACATATCTGCAGGCGACGACGACGAGAGGAGTTGTCACATGAAATTCTGCTGCTGGATAGTGATGATGAAATGAGCAGACCCAGGACTCTCATCGTAATGGTACAGTATCCTTTGATTGAGAGAATTATTATTATAGATGTTATGTGGTTTTTCTTTTTCCCTTTAACTGTGTATTCATAGAGAAAGAGCATTGACAGGCAATTTGTCACTGTATGTTAATTTGCTGGTACATTTGCTCTATCTGTTGTCAGACATAGCTGAAATGTTACTATACAGGTGAAGCTGTGAGCTGCACATAACCTTTGTGTAAAGTAAATGTTCTGTTATTTCATTGTAGGTGGGTTTTGTTGCTCTTTGTGAGATAACCACACTACTGGCTCCAGTGCTGCTTATCTTTTTTTTTCAGACTTGGAATTCCAAAGAGCAGACAGTTTAGGAAATGTTTACTAAGTCTGTTCGTCATAAAAACAAAAACAAACCCCAAAGCCAAACAAAACTAAAAAACCCTTGACTTGCACCCAGGGTGCAGTTTGACTTTATATAAAGTTATATACAAATAAACTCCCATTTATCTTTGCTTCAAACAGTTTGCAGCAGTAAAATGTTTGCTGGATCACTGCTTTCCAGTTTAGTGAGTTGCCTCTGTCCTTTAAGGAAGGAGGGCCTGAAAGGCTCTCAGTCTTTGAGTGTCGTTTTCTTTCTGAATTAAATTGGATTATTTTTATTTTGTGGTAGTTATATAATAAGCACTATAGGTTTATTAGGAATAAGTGACAGGGTTGTTCCTCATTAAAAAGTGCTGTTTCAGAATGAGGAATACGCTTACTGCTTTAGTTACTGCTCTTCTTTGCCAAGTGCACATATGGTGAGCATTTCCAGAATCCTGGAGTGGTTTGCATCTGAGGTGGTAATGATTCGTTACTCTGTGCCTCTCACCTGATAAAAGTATTACCAAGACACTGACAATAGTATTTTTGCCAGTTTGTCTGGACACTTCCTTATACTATTTGAGTGGTAGAGATTTGGGGGGGGTTATAATGTGTGTTATGATGAAGTCTAAAGTGCACCTCTGTTGCACCACTTTCACATAGCAGCATAACTTACCAGCCTCCCCATGCCCAGAAACAGTTATCAGCAGCACGAGTTGCAGTTCTTTATGTGGTAAGCACTGGGAGATCAGGGCTCCAAGAGCCACAGTGAAGGAGCTCTCAGGGAAGTGGAGCTTTTATCCCTCAATGTGGAAGGAGCTGTGGAAGCTGTCCACCGCTCTGCAGAGTTGGGGATACCCAAAGGAGAGTTGTGGTGGTCAAGATGGTCTGTTACCTGATGCTGGATATGGGCGGATACCCAAAGGAGAGTTGTGGTGGTCAAGATAGTCTGTTACCTGACGCTGGATATGGGCTTTCGGGGACCTTTCCAGTCTGAAACACATCCAGCATTGTACTAACAGGGCCTTATGTCTTCTGTAGCAGTTGGTTAATGCACTGATGTTTGTCCTGTCAAAAAGCTGCCCTTCCCCAGGGGCTTTGTAGGGTTATTTTCTCCCCTCAGCCTCTTTAAGAAGAGTATGAATGGTTCTGCTCTGTCATGAGACTGGGATAGGAGGAAGGGATAGGATTGGATAGGATGAGGCTGCTTTGGAGGAAAACTGCTGAGCAGGGGATGACTTGGGGAAAATGGTCTTCCCTCACACATCTTTCATTTCTGGATGTGTATTATTACTGTGCCTTTTTGTCTTGGGGTAGTTAATTATGTAATTATCTAATTGAATTTTCTATTCAACTTTGCAGTTAGGCTTGATAATGATCTGGAGACCTGGTGAGCTGAGAAGAAAGTGCTGCCTCAGAGCAATCTATGACAGATGGGTGGTCCTGTTTCCACCTGAATTCACGTTACTTGAAAGAGCAGCATTATAGAGCGGAGGCTACTGGGTCTTAATAAAACACATTAGGGTTCTAACAGACAAATTTTTTCCCCTTGGTCTTTTGTAGCTCATCAGGGTTTATGTCTGGATAATACAGTGGAAGCAGCTATATAGATGAGCAAAAAAGTGTTTAGTTCACAGTGTCATTATGCCAGTGCAGATTGCAGGAGCTAAACTGATCCCAGTGCGATTACTGAGTGCTCGTGTCTGAGGGCACTGAGTAATTGGAGTGCCCAAAGAAGAGAGGTGAGCAAAAACTAAATGCAGGATCCCTGAAATGCACTGACAGGCCTGGGCACAATTGCTAACAGCATTTGGTTCCTGTCAGCTGAAAATCTGGCATTTTGTCACTTCATGCCTTCAGGTGAAATGGTCTCTCTCTTTGTAGCTTCTATTTGGACAGCTTTTTAAAGTCGCCAGGCTCTACTGTCTGTTCTTGCAAGTTTGCCTATCTCGTATGAGGTAGGAGTAACATCTCCATGTTGCTTTGATGAGGAAAACAACCCTGAATCAGAGAAAACAGCAGTCTACCCTAAAATGCTTCTAGAAAGTATACAGCTCTATGGGTGTGCCCCATTTTCCTCTGTTAGTCCCTGAAGGAAATTATCCTTCTGGGATTTCTTCTAGAAATTGTTTTTGCCTGTGGCACTCCAAGCAGGAGCTGCTGTGAACTCACTCCACAATAAAAGAATAGAAGAAGAACCAAGCACAACCTCCAGCTATTCCCTTATGGTCACCTACTAATCACTGTATGGAACTTCTAGGCATCACAGCAGGTATTTCTGGCATTCTAGTCTTTGCAGAAAGTGAGGATTGATGTCTTTATTCACAAACTTTATTTTTTACCTTTTCAGTTTTTTAGTTTAGAAATCTCGTTTTATCCTTGGGCAAGACAGATAAATCATCAAGTTTTAGGTCTTGGCTGTCTTGGCTGGATCGACCGAGCTAGGAGAGATGTCAGAGAAAACTGGAAATTCTCTGTAAATTAGTATTATGTGTCATCTTCTCTTGGATGAAATCCCAGGAGACACCAGAGACATGCAAAACAAGCATCTGAACCCTTAACATGGTGCACAAGTGGAATGAATTTCTTCAGTGACTGCATTTAATAGACCTTTGTTGTTTTCTGTACCTTTATAAGCATGTCTGCAAGAGCTGGTTTTCAAAATAAATCCATGAGATGGTGAGGTTTGAAATACTAAAAACCTTTGTAGAGTGAATGCAAATGATTGTACATGCTGTTGCTTCAAGGAAAAGAAGTGCAAGGTCTGGCCAGTGCCAAGTATAGGAGGAGACTAACTTCCCTAGTCCTACTGACCACACTGTTCCTGATACAGGCCGGGATGCCATTGGCCCTCTGAGCCACCTGGGCTCACTGTTGGCTTATATTAAATTTTCTTTCAACCAGCACTCCCAGATCCCTCTCCACCACTCTCCAACCACTCATTCCCCGGCCAATAGCGATGCATGGGGTTGTTGTGTCCAAAGTGAAGAAGCTGGAATTTGGACTTGTTAAATCTCATGTTATTAGAATCTGCCCGTTTCTCTAGCCTATAAAGGTACCTCTGAAGGGCCCTTCTGCACTCTAGTTGTTCAACACTTGCTCCCAGCTTGCTATCATCTGCAAACTTGCTAATGGTGGACTCATATTATCAATAAAGATATTAAACAGTACCGGGCCAAGCACTGCCTGTGGGACTCCAATAGTGACTGTCCACCAGCTGGATGTGGAACCGTTTACCAACTCCCTCTGAGCGCGTCCATCCAACCAGTTTCTAAACCAACATAAAATGTTTCTATCCAACCTATGCTCTGAGAGTTTCTCCTGAAGCTTACCAGANGAAGGCATTAAGTATCTCTGCCTTTTCCTCATCTCTAGTTACTGTATTCCCCTCTGCATCCAATAAGGAGTGAAGGTTGTTTCAGCCTTTCTTTTTGCTTTTGATGTATTTCTAAAAACGTTTCTTGTTGTCCTTTACAGAAACAGCTAGTTTGAGTTCCATCTGGGCTTTTGCCTCTCTAATTTTCTCCTGCATGACTTGACAACTTCCTTAAACACACTTTGACTTGCCTCCCCTTTTTTCCAAAGGCTGTGCATCCTTTTTTTTCCCTGAGTTCTTACAGGAGCTCCTTGCTCATCCAGGCCAGTCTTCTACCCCTGAAATTTTGTCTTTCAACACATTGGGACTGCCTACTCCTGTGCCTTCATGAGCTCATGTTGGGTTTGGTTTTGGTGTTTACCAGTTGAGAGAGTGACTATGGCTCTGGGTATAGTTTTTTATGTACAAAGAGGCGTGCGCCCAAGATGTTGGCCTGTTTTCATTTTTCAGAGTTGCAGTAACATTTAAAGTATCACATAGTTCAGAAAAAAGGTGGCGTTAAGAATGGCCTTTCTCCACTAAGCAAATCTTCTCCATCTGACTTTAGTACTCTGAGCAATGCTTTATACCACTTTCACTTATTAGCGTTGCAGCAATGTATGTAGCATGACAGCATGTGGAATGTAACTATTATGAATGTGGTAACCAAGTTTTTTGTGACAGCTTATGAAGAATGTGGAATGAAAGCAATAAAGTGAGGAAAACATCCTCCTCCATGAGAGAAATTAATTTTTTTTATTTTATTTTTTAAAAGAGAGAGAACCAGGTTTTTTTATTTGTAAGTAGTGCATACCTGAAGAGTAGGATGTAAATTAAAGAGGCACAGAAAAGTCTCTGCAGGTAACACTTCTTGGGAGTACTTTGGAAAGGCTTTTTGATTTATATGTTTGAGAAAAATCACAATTTAAAGTGTGTTTGTCTGTCTGTTCAAAATGCTTCCTGTCAAAGAAGAAAATTGACCTATAGAAAGGCAGAGGCACTAGATTAAAGCCAAGAAGGCAGAGAGAAACAGACACACAAGAAAAGCAGGGGAAAAACCCATTTCAGGCTTTTGCCATCTGCAGTGACACTGCTCTATGTTATAAGCACATATGTAAACCAAACTATGCACACACATGTTTGATTTGTTCCAGTTGTCTGCGATGCTCTGCAGTGCTTGGCTCTGGCTCTGATGGGTTGTAGTAAATGCAAGCTCTCCATATTTCCCTTGATCATATTACTCTTTGAATCTTCTTAACAGAGGAAGATAGGAAAGGTAAGAAAAATGTCCCAATGGTCTGTCTAGTCTGGGATTTTGGAATTGGTTGAGCTATGGTTGAAGTAAGCTCGAGCTGTGTACATTGTGTGATGCCCTCATACACCAAATCAGCCATGAGTGTAGATGTTTCATTTGTCTGCTTTCCTGTGTTTATCACAATATTAAATACTTGGATGGATTATAAAGAAAATATAACATTTGAGTAATAATAAGATATTAACATAGATTTATGCTGGACACAGGATGAACCATCTAAAATAATCACAATAATATCTTTGGAATCCTGGAGACTTCAAGAAAATGCTTTGAAATGCGTTTCACACAGATTTAGTGGAGGTATTTTGTTTCATGCTGTCAGCAGCCAATGTAGTGTTGGACAGAAATATAAAACATATATATTTGTGTATTTGGGACTAGAAGCCTTTAGGTCTATTTCCTGAGTAGTTGTCTCGGGGTTTTATGCACATCTTGGGGAGCACAAGTATTTCCAGACTCATTAATTCATTGAAATAATTCAGCCTTTTGCTTCTCACAGTGAAGTTTTGATACTGGGGTGTGTAGGTGAGTTAGGCTGAATATATATATATATGTATATATTTTGTAAAATATACAAAAATGGTCTAGGAACAATGATACCACCTGCTGCAGGGTCTTGGCTGACAAGCTGGGTTGTCCCATGCTGCTTAAGCTCTGTTTCAAGGAGCATAACCTCCATTAGCAGCAATATCACTCCCTGTAGCTCGCAGGAGACAGCTTGGGGCAGCACAGGCACTATGTAGAGCCAGAAGGGTGCAGAAATACATTCACAGTGCTTCATGCACACCCTGGCATGCCTCAGGTGTTTGCACTGCATTGCCACTGTGTGCCTGCAGGGATCTGCAGCTGGAGCACTGGCCGGTGCTGCAGGGCAGCTGGGGAGCCTCTGGATGGGGGGGTGAGAGGCAGCGTGGTGGCAGCAGCATTTATCATTTTATGTGTACACACCATTCTTGGCTCAAACTCTGGTAGACTGGTTCTCTTTGGCTGAATAAGGATGAGTTGCAGCTAGTTCAGGAAGACTACCAAGGAGCAGTATATTAAGCTTATGTCTTCAGAAAATACATTAGTGCCAGTCCTTGGCCCTTACTCTCACTGGCTTTAACTCCCTGCTGGCTGCAGCACTGAGGGCCAGGCTGAGCTTTATTTTTCGTGCTGTTGTCAATACTGAATTCTTCAAGTAGCACTGAACTGCATTTAAATATATATAGCTGAATCCAGAGTCCATTTCAGGCTTTTGGCTATGAACATGAGGATATTGATTTAGCTTGGAAACATCTATGCCCTGTAAGAGGTATGCTGAGTGAGGAAGGGAGCCGTAAAGAGATCAGGGCCCATGGAGGACGCCAGCCAACCAAAAGTACTGCCAAAGTAAGAGCTACTGGGAGAGGCAGGCAAAAGTGGGGAGGGAGAGCTGTCAAGGCAAAGACAGTGAGAGTAAGAGTTAAGTGGTGAGAGAGAAAAGCCAAGTGGAAAATGCCATTTCTTCTCATCTGAAATTAATTAAGCACACTGCAGTTCAACTTTGCTAAGATCTGATTTTTGAGGGCTGCCTACTACTGCTCTATGTTGACATATCAAGATATTCTGATGCTGCTTTTTCCTCCCCTCCTTGCTCTTATCAAGGGTTTTGGTTTTGCTTCAGTATGCATCTTCTTACTGATATTAAACTCATCTCCCTTGCCCTGTGTCAACTTCTTCCCTCCTGAAGTGGAATACCGTATTCTGCTTTGTTTTCAGCATAAATATAATCCATTCCCTCCTGGGTAGATTGGAAATCAGAATGGAGTGCAACATAACTGTTCCTGATTTGAATAAATCAGAATTCCAGTTTAGCACATTGCAGACAGAAGCCTTATGCAAAGTTTCATTGCTCATGAGAGACAGAGGTAAATCTGAGGTGTTATCTCCATGTTTCATACCCGTCTATTGTGTTAGAATTAGTATTTGGTTTTAAATGGATTTGGAAAATCTTTGTTGCTCCACAACCTAGCCAGTAATCTTTGGGCAGCAGCACGTGGCCATGTGACAACAGAAGGTGTTTCAGTTCATAGCAGCTGCTGAACTACTCCACCATCAGCTGTGGCAGAAAGCTGAACTGAAGAGTACGTGCTGTGAGTAGGTCAGCAGAGCAAACTGAAGTGCTGTAAAACCTCGTGTGGGTAGCTTTGGTGTTTTTTGGGTTTTTTCCGGTTCATCTCAGGGGAGTTGCCACCTGATTTCTAAAACTTCTCAAGAGATTGTGACTTCTAGATTACATTTCCTGAATCCTATTAGGTTTTAGTGAAAGGCAGCACTGCTTCCTGACTATCAGATGACTACAGTAATTGTGTGGGTGAATATAGACTAGTTCCAGCTTGTGATACCTCCTGTAGCTTAAGAGGAATGGGGCAAACACAGGTGAATGGTTTTTATGTTTTCTTAACCGAAGAGGTTTGTAAAGGCAAAACACAGGATATAATTTCTAAGTCTAAACACCATTTTGGCGTATTTGAGCTTGTCAGTTAGTACTAACTGGAAGCTCTACTTTTATGAAGGAAGCAAAAAATGAAGTCTCTGCTAAAGTACTCAAATAAATAACTTTTCACTGCAGTACTGTTGTATCAGGAATATAGGACTGGTGTATTACAGGTTCACAGGTTATTCTGAGTTGGAAGGGACCCACAAGGATCATCTAGTCTAACTCCATCCATCCAAGCCTCCCATCACATAGATCATGTCACTGAGCTCCTCATTCAGTCTTTTCTTAAACACCTCCAAGGATGGTGACTCCACCACCTCCCTGGGCAGACCATTCCACTGAGAGATCACTCTCTCTGTGAAAAAGCTCTTCCTAACATCCAGTCTAAACCTCCCCTGGTGCAGCTTAAGGCTGTGTCCTTTTGTTCTGGTGCTGGTAGCCTGAGAGAAGAGGTTTACATCCACCTGACTGCAGCCTCCCTTCAGGTAGTTGTAAACAGCAATGAGGTCACTTCTGAGCCTCCTCTTCTCCAGGCTGAACAACTCCAGCTCGCACAATTGCTGCCCACAGGGCTTGTTCTCCAGTCCTTTCACCATCCTTGTCACCCTTCTCTGGACCCTCTCAAGCAGTTCATCATCTTTCTTAAACTGGGGAGCCCAGAACTGGACACAGTACTCAAGACGTTGTCTGACCAGCGCCGAGTATAGGGGGAAGATAACTTCCCTAGTCTGACTGACCACACTGTTCCTGATGCCATTGGCCCTCTTAGCCACCTGGGCACACTGTTGGCCCTCTGCACTTTACCACTCTCCAGCCACTCATCCCCAGCTGATAGCAATGCATGGGGATGTTGTGTCCAAAGTGAAGAAGCTGGAATTTGGACTTGTTGAATCTCATATTATTGGAATCTGCCCATTTCTCTAGCCTATAAAGGTCCCTCTGAAAGGCTCTTCTACCCTCTAGCAGTTCAACATTTGCCCCCAGCTTGGTAACATCTGCAGACTTCTTGATGGTGGACTCAATTCTGCCATCCATATTGTCAATAAAGATAATAAACAGTACCAGGCCAAGCACTGATCCCTGTGGGACTCCAATAGTGACTGTCCACCAGCTGGATGTGGAACCGTTTACCAACTCCCTCTGAGCTCGTCCATCCAACCAGTTGCTAAACCAACATAAAATGTTTCTATCCAACCTATGCTCTGAGAGTTTCTGCTGAAGCTTACCAGGGGAAACGGTGTCAAAGGCCTTGCCAAGATCCAAGTACACAACATCCATGACCTTTATGTCATCAACCAGGCAAGTCGTCAGTTCATGAAAGGAGATTAGGTTGGTCAGGCAAGACTTGCCTCTCCTAAATTCATGCTGACTAGGTCTAATATTGTGGTTATTTTGCAGGTGCTGCTTAATGACGCTCAGGATTGTCTGTTCCATGACTTTACCTGGGACTGAGGTCAGGCTGACAGGTCTATAATTTCCCAGATCATCTTCCCTGCCCTTCTTGAGGATGGGTGTTACATTAGCCAATTTCCAGTCTTCCGGTACAATCACTGGTAAGCCAGAACTGTTGATAAATTATAGAGAGTTCATCTGCCAGCTCTTAGGATGGATTCCATCTGGTCCCATAGATTTATGAGGATCCAAGCCACTCAGCAAGTGTCTAACTACCTCCTCCTGGATTACAGAGGGCTTATACTGCACCTCTACCCCTTCCTCCAGTTCAGAAGTCCCATTGTCCTGTAGGCAATCCGTCTTACTGTTAAAAACAGAGGCAAAGAAGGCATTAAGTATTTCTGCCTTTTCCTCATTATCTTCAGAGTGTTTGGAGCTAAGGAAGATGAAGGAAAATTGACTGTCTAGGACATACATGAACAATTCCTGGTCTTTTAGCTTCTGAATCGCTTCCTTGAATAATAAATAATAAGGTTTCCAGCCTGAATTGGAGTGAGACATACTATGGTAGGTAAAGGATTAGAATTTAGCACCAAAAAGCATATCACATGAATACTTCGGGATGTTTTGGGTGGCAAGAGTGTGACATCATCTCAGGGCATTATTCCAAGTCTAGTCCAGCTGAAGCTGGCCCACACTATGGGCCATGTCCAACTGTACTGAAATGTGGTAGTTGTACATAGGTGCACACATTTTCAGTCAGAAACTAATTTCTTCATTATTCTGAAGCTCAAATATTTCAGTTTTGCTAAGACTCTTACATTCTGTAAGTAAATACATATATTCAATAAAAATGCACTTTTTTTATCCTGTGAATTTGATGCTTCTTGAGAACAAAATGTTACTTTCTGTCTAACCAGAAAGAAATGGTTTACAATATCTTACTTCTACAGTTGCAGTCTGTTAATAATTATTTTGCTAATTTGTGGTTAGCTTAAAAAATAATAGATTCTGTGTGTGGTTTTTCAGTGAAAAATAGCCATTGTAGCGTTTGTCAGACTTCTTTCTGCCTCAGGGATCACTCTGAATACAGTTTATGGAATCAATTGAATTGAGTACTTCGTGACTTTGGTGTTTGTTTTTCCGCACTTCTCATCTGTCAACTGCTGTGCTCATTTTCTTTTCATTAGTATTGATATTTGCTTGAAGATGAGACCACCAGATTCAGTTCTCAGTTAAATGTGTGCAAATCTAGCAGAATAACATTTTGACTTAATGCAGTAAAACAGATCAGAAGTGTAATTCTGTGCTGCTTGCATGTCTCTCTTGCAAAGAAAAAAGAAAAAGACATCTTGAACACAAAATGTGTGTGGCCTTGCTGGATCCGTCAGTGGTTAACTCTGAAACTAGGATGGTGGGAGTTGAACATCATTTGTAACTTTCTTTGACATTTCAGAATAAGGGTTTGGTGTTACCTTGAATTTTTCCACAGGTTGTGACTTACGTACTAAAATTAGCTCTTGCTGAGGGTAAGCCTTAATAGTGAAGAGATTAATTACTTAAATGTAGATTCCTGGAACTAGATGCTCCACTATTGTCTTTGAGATGTTTTTCCCCATTAGTAAATTATGTGCAAACATTCAAAAGCAGCTATCTTTATTGGAGGTCTGATTTTAATGGGAGTGCTCACATAGTTGATATGCACTTCTTTCCTTTCAGTGCCTTAATCCTTTCACTGTCTTTAACCCATACTCCCACGTGTTTGAGAATCCTTTTCTAATCTCTGTAGAGCTCCCTAGAAAGAGCAACCAGACACAGAGCATCCAGCTGCCTGTTTGGTCTCTCCACCTGCCAGCTGGTGCCTGACTTTGCTCATCCCGACTGTGACTATTTTGGCTATTGCAGTGCTCGAGTTCTTCCAGCTATCGACCTCTGTTAGCTCTGTGGTCTTAAGCAAGAGCACAGCCTTAAGGAGGTGCAGTGGTCTGAGCAGTTACCTAATAGCTTGTTTGTTGCTAGGAATGTCCGGTTCCTTTGGCCTTTTGGCCTTCAGTGGGGTGGCCTTTTATCTTTTAACTGGCTTGTTACCAAAGAAACCAAGTCCCTCGTGGCTGTCTGCTCTCAGGTGTTGGACATGTGCTCCATAATACATCCTCCAGATGAATGTGAGCATCAGCTGTGTCAAAGACACTGGGAAAATAGTCCTACCCTTGAATCCAGTACATCCAGCAGGAAACATTCACTGTTTTTTGTGAACTTTGAATGAATCCATTGTTCAGTATTTCAGATACACCATATATTTTGTTGTCCATGATGACCATTTGCCCCTTGTAGCACCTGATTTTGTTTGTGCTGACAGTGTAGTAAAGCCGTCAGTTGGAGAAGGACTCGTGACTGGAGTGTTTGTGAATCTGTCACCTGCTTTTGTTCAGAAACCCACTGACCAAGCAGCTCTGATAGTGTGCTCATTCCTCAAACTCTTGTGTAAATGCAAAATATTTTAGCAGAATGTATGGAAGTATAGAGAAATCTCATGAACACAGTTTGAACTGAAGAACTGTTTGGAAATAATAGGAATGTTTACTGACATGTGCTCAATTCTGCTTTTTATATGAAAGGAAAAAGTGAATCCAAGCCTGGAATTGTACCAATATGTTTTTGCCCTTCCTCTCTAGAGCTAATTGAAACTGTAAGTATCAGTCAATAAGATATAATTCCAAAATGTTTTTTCACTGTATATAAAAGCCAATTCTTGAAGAATGCACCAAAACAGACCTGCCCAAATGAAATGTCTGAGATATGAGTTGACATAAAAGTTTGTATCAGCTCCCACTGAGAAGTTTCTTTACACAGTATTTTTAAGCTGCCAAAAGCTTTTGTACGTGCTAAGTTCTTGCCAATTTTCCTTTTTTAAACGAACTCAAAGGCAATTTTAAGTTACATGAGCCTGCAGAAAGAATATGAATTGGTGGCTGAACATTGCTTTTTATAAAATGCATTCAAATGACAACTGTATTTCTTGGAAATATTTTCAAAAAATAATTTGTTCCTTGAGTCAGGCTGTGTCTGCAGTGTTTCAGACAGAACAAGGAGCTGAGTGAGAAGGAACTGTAACAAACTGCTTTATTTCCCATCCACATCCTTTTCTGGCACTTGTTTATGCCTGGCTGTAGTGTGTATTTGTAGGAAATCAGAATTTAGCCTCCTAGTTTCTAATTTCCTGACAAATTCTTTTGTTTTCTGCTCAAGTAGTGCTTACTAGAAATAAGAGTCAGGATGTTCCAGCTATTTCTCAGTAAGAGGGGAATTTTTTGGACTTTCCAAAATTTCCATATTTAAAAAACTCCAAGAATTTCCAAATTGAAAAGACTTCTTGGTACACAGTCAGGTTGTCAGTTTAATATTTGTGATAAGAGTGAAGGCACATCTTGGATACAAAAAGCAAAATGTGGGATTGGGGAGAAACACAAGGGGAAGAATACTGGTTTACACTCATCCCATTGGAGAAAATCATCTAGAAAAGGCAAAGAAAGAGGAATTACTATGATTCAGCTCTCTGCTTTGCAGAGGCTGGGACCTGGAAGCTTAGAGCAGCTTTACTGTGTTAAGAATGACATGATTTTGGTCCTATTTTCCAGCTTACTGAGAAATCGTAAACAAATTTTGCTTTTTGATCCGTCCTTGGATAGAAAAGTTCCATAGCAACTTCTTGGGAGGGCTTTAATACCTCATG
Source organism: Pitta sordida (assembly GCA_013390025.1). Classification (NCBI taxonomy): domain Eukaryota; kingdom Metazoa; phylum Chordata; class Aves; order Passeriformes; family Pittidae; genus Pitta; species Pitta sordida. The sequence continues at coordinate 64,268 of WEKX01004205.1, read as the reverse complement.
CAATTCAAAGCAGACTTACTGAAATTGGAAAATTACAGAGAAGGGCGGGGAGGATCAGCAAAATTAGCCCATGACTACATTTATATGTACATAAAAACTGGGCCTGGACTGGCCTGAAAAATAACTACGAATAAATATGATGAAAGCCATGAAAATTAAGCGTGGTCAGAGGCATGTAGGCTCTTCTTGCAGTTTTTTCTCTCAACAGTGAGAGAAGATGAAGTAGAAATCATCAAATTAAACAAATGGGAGACAACTTTGTGGGGGAAAAAATTACAGAATTAATATTAAAATTGGATATATGCTGATACCATCTCAGGCTGGAAACCTGCAAGAGTGCAAGTTGAAAGTATTAAGGAGCTGATGTGTTCTGTACTTTTACCTAAACATCTGCAGACTCACACAGGTGCAGAAATTTGGGTTAAATCCTATGTGTTAAGTCCAACTGTGCTTGCATAAACTGGAATTTAGTGTGGCATCCAGGTGAACATTTAGTACTTTGCTACTGAACAGTATTTTACTTGGCATGGTCTTGCCTCTTACACATGCCAAGTAGCGAAGCACAGTGGTGAGTGTCCCCACCTCTCCTGGGGGAGACAGGCAGTTCGATTCCTGCCAGGGAGGCAGTGGTGCTGTTTAAGAGTTGGACTCAATGATCCTTGTGGGTCCCTTCCAACTCAGAATATTCTGTGATATTCTGTAAAATTCTTCTCCCAGGAATTATTTAGCATTTATTGCAGGCTGTGGTCCCTGCAGCAGGGAGTCAGCTGGTACGCGGTTCTGTGCCTGTGCACCAGGAGCAGCCCACCAGATATTCCTTGCTCTGAGGCTGGGATAACTGAAGGAGTAGAACTGGATGGATTCTCTCTCTTTTCTGATGAAGTTAGGTTGTATTTAGTTTTAATGACTTTACATGGGCTTTCACAAACTGTAGGGCTCTCTCTGGGACTCTAACCACTGCTGGTTTGGTATTTTCATTTATTTTTTTACGTTCTTATTTTGGTAAAACTGAAGATTATGTATTTGTTCTAAATCTCAATTAGGATTAGTAATTTTAAATTAAGAAATTAAAAATAAAGGCCTGGAAAAGTGAAACAATTCTTTGCGTTTACAGAAAGTTTTGTCACAGTAAGAAATACCATATCAGACGTTGATACTGTCTGTTTGACTATATGGTTTTGTTTTCTGTGTTCCAAGAGAACAGAAAGAGAAGGGCAATGTCAAAAGGATGAAAGTGGTCGTTTTCTCTTTTCTACACATCAGATTTAATTGATGTAAATCTGACTTCCAGAGGTTTATACTTCATCCTTTTTTTTTTTCTAAAATAAGAAAATAATCTTACTTATCTGCTTTTGAAATGTGTGCTTTTTCTCTGCCAAAATGCCAGTATTTAGCTTTCAATTATAGGATCCAGATGGTGAATTATTATATGCAGTTCCTTTCTCAATTGCTTAAGATACCCACAGGCATTAGAAGAGAATTCACAGGAATTTGTAACATTGAATATATGTTACAAGTGTGTGAAATCAAGCACAATAACATTTGTACAGTTAGCTGGCACATGTATGGAGGGGAGTATGTTTTAGTACTTGAAAAAAATACCAATGAAGAAGATTCCAGAGTATTTTATATCAATATTATGTCATTGTAGATGTTGATTCTGACCTTGAGTAAACGAATGAAATGCCTGACCTCCTTTTGCTTCAGTTATTCTAGATGGAAAATTGAGTGAAAAAGTGGATTCTCTTCATAAACCAGATGTCTGATCTGTGGTTTTCTTCCTAAAGAAAAAGGAAGATCGTTCTTGCAACATAGCATAGATGTGAATAACAAGGATTAAAATTGCAATCAGAAAAGCTTGCAGCAGAAGCCAAAGTCACAGCTGCATTGACATATCTGGAGATAGTGTAAATTAAGATGATTAAATTATTTAATCACCTTTCATGGCCCTTCACTACTGTGTGTGTTGTTATCAAGGACTGATTCCAGTCCAAGTAGATGAAAACAAAAGGGGGTAATGTTTGTTTGAAATTTCCCAGTGGATGGAACTAAAGAAGAAATTAAAGTAATTGCATATTGTGCTTTTGTACACATCAGCAGGACAGCATTGCTAATGGAAAGTTTATTCTTCCAACCTGATTGCTGTTGAAAGAAGCAGCATTTTATTTGGTTAGAGAGAGTAAGTGCAGGCCTATTTCTACCCAACCTGTGCAAAGCCAGCCAGGACAGCATCCTGTGGTGGCTGCACTCAGCTGTGCTCTCTGTGAGTGCAGTGCCGCTGTGCCCCAGGGACCCTGGCGCTTGCAAAGGTGACCAGCTGGCAGCTTCACAGCTCAGTACCAGCACCAGCGGCTCTGTTCTTCATGCTTCCCCCATGGCTCCTGTCTCCAGAGGGCTGATGACGTAGGTGAGGAACAGCTGCAATCATAAAATCTGTGATAATGGTGTTCTGTAAGTAATACCATGTGGTAGTGGCTGGAGGTTTTGGGGTTGCATAAGTAGGTTTTCCAGCACCCTTTGTAGCCCTGTGACAAGGGAGTGTGTTTTATTCGTGCCAGGTGAGGGTGGGTTTCCAGCTTGGAAAGCTGTTGAAATGGTGCTGCTCTTCTCGTAGTGGAAGCTGATTGAAACATTGCAGTGGTGAAGAGGATTGGACCAGTGTGTGCGGAGGGAGCAGCGTTCCTAGGCTGTGGGAGATGAAGAGACTGCTTCTGGCTCAGCCAAGCCTGCTTCCCAAACCAGAGGATATCATGGCATTCTACAGGAGCTGTAAAATCAGCAAAGGAGTAACAAATGGCTTTTTGAGTGTCAGTGTTATTAGCAATGAAATGGTCCTTGAGTGCTCTGTGTGCGATCAGCNGCTTTTTGAGTGTCAGTGTTATTAGCAAGTTCTTATGGGTGTTTACATGACCATGTTGAGGTGATGAAACAGTCCTTGAGTGCTCTGTGTGCGATCAGGCTGGGGGCTGCCAGATTACCCTCCCAAGACCTTCTCCTCGGGGACTCCCTGGCCGTGGGTGAATTGCTCTGACAAGGCACAAAGGGACTGGCACATATGACCTGTGGACAGCTCCTGTCACCACCAGTTCAGCTGGAGGGGGTGTTTTAACCTTTCATGCACCAGCCTCTCATAAATGTGTTCTGTGTGAATGCACTAATATGTGGGGCATGAGGCGAAGGTGAAGGCACTGATGGAGAAATTGCTGAGATCAGCACACTGTCCAGCTGGGAAGAAAAGAATTGGATTGACATAGGCGTAGTCTGAGATCAGGGATTGCTATCTGCAAAGATCTGTTAGCAGAGCTCTGAAAGGTGTAACGACTCTTTTTCATGGATATTTATGCAGGGGCACTGTCCCCATGCCTTGGAGTGTTCACCTTGTATTCTGATGTTATTTTAACTGTGATGGATTCCCAGCCCTTTGCCTGTATGGATGTGTGGCAAAATGCATCAGCTATTCTAAAGGCTTTGTGGAGTGTTTGTATATGCAAGGCTTGATGTATCAGCTTAAGCTGTTAGGCAATATGTGAAGTTGTATTTCTCAAAAAGACAGTGCCATTTGCTTCCATTTGATTCAATACTAGAATGCCTTAGCAAAAATTTGCTTCATGTGTGGTTTTTCTAACTTTTTTTTTTACCTATCTGTTTGCATTGTTTTGCTTTCATATTTATACTTTTTATTTTTCTTTTAAAGGTTATTTTCAAAGCAAGGATCAATAGTGAGCATTTAATTCCAACATATGATCCCTTCTTGGTTTGGTTTGGGGTTTGTTGGGGTTTTTTTTTGTTTAGGGGGGAGGAGTAGGGGAGAGAATGTTCAGTCCTTCACAAAAGGATTGGAATGGAGGTCACTAGTGCTTTCTGTCATCTTTGTTAGGCGCGAGTCAAAAACACCTATATGTGTCTGTCTCCAGCATAGTATGTAATTTGCTTTACCTGTCCAACATGAAGCTTTTGGGAGGTGCAGTTTTTAGTTGCATTCACAAACCACTCGAGAGCACACGGTATTCCCGATGCCTGGACAATGCAGGTAAGATGAGTGTGTGGTGTCCAGTCATTGTCACCTCAGCTTTTGTCTCACAGTCCCACTAGTAGATTTTTGGCACTTGTATCTGAAAAAACACATTCAATGTGTTACCACTCAGTATAATAACTTTCAGAGTGGGCACTCTGATGGAGAAAGGACGACAGGTTATACCTTTTGTGTCTGGCTTTGTCCAAACACATAGCTCAGTTCTGGTAGTGTTTCCCTGTTCAAGGTATGACATAGGGTGATGAGGGACCTGCTGGGGCATTGATACTGAAAACTAAGTGAAGAATACAGGAAAAGCAGCACCACTATGCATACTGGCACTGCCTTCATGCTGTAGGATATTAACTGTGTTAATCTCCTCAGGGCATACCAGCTAGGTCTCCAAGTCTTGAAACAATAGTGTGAAAAAAAAAAAAAAAAATGTATTAGAGAATAGTATCTTAAGGCCAGGTAGACACACCTTGCCTACCAGGCCCAATCCATGCCTGTTACAGGTAAAATTCCGTACATATACATATATGGACTGAACTTTTCCGTACAGCTCGAGGCTCTATTCTTGTTCTCCCCATTAAAGTAACCTTTACTTATATGATTATATGATTATGCTTAGATGACAAACCAAGTACATATACATGTATAAAGAGCCTTTTCTAGGATACCATGTTTTTCTTATCCCCAGTACCTGAGCTGATAGCTGCATGCCCACTATTGCTAGTGCCATGGTGGCAGAATGAAGGATTGTTTCTATTTCTGCCCAAGGGCCAGGTGTTGGGCAGGACTGGCATCTTCTGAGTTTTCTTCAACGACTATTGCTGTGGTTCTACCAGGAGCTCTGACTTGCTGGAAATGCCACAAACCATTCAAGGGAGGTAGGCAGGTTCTTATCTGCACTCTGCCACATTGTGAATCGTTAAGTGTGTCAGACAGATCCTCAGTACTGGTCTATGCTCCAAAGATTGCCTGAATGGCATTGTCATTGCAGTGGTCTTAGTTAATACAAGTTCCATTTCACAGTTTAATTTTAGAATGGGGTAATGTGCAGTTGATGAGGCTTGTTCCAACAAAAGAATTTTTTTACTTGTTAATTAAACGTTCTCAAATCTGCTAAACAAAAGGCCTGAGTCAGGATTAGCTGTGTAGTGACTGTGAATGTGCAATTATTTATATTTAGACTGTCATAAGTCAAGACTGTTTTTGACTTGCACTTTTTACATGTCAGCATTGGTCCTGGACCGAAGTCCTGAGCTGAAGGGAAGCATTCACTATCTGAAATTTGCTATGAGTTTGAGGTTAGCATGAGATATTTTTTTCTCTTCTAAATTTGGGGCAGGGGGAATGCCAGTGTGACTAACTGAAGCATCAGTTCTCAATTCTTCTCAGTTGAAGTTGGTGGATTATGTTATTTTAGAAGGTCAATATGGTGAATTCAGTATTTGCTACACAGCATCCCAAATACTCAGGATGGTTTTGAGTGTCTTTATGTGAGTTGAAGAGAAACACTTTAGGAGCTTAAATTTTTTATCTTTCTATGTTGGCTAACAAAACACTCATGAAATCATTTTCCAATGATTGCGTGACATACTGTAGAAGTGGATTTGTTTATTCAATCGTATTTTTTTACATATTGCTGTATATCACAATTCAATCTGAAGTAAATGAAATATGACCATTAATAGATCTAAAAGAGAAATTAGGAGTTCTAGAAGTCATGTAGGAAAAGAGAATTAAAAGGTTCTTTAATAACCTGTCACCGCTGTCAGAAAACTAAATGCTAATGGCTCTGCAGTAAAAGGAAAGCATAGCTATTTCTTGAGTAAGCATATTAAATGTTACTATCTTCCTATCTAGATATTAATAAGTTGCTTAAAAAATGCTGGGAGCAGATGAATGTGTCCCACAAAGACAGCAGAGCAAAGAGCAATTAAACACTGAATTGACTACCTTATGTAACATTGTTTTTTGAAGGGCTTCAGCATCTTTATTTTCACTGCATATATGAATTGAGTACAGTAGTTCACAAATGTAAACCAAGGCTTGTGGTTTTCCTGTGACCAAATATATACCTCTTTTCTTGGAATAGCTTCAGTATTGGATAATACTTCTCATCTTATAGATAGTAGTTCTGAATTTAAAAGCAGCACAGGAGCTTCCTTCATATTAACATAACCAATTTTATGGTCATCTTAAACTACTTGGTATCTTTTAACTGAAGAAATAGAGAAGGCTTGAGGGGAAAATAGGATATCCTTTACAGTCATAGTGATTCTAGTGAAGTTTGCTTTCTATTTCTGCTACAGGACAAGGCATTATTAGGTATTTGAATGGTTTTTTATTCCCCATTACAAGTGTAGAAGGATTTGCATTCAAAACAGATCTAAGAAAGTGGAGTCTTTATTTACTGATGTTTACTATTAGTTTGGTTCATATCTATGTGTGAATGATGTAGCTTACTTGTTATTTCATTGCTTCAAACTTTTAATGCCTTGATGTTGAGAAAATACAATGCTGACAGCCTTTAGCATCGCTCCTGGAAACCTGTCTGTCAGAGATATGGAAATAAATGAGGATTAACAACATTAGGAATGAAAATCCTATGCACAAATGGTATTTGGTGGAGTAAACTTGATAAAAACCAGCTAGAAACCTGAATCTAAGTTCATTTGTTATATTATTTTGGAGTAATACAAGTTCATTAACATTTCAGGAAGTGATGGTGACCCTTATCTCAGTGGAAAGGACACCCCAGAAGGGCTTCTCCGTGCTGCAGGAAGTTAGGAGAGTCTTCCCAAGGAAAGGAAAGATGGAACTCTGATTGTTCTGTGTGACAGTTAAAACAGTGAGTGGATGGGTGAAGAGCTTCTGAGAGGAATTTGACACCTGCATGAAGTTAAGCCAGCAGAGCTGAAAATGCCAACATTAACTTCTGGCGAGGACCTCTTGTCTTGGCAGCCACTTTCACTGTGTTATATGAGAGACACCAGGGACTCTGGTATAGATGGCATGGTAGTTTGAGAGAAAACGAGGGTGATTCAACTTGGTTAATGTTGTGGTTCTATACTGGTAGTCACTTGAAACATCTGCATACCTTGGCAAAGGGTTTTTGTTGTCTTTTCTGTTTTCTAGACACAGACAGTTTTCACCAGTAGGAGTACAGTGAAATCTGTCTTAAGCAGTTGCACAGCAGGCTGATAACACCCACTTTAAAGGAGGTGATCTTCTTGAAGACAAAGCTGAGTGACAAAGATAATGATGATATGGGATATTAATTCCTGAAGTTTGCACCACATTTTAACTGTGTGAGAGGAGAGCAAACTGATTAGATGAGTGTGGTTTTGTAGCTCTCGGGTCAGACATGCTGGGCTCAGTGTGACTGTTCTGGCACAGAAATCCAGCACATGGGACAGTCCTTGGAACTTCTGCAGAGGTTTGTTGCTTTGGATCAAATGTTACTAATGCTGCGAAAATGTGTGAAGGAGTGCATAGAACTCAAAATAATTTGTTAGAAATAAAAAGAAAATGCCACTTGGGGTAAAGTTATAGATCTCAGAGTACCTTAATAAAACAAGTTGTGAAAAAGATTCTTATTGTCCAATTTACAAAAAAATCCAGAATGAGAAAGCAGAAAAACTATCACATTGTCTTAGTTATGCACAAAAATATTAAGTGAAAACAAAATCGTAATGCATGCCACAAAAAGGCTGTGTGCATAGGGGAGTGTAGCATTGCTGCTGCAGCAGGATGAATCCTCAGCTGGAACAAAGAAGAAAAGGTTCTGTGTGTGTGTGCACATGTGTGGGCACTGAGGGGGTTTGTTCAGTTTTAAAAGACCTTTGTGCCCTGCCAGCCTTCAGACAGCCAAGCACGGGGTGAGTCTTCTACCTTAATTAAGAATACTTTACTTGGCCATGTCACTTGCTCCCATTGCCACTGCAGTTCTGAGGCACTGAGTGAGGGGCTTCTAACCTGTCCAGGTACTGCTGGGAGTGCCCCTGTGTGAGGCAGCAGACAAGGGGAGCTGCTGAGATTGCGCCTGTGTGGGGCATCTGGGGTCTGGCAGCTTTACAGTCATTTCTAAAAACAGGTTCTTACAAGCCAGAAATTTATTTTAGGTATCAGCATATTGGCTTTTCTATCCCCTTTTTATAACTGTCTGCAGATTTAGGAATTTGCAGGGTGCTTCCTCATATTGATGTTTCGTGCTGCTTTGAAAGGGGAACTGCTACCTTGGTCCAAAAGCAGAGATGGTCCTGGGCCCTGGCAGCACAAACCTGTCAGTGTGTGCTTTGTGTTGGAAGCCTGCTACTGAGGGGCTCAGTGGGAGGTGGCTGTTCTGTGAATGACTTTTTTTATCTTGTAGGCACACATGCACATGAAGTAAGAGTGCAGCTGTTTTGACTTTCGAATCAGGGAGGGTATTGAGGAGAAAGGATGTGATGGTGTTTGAGACAAAGATAGATGTTCAGTTGCAGTGTTTTTTCTACAACTTCCTATTTCGATTTGCATTAGATGTGAGGGCTGGATGCATGTATGGTTTAATGACACACTCTTGCCTTAATACCAGAATATTATTCACAGGAAGAAATGAGTTATTGCTGGTTTTCTTCTTCTTTCTGTTCAGTTACTGTGGATACAGCGTGTAACTTTTAGACGTACTTCCCCCTTGAACAGTGCACGCAGCTTCCAGTTGTTATGCTGAAGCTGCTGAAGGAAGAAGGTTAAAGGATCACAGTTTTTAAAAAGAGATTTGTTTGCTGCTTAATTCCTACGGATACAATGAGCTTTCGTGGGAGATTCAGAAAGGAGCCCAGTGAACTGCGGAAGAAGAGAAAGACCGTTAGGCGAGTGAATCAAGGAGAAATTCACAGATTGAGCTGTGTGAGTATGCACCCCTTCCCCCTCTTCTGTGAAATTGCTAAGAAATTGCGGGTCAGGCACTCTGCACTACGCATAGGAGAGAGTAGGATTTATTGTTCAGTGTGTATGTAAGATTGACCAAGTCTCATTCAGCCTGTGTGATGATGTACTGGACATTGGAAAATGAGTACCGAAGTCTGAGATTGAAGCACAGGAAGTTCAGGAGTTTACAGAAGTCCAAGTGCTTTAGGGAAAATTTTTTAACATTACTTTGTTGATCAGATATGTACTGATAGCGTCAGTGCGTGGTAATCTCTCTAACACCTCATAGGAAGTGCCTGGTAGTTCCAGAAAAATCCATAAGGCTGCTTCTGGAGTAGAAAGTCTGTACTATTTCAGATTTCATGATCTGTGATGGGCATCTCTCAAGGCCAGGAAGAGGAGGAAAACACTGTCCTTCTGCAGTATGGGGAGCAAATGGAAAAAGCTCCTGAACTCTTGGTGGAAAGCTAGAGCAAGGTTCTGCCTCATGAGCTAGACAGCAGCTTTGCCAGTGATGGATTTGGGCCAGGATTGAGCCTTCTGAAGCTCCACTGTGACCACCATGATTCTCTCATTAACTGCGTTTTGCCTAACCTAATCTGACTGAAATTAAAACTGACAATAATTTCGGGTAAAAACACTTAGAGCCTGCTGTTGAGGAGTCTTAGGCAAATACTGGTTTTCAGTGGTATTCTCTGGTATTCTCTCAACTTGAGAAACTACTTTAGATCATAAAATATTTAATGGCTTCCCTAAAAGAGGCAACAAATTCTGTTCTTCAAGGAGAGAGGTGTTTAGTTTTCTTCTGTAGTTTTGTACATCCAACTACAAAATTCTGTTTGCATGTGCCTGCTGAGGGCTCTTTCAAGGCAGTCCTGCATGTCCACTGTAACAGAATCAGTGATAATATGCCAAGGAAGAGTGTTGTCATTAACTTTTTTAAATGGAAAGGAAAAGAACTTTGCAGTTGCAACTCTTGGTCATAGATTAATATGGTTTGTAGTTTATCTTCTGGCGTGTTTGGGTTTTGCTTGTGACTGCTGTTTTGTATAGGGGTTTTATATGGAGCTGGGTCTTTTTGACAAGGGTACTTGACAGTGTAGTTCTGTTGCCCTGAGCTGTTGGGATACAGTTGGAGATATACCACGTTTAATCTTCATGGTCTTGGGTCCATGGAATGAATGCTGGTGGTGCTACTGAAAGCGTCTAACCCTGAGAGTTCTCAAGGCTTTGGTAGGAGCTTGAATTGTCCTCTTAAATTCTGGTTAGAAGGAATTTTTGTACAAGTTCTGACATTATTAATGCTCACCAAAAGTGGATGAAGCCTTACAGGAAAGTATAGATGGAAATAAAGCCTGTATAGTAACAATAAGCCAGCAGCCTGCCTGCATGTAAAGAGGAATATAACTTTTCTCTTTTACCTGTATCCTCTGATAACAGAAACTGAGTATTCAATTTAGTGGTGTCAAAGAACCCTTAAATTTTATTGATTCTTCGAAATCCCAGTGATGCATGAAACTCAGAGTGCGTACAACCCTGTGCCTGTTGCCTTTAATTGAAAATAGGCAATGTGCCTTTTTTTATCAGAGACTTGTTGGTCACACGGCACTTGCCCTGACATGGCTGGCTGCTGTGTGCCTGGGACATAACTTGGCTTTTCAGGACAATCTGTACTGATTTCTGTTTTTTTTAGACATAAGATAGATTAAGATGGGTTCACTGTGTCATATTATTCTGTGAAAGTATTTCTCAATATCTTGTTTAGCCCTTAGGAAGTGGAGGCACACTTGGCTTTTCTTGCAATCTATGTCTCTCTGCCCAATATTTCATAATTGGAGCATGTTAAATCTTTGGCCTACAGGCACTTTTTGCTATCAACCAGCAGCCAGCCTCTCCTTCATGCATCAGTCCTCCAGTGCTGCAGATTTCAAAGTGGTGTTACTCTCACTGCGTCTGTAAAGGCTTTTGTATAAGGGGACCTTACTGCATATGCTACGTTTAGACCTGTGTTTTCTGTAGATGGACTTGCATTATTTGCTGGAAACCTCCTTTTTTTTGTAAAACTAATTATCTGATTAGCTTTAATTGATTGTAGTTTGTTGATTCAGCTCAGTGTTATTGACTGCTTTTTGCTTTCATTTACATCCTGTGTATGTAAATGCCTTGATAGCCAGATAATTGATTGGAGTTGGTGTCAAGGAAACAATTATAATTTTGATGGCATGGTGAGAGTTGAGTTTAAAATGGTCACGTATGAATTTTACCAGTTTTAACAGATAAATCCACTAGGGAATAACTTACAATCATTTACTCAGATATGTAGCGTGAGAAATATCTGTAACGTGTGAGGAGATAAGTGACCACAGTGTAGGTAGAGAAAGAGGGTTATTCATTGAGGAAAATGAAGCAGAACAGCATATATGAGATTTGCCCCATGGGACAGTGACTTATTACTAAGTACTCTAGAAGTCAAATGGTATTTTTGAAAAGTTTGTTTAGAGCTAATGCAAACATTTTTTGGTTGTTGTTTTTGCTTCAGGGGCTTCTGAAGTGGTTGAGCCCTTTCAAAACAGTTGTTTGCTCAGTAGACAGGTCTAGGTCTTCATACATCTAAATTTTAGGTTTGAATTGAAGGTGAACAATGGATATTTGCTTGTGTGCTGCATGGCAACTTCATCCAACATACGATAGTGATCAAAGTCTTTAGCATCAGGGCATGATCAGAGCCTTTCTTTCAGTCCTGAAAAATAAATTCTCCTATATACTGTAAAAACAAAGTCTACTAAAAAGAAATCTTATTTTCAAGGTAAATAAAACTGTTTTTAAAGATAATTCTGTGCTGTGCACAGTGTTATATAAAATATACCCCCATTTTAGCAGCATGTTTTTGCTAGATGAGCCTGATGGAGTGGATGAGCGAGGAACACCTGGAATATCCTTGGAATACCTTGGAACACCTGGAATATCCTTGTTGTACTTCCCCTGAACCTGTACACAGATGACTGTGGTAGATGGCTCCATCTATATACATATAAATATAAACTTATTCATCCAGCTCACACACATGGAAGGGACTAGTTTGCCTCTTGCTGTGACCAGTTCTGTTATTGCTGTGTAGATGCTCTAAGTATCAGAGCTGGGGTTCTACTTTTGCTATGAGTGTCATCTGAGTGCCACTTTAGGGCAAAATTTGGGAGTATCTTTTCTTCAAATGTAGATTTTCCTGAGACTACACTAATTCTATATGCGGAGTTACATGTATATACATGTATTATATGTGTGTGTGTATGCACGGACAGACCCAAAAGTGACATTTACATAAACTTCATACTGGTGGGAAAAAAGCTTTGGTCAAATCCAGCACTTGCAGGTTACTTTTGTTAATGTTTCTTTCTGTGGCCGTGACTCTGCCCACCTGAAACTGGGCTAGAAAACGAGAACACGAAACAAAGTGTGTTTACCGAATAGTTGAACTAGACTCACTTCAGCATCCCCTTTGTGGTGCACAGAACACTTCTCCTTTCCTGGGGGACAGTGATCACTAAAGAGTCAAGTGGCCCAGCACTCCCGCTCTGTTGGCAGCTCCTCTCTGCTCCTCCCCAGCTCCCATCCCTTCTGCCCAGTCCCCTTCCACAACATCCTACCTGTCTGTCCAGATGTCTGCATGAAGAAGCGTGAATTGCATCTTTGGCTTTTGCTTGCTTTCGCTATGAATAGATGCAGTGTGGTAGCTTCAAAGAAAACCTTTTGTTACTAAAACTGCACTTTTTTGACCTAGTTAAGGTCAGGTAAGGGGAGAAAAAGTGGCTGAGTGTTGCTAGGTTAGAGATCTGTGTAAGTTAATTTTTTTTTAAAAAACCCTTATGGTGCTTTACCAAACTTTCTTGTTTTTTCCCCTAAAGTAACCTATGGGCAAATATTTAGTCTAGGCTTCAGAGGTCCTCAAAATTTATGAGCTGGCTTTTTTGACATTTTGAACAGCCAACCGATTAATTTAGTTTTAAAACTTAACAATTTTATTAGAGGTCTTGTCAGTGGCTGATTTTATTAGCTGCAAGATTAAATGAAATCTCTTTATCTCCTTCCTAAAAAGAGTTTCCAGATTCTGCATAAACAGAGAGCACAAGAAAGTTATTGTCTTGTTACCTTGAATATTTTCTGAAAGGTGTCCTGCTAATTTTATCCACTGTTTAAAATGACAAATGCTAGTCAATGAATATGTTCATGCCCATGCATATATATTCCAGTTTCAGAAAACACTGCAGCAAGGCTCCAGCATCAGGTGTATAACTGTGGATGAGAAACAGAATTCAGGAAATGCTTATGACTAAGTCAAGCGTAGCACAAAACATCCCCTCTCTCACCCCAACTGGATGCCTTGCTGAACCAACAGTCCTGTGTGGCTTGCACATTTTAGCCTGGAGTGAGGTAGTGTTATGAGGCCTAGGGCTTTCCAAATTCATAACGAAAGCAATGATAAATTCTAACTTGAGAAATAAGGGGTATTAGAAAGAGTTGGTCACTCCCAGTTGCCTGAGAACAGGTCTTTGTGGCTTGAGCAGCCTTAACCCTGGTCGCTCAGCTTGCTGTAGAAGCTACATGTGCCACTGAAGGCTCCAATGGCTTCTGATGACCCATTAGTTAAATGAAAATTTTCTGAGCTAGCTTATCAAGATGAGAGGTGTTTCCATTTTTCAAATATTTAACACACTGACTGATCTTACCGTAACTTTTAAAGCTGGAAAATATACAAAGTACACCTCTATAGGTTTTGATCCATGAAATAGTGGTAATGTAAGCAATTAGGATTCATCCTATCCCAGCTGTGTCTGTACAAAGTAAGTCTCATTTAGTCAAGCAGGTCCCTAATTGGTGTCAATCAGAATTTTCTTTGAATAAAGAGTCTTTAATGGGCAAAAATTACTTTTCATTTTTATTATTCCCAGGAGGCTCTTCAACACATTTCCTTGCTTTTGCTCTGCTTGAGCTAATGGTTACTGTAGAGTTTGGCAATTTGTGAATCACTAGGAATTCAGGGATTGAGTTCTTTGTAACTCTTTGCAGTTTTCTGTGTAGCAGAATCCTGTGGGAACTGGCAATCCCTGTAATGAAATTTATTGCCACGTTGGCTTCACTGCTGACACTGAAGAGTGTATCAGTTGTGCTGTGCAGCCCTGATTGGATTCTTTCCAAGTGCAATTCTCCAAGGTTTACTGAAAGTCATAACTAATTAAACATATTGGACCTGACAAGTGAATACATTTTAGGGTGTGAGGCACAAATATGTGGCACAAATTTTCTTTGTGCCACATAATTTAACAAATGTTAACTATGGATCACATACTGAGCCAAAGGAAGTTTTTGTAATGTGGCCAGAGAGTTTGTTGACTGTAAATAGATGCAGAACAGGCCAAGCAGTCGTAAACAGGAGGAGTTCTGAATCAAAAGGATTGCTTGCTGATTCTGGATATGCTTCCCTGTCCATCCCCCAAATACCTTTTGCAGACCTTGAATTACTTCCCCTGTGCTTGAAATGTAAAACTGATTTTCCTTAAAGGAAATCTATAACATGATGTGGAGTGTGTTGGGAGCAGAGGCAGGGAAGGCCAGTGGGGTGAGAGCATTTTGTGTGGATGAGACCTATCACTCCCAGCTCAGCTGCTTTTGAGGGTGTTGGAGGAACCATAATCCCTTTGTGACTGCACTGCCTCCGCTCGCTGGGTACAAATGCTGCTGTGGGACTCACTGCCAGGAGTGCAGTTGGTCTTGGGCTGCTCACCCATGATCTCCATCTTTCTTTCTTGTTTATCTGTTTCTTTAACTTTTTTTCTTCCTGGTATGGGGAAGAGAAGGAATTGATTTAAATATCCATGTTAAATCTAAGAAACTTTAGATACATGGCATTTGGTGTCAGAATAATTTATTATTAAAGCATTAGAAAATCACAGTATTTGGTCTACTTTATTTTTAGAATGGGGAACTGTTTGGGGTGACTATCCAGAGACTATTGGTCTCTTACATCATTTCCTCCTTTAGGGAGTGTTCACGGAAGTATAACTTTAGGAGGCTGATATATAGTTATGAAGAGAGCATGGGTACTAGCACCAGTTCACAATGTCTGTGCAGCTGGCAGCAAGCCAGGTACCATATCTTATTCTGTAACATCACTTTTGTGGGTATTTTCGGTCATTATTACTGGGAAAAAGTAATGCTTTTATACCTAGACCAGAAGATGATGGCTATGAAGCCATATATCACTCATGGAATCTGGACTGTTTCACCCATGGGAAATTAAATAGAGATTATTCTCCTGTGGTATTGGCTCTGAACTTCATTTAACAGCTCTTCAGTATTCCAAAAGAGTGTGAAAAAGTTGGCTCAACAATATTCAAAACTACACTCTACAACACTGACAGAGTGAATGGTACTGCTGAGATGGTTGTAGCAGGTGAAGAGTCAGAGAGTGACTTTTTACTAGATGTATTCACAACCATTTCAGCACAACTAAATTCATTACTCGCTTGAGATGGAGACTATAAAAAGCATTATAAAAACCCAAGCCAGCATAATTTGATGTTGGCACAGATTGCTAGGTTGGCTTGTTTCCAAAAAGAACAGACAAGTTAAATTGAGACGAGGCAGCGCTATGGTTATTAAATTAGCTTTAAATCAGCCCTACTCATTTACAGATCTTTGCTAGTGCTTGCAGGGAGAAATTTGCTACTCCCAACATCAGTGTTTCTGTCTGACCATGAGAAGAAAACTGAGCAGATTTATTATTAAAGCATTAGATAAACTGCTAACTAACCAGCTTCAACTTCCCATCACAACTACAACACTAAGCATTGCAGTGCTAAGCTTTTCCAAGTCCAATGTACTGGCTCTACTAAGGATGGAGTCAGTGTCCACAGTGCATAGTCTTAAAGTCTGTGAAAACATGCAGAATTGATGAAGAGAGGCATCATGTTTATTACACTGTTATGCTTGATGTTGGCAGGGAATGGACTAGAGTATTTCTGCAGCCAGTGTATTGACAAGGATGGGCTATTACTTGCATCTCTGATTTATGGGAGCTGGCATTATACAGCATTGTATTTTATACAGGGTTTTGCTGTCATGACATTTTATTGCATCAATAGAAAAACATCACCATAAATATCGAAGTGCTTTACTGAAAAGTTTTTGCATTAAGTTTGGTGATGTCGCATCTACTTATCTTTAGTTCAGGTGTGTAATCTATCTCAAAAGAACTCTGTTAACATCTGTTAAAATGTTTCCATCAGATTGTGCCCTTTGCAGCACCAAGTGTAAGAGAATTAGTGCTGTGGGAACAGTGACATTCCTATGGTTTCTCTTTTTCTCTGCTTCAGGGTTTTCTCAAGTTGTGTTCTCGTCTCATGTAAATGACCTTGCAGCTGCCAAGGAGCAGTTTTCCCCTGGAGTGTTTCAGCAGCTTTCAGCAGTGGCTTTCTGAGCATTGCCATTTTCTGAAAAGCAAAGGGAGGGCAATGTGACATAGGTGACCCTGCCTTCCTGAATCCAAACATGTGTGATGTTAATTTTGAAAGAGATGTAGCTATGTTCACCCCAACCTTACAGGGATTTCCAGGGGGAAGAAGGAATACCTCTTCATTCTTCCAGCTGCAGCAAAAAGGATAGTTTCCATGGACATGGAGAACCTGCAAATGCAGCACATTTTTATGGGATCTCCCTGTATTTCAAGTAAAGTCCCAAGATTTCTGAGATTTCCCAGATCTTCTGTAGTCTACAACCTCAATAGGAAGGTGACTACTTATGTCATTTGTTTATTTATTTGGATTCTTTAAGAGATTTTGAAAGCTTGACATTCATGATATTTCCAAGAAACATCTGACCAAGATTAATACTGTGTTGATATCTGGTTTTGGAGAATGGACACTTATGATTTCGGTGACATGCCTGACTTACTAAAAGCTGGGCTTGTTCCAAAACCATTAGCCTGACAAAATCAGCTGTGGAAAAGGAGGGTTCTCAATGTAGACAATGTCACAAACTCTCTGCAGAAAATGTTCACGTTTTAGTGAAACCAGTACACAGGAAAAACACCTGAGTGAAACACTGGTGCCTCATAAATGTCAGTATGTGTATTTTTTCGCTTTGAGTTTTCTTGTTCTAAGATTTCCTACTGAAAGTAACAATTGCACTACAAGTTTGCTTTCTGCAAACTTTGTTCCGACCAGGGCATCATTACCAAAATGAGTGCTACAGCAGAGATGGTACACTCAACGTGCACTGATGTTTTCTCTTCATAGTTTTAACTCCTTGAAGCTTATGTTTATAGAGGACTATTTCATACATAGATACAATGACGGATTTAATGATAGAGAGTCTTAAACTCCTGTTGAAAGGATACTGTGGTGAGTTAACACAATTTGAAAGGGAATGAGAGCAAGCTGTGCATGGTGACGTGGTCAGATGACCCCATTAAGTTCCTGTGGGGAACCACTGTCAGCAACGACAGATTGAAACTTCACTGAAGAGTATGGCTGCTACTAAACCTGAGAGCTTCCTGAGCAGGACTGGATATGTGAACTGGTGCAGGCCAGGTGATGTGCCAGGGTTAATATCAAGTCATACGTGTCTTAGTAGGGCTCCTTGTCTTACCTGAATGTCACACAGCCAGTATTCGGTGCTGTCACAGAATCTAAGTTAAACATTAAAGCAGTTTCTTCCTGGGTTGTCCAGAGAAATTGTCATTGCCACATCCCTGTGAGTGTTCAAGGCCAGCTTGAGTGGGGCTATTTTTTCTATTTGTTACTTTTATGTGTTGATCTTCTCTGTCTTTCACAATTCTTTAATGTCTCATCATCAGCAGATAGTGCTTGTGGCCTATGAATGGTAAATACTAGTGATTTTAGAAGTTTATTAACTCTTAAGCAGGCAACAGAGTTAATAGACTGCACCCTTGAAGGAGCAGTTCACAGGTTATTCTGAGTTGAAAGGGACCCACAAGGATCATCTGGTCCAACTCCCAAGCGAACACCCACCCAGGGATCAAACCCACAAGCATGGAAGCAGGAGCACCACGCTCCATCCATCCAAGCCTCCCATCATCTAGAGCATGTCACTGAGTTCCTCATCCAGTCTTTTCTTAAACACCTCCAGGGATGGCGACTCCAACACCTCCCTGGGCAGACCATTCCACTGAGGGATCACTCTCTCTGTGAAAAACCCCTTCCTAACATCCAGCCTAAACCTCCCCTGGTGCAGCTTGAGGCTGTGTCCTCTTGTTCTAGCTTTTTTAATTCACTCTCCACCCTTTGATGGAACTTTGGTGCTTTAAGAACAGATTTGGAATATATGACCTGTGGAGGTCTTGAGTTGTTCTCTGATTCTAGCATCAACTCTTCAGCAATTGAAAATCCTCCTAGGAACATGTGTAGCCCACGATTTTAATCTAATCTGTGTGGCTGTGTCTGATACTTAAACCTTCATAGATGCATTTAATGCAAAGGAAGTCTTGAATTCCATATACTAGAAGGGAAACAGTGTTCACAAGAAATGAGGAGAAATCTCGAGATGCCTGTGATTGCTGAAAAACAGGCACTTTCTAGAACAAAGTCAAAAGAGACAAGGACTTTTATATTTGAACCAAATATATTTGAATCAAATATGATGGACAATCTCATGACTGGAAAAATTTGTTTTATGGAGATGTCAAAGACTTATTTTTCAATACACCTTGGTTTTGATTCAGAGAAGAGGGAGGAAGATTTTATGTAATTCTGGATAGTCCAATGGAAGAACAGTGGGTAAAATACAACTTCTTTAGTGTCCACTATTGTATCAGAGTGAATGAATATTCAGCAAAAGTTGTTCTGCGTTTTTGCTTTTCACTAGTGTCCTTTTTCTCTCTCATCACCCTTTTTTCCATCTTTTCTGGCAATTTTCTTGCCCTTTCTCACTCACTCTGATACTTACATCTCTAAATTAAGCAAATATTGTTACTCTAATACATGACTTCATTTGTTTAATGTATTCTAGCATGTCAATCAAGCTTCTCTTTTTCTATTTTTGGGTTGTATTTCAAGACATTGTGACTTTAGTTTTGTTTGGCAGTTCCTGTGGTGGTTTCTTACTTTGCTGCTGTTTAGGGCAATAGTAGTATTATTACAGTGGTACTGTTCCAGTTTATGACAAGAGAGACCATGGGGACAGATGCCAGATAGTTTGCTCCACAAGAATAATCTTGGTTTAGTGCCAAGTAAAACAATATGGTGGCATTCACAAGTTACCAACAGTTTAAAATGTTAGACTGTGTAAGACAGTGGAGAAATTAATAGGTTTCTTAATCTAAAACATGTTAGTTTGGAGTCCTCCTATCTATGTCCAGTTCAAACTGTGTTTGTTGATTTGCCTCCATATATTTATGGAGAGAGAGAGTTCCTGAGGGCAGCAAGTAAGTTAATGTAATGTTTTTGGATTATATAATGAACTGACAGGTTGCTCTGTGGCTGTTACAACTGGCCCACCTTCCCCACTTCCACTTTCTTGCTGAGCTCAGTTGCAACAAGCTTGGAAGAATGGGAAGAGGGGAAAAGTTATTCATGCTTAGATATATAAAAGGAAAAATGCAGCAGATGTCAGTTTATGAAGGGGGAGGAAGGCAAGTTTGAGTGTAGAAACATTACCTGATCTTTTCTTTTTTTGCCACAGCAGGAAAAACCCAAACTCTTGGAGCCTTTGGATTATGAAGCTGTTATCACAGAGATTGAAAAAAATATCGGGGACAGCCAGTTTAAGGATTTGATATTATTCCCTGATGATGACTTTTCAGTAAGTACAAGGCATATATGTGCTATTCTTTTTCTTTGGTTGTCTGTTCATTTATTTTCTCTCCATTGCTAGAGGGAGAGCCAGAAATTGTCCAAGGGCTCTCTAATATTTTCTTAATTCACGCATCACCAAATTCACTCAGTTTTTTGTTGTTTTCTTTTTCCTCTGACATTTGTATTTGTGTGACTTTACTGTTCAGGATTAGATTAAAAAAATCAAACAGCTCAAAGCCCTGGTTGTTCACAAATATATTTCAGGAACTCGCTAGATGTATTATTCCATAACATATACTTGTCGGTTTACTGAGACTGGTGGTGGGTTGGCCAGTGCTAGAATGTGTCCCTGTTATTGTAGTCCTGATTTAATCTGGAACTTTTGATCCAATTCTGTTTCCATTTGGCCGATGCTGAGGAAGGCTCCCATGGTGGGGCACTGACAGGCAGTGCATCCCAGAGACCACAGCCATGGAACTGCTGCCTGACCTCATCCTGTGTTGCCCATTGCTTTTCCTGGCAAATTGCAAAGGAACTGAGAGTCTGAAAGTTCTGATGAGCTCTCCCAGTGGCAGTGGTGGGGTGGCTCAGGGAGGGCAGGGGCTGCCTGCTGGGCCACTGAGGAGGTGTGTTGCCAGGCAAGTGTGTGGGCAGATTGCTTGCATCGTGCAGCGACTTGTTCAAAATTAGCCTATCTTTGTAAAAGATTTAGGTTTTGATGAATAGGCATTTTCTAATGGAAATACATTTCAATTTGTGACCAACTGTAACTGCTATGTGAGAGCCCTTGCCATCAGCTCATGGCACTGCTACTGTCCTATGAGGCCAGCTTAATCTAATCGACTGCTTTGCTTTACTAAATGGCTCTATTTCCTTGGTGGCATTAACTGAGTTAATGTGCTCCTGGGATTGAGAGAAAACTAAACAGCATGGATTTCCTCATAATTGTTAATTCCTTTATCCATTTTGCACATTTGTCAATTTATGAAATTGAAATTTTGCATTACAGAGCTGACTAGACATACTGTGTGCTGCCACGGGGCCCTTGAGCCCTTTGATTTAGAATAACTGAGCTCAAGTCCATGGAGCAAACCCTTTCAGTGAAAGAAGAATCACATCCTACTGCTGAAGCTCTGTCTGTCAAGCATATTTTCATATCCTTATTTTTATTTCATTTTGAGCAGCTGTTGCCTTGATTTTAGTGGCTACTTCTGTTTTGCTTCCTCTGTGATATGCTTTGCAACTATTTGGCATAATCTATTCAGATTTTGAAAATACTAAGGAAAAAGTTTAAGACAGATGAGAGAGGTACTTGTGTACTAGAGGTGACCTGTACTCACAGAGGAGCAGAGATAGGGTCCCTATCATTGCAATAAACCCTTTTTGTCTTTGTTATCTTCTGTTGAAGTCAGAAGCCTCTGCCACCAGACAGGACTGCAGGGCTTCTATACTAGGCAAGTTTTCCCGCTGCAGAGTCTATTTATAGGACTGCTCCCTCCTGCTGAAATATCACCTGTGCACAAAAGTCTGGGTCAGCCATTTGAGTAGGAGGAGATCCACATCTGACTGAATCAGGAGGTGCTCAGGCTGGCTCTGAGTGCTATTTGATGTGATAATGCCCCAGGAAATGCTCGATGTTACTGTTTAGCTCCTAATGATTACAATTGCTGCAGACTTCATGGATCAGTGTTGGTGCAACTCCTGTTTGGGCCTTTATGTGAGCACATCCCATGGGGAAAAGTCTGAGAGTGAAGCCCTACCGAAAGAATTAACTAAGGTAGTGAACATATGAGAAAATTCAGCTTTTAATGGTGATTTCCCATTTCTGAATCTATAGTGTTCACTGCATGCATCAGATATGGGTCCATTATCCTATCTCTTGCTTCATCTCAGAATTGCTTTCTGTCTTTGACTTGCATTCAAAGAGAATGTAGTTATTCTCACAAGACTTCTGTTGTAAATGTCCAGTGTCTTATGTCAGTTTTGTGGAACAGCAGAGATTCTTGGTATCAATATGAACCTTATAGACCATATTCCTCCATTTCCCTGCATCTCAACAGAAGAATACAGGATATATACATTATAAAGATATGTCCTCTGCATTTACTCCAGCTGGGGAAAAGATGTTTCCCATTTTTATAATTGTGCTTAAAAATCAATTTAAAAAATTGATTCACATCAGTTTATGCTTGTGTTATATATGAAAGAAAAAAAGAAAAGCTGTATCCTTTCATAAATGTTTTTTCATCTTTTCTTCATGTCACCATCCTTTGGAATTTACTGAACACTCAGCAGCCTCTTTTCAAATCTCTTCAGGATCTCAAATCATGCATAAAATCATTGGTGCTCTCCCTTAATGGCAACAGCCTCAGTATCCCTTTGCTGATAACTGCTTGTGTGGAGTGTTAGTAACTAAATATATGTTAATGGTATGCTGATAGATGTAAGTTAATTGTCATAAAAAGTTATCTGAAAGTATTTAATTTGGGATAGTGTAAAAGCATGTTAAACTCTCTAGGTCTTGAAAATTTGTTCCTCCTTCTCTCCCCATGTATGTTTTTTTTTTAATCTCTGTTTGAAAAGTGGAACTCAGGCCTTGTTACATTATTTGTATAAATATAGCCAAATGTCTGATTTTGAACCTGCTATAGAAACAATAATTCTTTGTCTAAATTTAGGAAAGGCGTAAGATGGCAAAGCTTTCCTGAATGAACTTAATGAAGTTCAGTCTTTCAGGCTCCTGGCTCTTCTGGGCTTTTAAAAGCCTACCTGGGTGCCCTGTTCCCTCTAAGTATTGCAGAGGCCTTAGAAGAATAAGAGCTGTGTTGTACAGTTGCTGGTCCTTGCCATCACTGCAGGTGTGACTGTTTCCATGCTTCTTTTTTTTAGCTCCGAACAAGAAAGAGCCAAAATCTCCCTGTTTTTCAAGTTGTCAGACCTCTGCTATCTAGATATTGTACAGGGACAAAAGTTGTTCGCTTAGATACAGAAGTACATAAGAGAACCAGATGCATCTTTAAGGGGAGGGAGCAAGAGTAGGCAAGGACACCGCTTCTTCACATGAAGCAGCACATGTGCTGTAAGGCAGCATGAAGCACAGGCCTTGGAGCCTCTGAGGAAATACCCCTGTAAACCTGACTGTTATTTCTAAAATCAGAAGAGTTCCAGCAGTGAGATCATGGGTTATTTTCAACAGCACATGACTTAGATCCCACTTTGCCATGTGACAAGCAGTATCTGCTCATTCTTAGAGGAGTAGAAACTGAGTCCATTTCTCTCATGACTAATGGGATATGGGTATCCTTGATGTGCAAGTTTTCTTTAACAGTTGGAGTGCATAGCTAGAAGTCTAGATATCTCTCACTGTCCTGCTCCTGCCAGTCAAAGTAGAGAATGCTAATGCAGCCAGCAAAGAAAGCTGTAGGCAAAGCATAGTCTCTCCCACTGAATGTGATTCAGGTAGTGACAAGGGCAAAATCTGTCCTTTAAGTGTGCTCTGGGCTCACTTTCCTTTCTCTGTGCCCCCACAAATGTACTTCTGTGGTGAGGTCTGTGCTGGAACAGCAGACAACAGTTCGTTAGGGGGACCTTTGCACAAGGGTATTTATACACCATAGTTACACCTTAGCCTGCATTTTAATTTGATGGGTTAGCTCATCACAGGTTTTGGTAACATTAAGTAAATCTGTGTACTTGGATGAAAATGGGGTTGAACAGCTCTTCTTTTGAGAGATTGAATCTAAATGTTAACGGAGAGGAACATGTCTGCCTGTGTGTGGTTAGCTCTTTTAGGAGGTTGGCCTTTGCAGGAAGTAAATATCATCATTGTTGATGCATCAGTCTAAAGATTTAACCACTAGTAACATGCTTTCAGACTAAAAGCTATTTAGAATAGATTCAGACTGAAAATATTTGAAATGGCTAATGGATTTTAAACTCCCATCTTCAAGTGCTTAATTCACTGTGTCACTGGGAAGTAGTCACTGCCTGAAAACATTATTTCTATTTAGTTGTTGATAAGGAGCAGTATTAATTTCTGTGTTTCACTGTAGAAGGTGGAGGTAGCAAGAGAAGGTGCTTAGTGAAACTGCAGCTTGTAGCTCATTCACATCTGGGGCCAGCAGTTTATGCAAATGAGACAACCTGGCAATGCCAGAAATCACAGTTGGATATAGGATATTTATATAAAATAGATTAAAAATAATTCAGGAAAAATTATAGAATTGAATATTTTAGGCTGATACCTGCATTATTTGATTATCATAGTTTGCATGCAAAAATGAGAGGGTAATTGGCCTCTAGTTTGAACAGACAATTGTTATGATTGCCTAAAAATTAGAAAATTAAGCTGCATTCGCAGCACATTTATAAATACTGAATTCTCTAAATAAAAATCCTTTTTTTTTGGTGATGCTTTCAGAAGCACATGGCCTGTTGAAATTTAGTTGTTTTATGAAGTAAAGAGGTTTTGATGAATAATATTATGCCTGATCAGCCTTTAAGAGCATTTAATTTTGGAAGTAATCAACTACGAACAGGAAGTGTCTTTGTGGCCAAGTTTCTGCAGCTAAGCGGTTAAACATCACTGCATAATTCTCAGAAGGGAAGTGCTTTGTAGTTTTTAACACAAGTTTAAATAGAACAGTATACAACATTTTCCATGTCCCAATTCTTTGTAAATAAACCTGTGATAGTCTTTGTCAAAGTCTACAAATGCACAAGCCCAGTGTTGCTTGATTTCTCAGATTTGCATGGCTGTGTGCAGTTTTACTGAGAAGGACAGTGAGGGAGACCATTGCAGGCAGAAGAGTAAGCTTGAGTTATGAGTCTTGTTCAGCTACAGCCTGTTAAATGGGCTGTGTAAGGAGAGGGAGGCACAATGGCCCCATCTGGCAAATGTAGCTGTCTTGGTCAGCATGTTGATATCAGTTGACCAGAAGTGGTGTATTAGGTAGGAATGTTGACTTGCTATATGTCTTACCTTCTGGTCTAATTTTTTATAGATATCTTCAGCACACTACATGGAGCAGGTAAGTTTTGCTGTTAAGCAGAACAGGTGGTTGGTCTCTCTAAAGCTTATTCACCATTGTGACAGGGTCAGTGTGAAGTAGTGGATGCATCACATGTTTCTTCTTGTGGCCTCCCACTCTGCCTTAGTCTGCAAACAGCATCTGATCTTCAGCAGTGGTGTGCGTGCTGGAGGGATGGTATGTGCTTTGTGACTGCTGCTGGCTGCAAAGCCCCAGCCCTGGGAAGAGCTCCATGTGATGGGCCACAGGGGCACCCAGAGGTTTTCAGCTGTGCTCAGGGATTGTGTCATCTTGTGACTGCTTAAAAAACAAGACTTAAAATGTCACGTATGTGTGAAATAATAAAAGTAACAAGGTGCATTCCAGGGACAACGCAGTGGGTATTGTGGGAAGTCCCTAAGCAACGAAGGATTCAGACATCTGTATCTAAATGTGGCCTGAAAATTCATACTTCTCCGTCTGCTGTCTCGTTTACTCATAGACTAAATGATTGCATAAATAATTTCATGCAGCATTGGTAATACGTACAACTGAGTAGAGCCCAAGAACTCACATTAAGGAAACTTTGTTTAGTTTGTCAGAACAACAGGATTTTTCACTTTCTGGTGTCTTTGAGGCACCATCATTATTTATGAGAGCCAAAGTGTCTTAATGACATTGTATCCTGAGCTCTCTAGATGAAACAGAAGTTTGGGGAACCCCATGATGTTTCTTCCTCAGTGATACATACCTTTCTTTCGCAATTATTCACATGGAAAGGCATGGGGAGGAAATCAGAGTGGTATGTGTAAGCTTTGAGGAAAAATGCAGTCAGTAATATTCAGGCACTTGTCATGAAGCGTTTGGATGCTTCAGTTTGTGGAGAAAAAACATCCTTTCAGTCTGAGACATTTTGTCTGAAAGAAGAGGAAAGAGAGCCTCCAAGGGCATAGTAGATACTGCAAGCTGCTTCATGGTAGTAGAAATACATAGTGTGTTTTCATACTAAACCAGTCGTGTGACATGGGCCACATTGTGCAAATCGTGTGCCTTTTTGTAATGGAAAAGAAAATGAGCTTGGGATGTTAGATTTGTGGGGGTTTCAGTCATTTGCTGTCTTGAGTGACAGAGTTACTCCATTGTAACTGGGAGCATAATTTAGGCTGCTGGGATTGAATTTTGTTTGGTTTACCCTCTTATCGCAGAGAAAATAAGTGGGAGAGATCTGTAGATTAATTGAAAATACCACAAAGTGTCTTCTTGCCTGACCCCAGTACAAGGGCCCTAGGTCACACAGAGGAGCACTGCTGGTGACCCTGGCCTCTTGTTGGCTTGCTGGGAACTCAGGGAAGCTTGGCTCCTTGTGAAGAACTTCTGGAGATCCACTTCTCTATGTGGTTTCCTGCTGTGGGGCCTGACAAGCCCCTCAGTCAGCAGCTGCTTTCAGGAAAAGGGCTTAATTTATGCAGTGCCTGTGGAGCCTGGAAGGAGGCTGCAGGTCGTGCCAGGAGTCCCTTGTCAGCCCTGCCCTGCTGCCTGTGCCCGTGAGTGGAATGTCCCTCTGAGAAGCTGCAGCCTGGTTCCCCTTGCGTCCCAACCACTGAGTTGTCCTGTGGCACTCTTTTTGCAGCTCTACTCCCCTCTCTATTCCTTTCAAAAGAGACAAAGCTTTTCGTTCTGTCTCCACATTCTTTGCCTACAATACGTGAGGTACAGAAGGAAAGTATCACTGTTGGATTTGGCATGTATTTCTGAGAGAGGACGTAAGGAAGGCTTGATAACGGTTTTATCAGAAGTATCAGAGACTGAAGCAAGTTTGGTTGGAACAATTTTATTCCCAGAAATGTGTTTGAAGACTCCTCTTGCTTGTAATTAATGCTTTAGTTGATAGTATTGTATAGTGTGTGTGGGCAGGATTGCAGTTGTTGGTATGCATGTCTTGTTGGCTGCATGACAAATTGAAAAATGCAGGCCATGATAACAAGGTTCTCAACCTCTTCATGAGACAAAACTGCTGTTCTGTCACTTTGATTAAATGGCGTATTTTTTGTTTATTGCCAGATAGACACAATTTCACTGGAAATCAGGACGCTGTATCCTTCTGTACCTGAAGATGCAGAACAAAAAGCAGAAAATTTGTTTGTTAGAGAGGTAAGTATATAATGTGTATATCCGTTAAATTTAAATGAAACCAAAGATTTGGGGAGGGCTTGCTACGATTATAATGAACATCCTTTTTTTCTTTTAATATGCTTTAGGTGATCTGAATCAGGTTTGAATTTTGAAGGCTAGAAGGAGTGAAAGGGTTAGCAACATATCTGCAATTGCCTATTCTGAGATGTTTATATCTAGAAAAATCGCAAATGCACTGAATCAGCCTGTCATTGTACTGTTTTCCAGCTTCATTCCCTCTCACTACTAGTCCACTGACGTTGATGTTGGCATTTGTACATGAATGCTGATCATTGGTGATCTGAATGTTCTTCGCACTTTGAAAATATTAATATTATTCCAAAAGAAAGACACATAACTAATTGGCCCTGGTATAGACTCTTAACAGCTATTACAATGTATGTATCTCATTTGGGTGTGTACATAGAGCTATCTGAGGAGCAGGGGCACTATGAAGGGTGTGTAGTGTTTTATATTTATTGGCAGTATGTGGAGTCTGTTCTACCTCTGTAGTAGAAAGTTGAACTAAATTCTTCTGTGACAGTTAGAGCCCCAGCAGGAGTGAATAATTGCTCTATCTTTAAAAAAACCCTAAGGATGTATTGTTTCCGTACTTGATCTCAGATTGTAGGAGAAGATGGCTCATCCTGCTACATCAGGAATATTTTGTGTTGTCACTGGTGTTGTCACTTTGAAGGACATTAGAAGTGCTGCTTACTGTTCAAAGGAATTTACTTCAGGTGTCTCTCTCTGAATCTTCCTCAACTTTCACTAAAAATGTAAAATGTAATTGACCATTTACATTAACAAAACAGGTTTATGAAAACAAATTTTTTAGTCAGCTTCTATAAAGGGTTTAATTCCAAGCATTTATAATTAGCTCATAATGTGTTTGTTTCTTGCCTTTGTTTCCCAGATAGGGATTATTTACACCTGACTTCCTTGTTTGGAAAAATTTTCATGTGCACTATCACTGCAAGAAAATTTGTGGAGGAAAAGTTGGTAGCAGACATACACATGACTAGAAAGTATAAAGTCCAAGATTGGGCAGAAATGTAGCTGTTGAATTGTATGCATCATGACATTTTACAGGCTGGCCCTATTTCTTTTCAGCAGGTCTGAAAAGAGCATTAACAATTTACTGCCAGCTCAAATTGCCTGAACTTTGCCATCTTTTTTAACCCTGCTGTCAGATTAACAGACAACATAGCTTGTGGAATTGCCTACCTTCCCAGAAGCCTCACTGCCCTTTCAGCACTTTGGGGTCTACTTTTTATTTTAAGGTTCCACAAGTTGCAAGGCCAGCGCTGTGCTTGTGGCTTTGCAGAGAAAGTGGTGGGTCTAAAAATGGAACATAGTACACAGTGTCTGGGAACCGTTACAGCTGAGTACTCCAAGGGGATGCTAATGACAACCTGGTAAAATACATATTGAGCATATCTATGAGCTTTCTTTGCAATACCAGTGAGCCAAGAGGAAGGGGGAAGAGGAGTAAAGCAGTGGAAAATAACAGTACTACAGGACTAAGCCTGTGCATAGAATAGTAGCAAGGTAAAGACTCTGTTTTAAAGTAGTAATGCATATGTTCCACTTTGTCACAAAGCCAAAAGCTATATATATACACGTATATATACACACAAGAAATTAAACTCCATAAAAGGAACATTTTTAGTCTAAAATTAAATAAAACTGATCTATGAAAATCTGTGATTGTGGGCCGCTGTAGCAATTACACAGATGTGTACTGACCAAGCAGCACTCTGTTATGTCCCAGGTGGATGTTCAGCACTTCTGGATAGATGTACAGGAGTGCAATTTGTGACCTTCATTTCTTTTTTTTTTGACCTGTGAAAAAGCCAACACTTTACTCACTGAAGAAGTCTTGTTCTTCAAATGTACTATGATATCATGAACATTGAAGGTGCCTTCCTTGTACACACTTGACTGTTTTTTAGTCACCTGGACTTCTTAAAACCCAGGATCAAATGCCGAATTCCTCATCAAATAGTGTGGAAAGATACACAAAGGCAATATACAGCTTCATTTTGCTAAAGCCATTTTAGCAACACCTGTCTCTGACCATTTTTGTATCTCTGTAATTTAGCAAGTTGAGGCAGAGTCAATGTACTGAAAAGGAGGGGTCTGTTGAAGGTTAAACTAACTTTCTTCATATTGTGCCCTGGTAGTGAAACTATTACAAGAGCTCGGATCCATGATCTCCTGTCTCATTCTTCTGGATGTTTTGTGGTGTTCAGGAGGTCTTTTCTACAAGAAAATGTTGCTTGAAAAGGATTGTCAGAAGTCTGTGATAATGCCTTAAAATCCTTTGCCGCTGCTAATAGTAGGAAAGTTTACTTCTCCCTCTAGCTCTTTCATTGCTATAGTCCTTCAAGGATGAGAGCTTTTTTCCCCTAGCCCTTACCAAAATCCATATATAAGGCAGCCTGGGGATTTGATCAGATTTCCTTCCCTCAAGCAACCATAAACAGTACTTATAGGCATGTCAGGATGACTCAATTGCCTGTGCAGTGTCAGTTTATGGACGCAAAAGAGCTGACAAGCCAGATGGAGAAAGATGAGTCTGATGTTGCTGAGGAAAGCTTTCAGGATCAATGGCATTTGATGCTGTCCACTTGTAGTGGAAGGCTTGTGTCTCTAGCTGTCTACTCAGTGTTCTTAATACTGCTTTTAGATTCCTCAGGAAATAAAAACTTCCACTGTTGGTGATATTCAGATGTTATGGTAATGGGTAAGGCAGAAGAATTCATTGTAGATAAGGTGTCTGACCGTCTGTGTTTTGCTGAAACTGTAAAAAAGATTTTTCAAAAATAAAACAAAGGTGATGCATAAATAAATAGTCTTTGATAAGTATTTTCTGCATGCAAAGAGAATAAATATTTTTCATTTATTATTCATATCAATCCCGTTATTAATTTATACCTTATTATTAGCTATATTTTAAAGGTAATACTTTGTGAATTGATTATTTCTATATCTGTAGTTGTCTAAGGATGTTTTCCTTGTGGACTTTTCCACCTTAACTTCTTGTTGTCAGTCTCTGTAAGGAAAAATTAAGCCATGTGGGCAAGAAGAAAAAGGAAAAAAAAAAGGAAAGAACTGAGTTTGATAGGGCCCTCGGGAATGGGCTGTGCAGCCTGCCTGGTTAACAGAGAAGTAGAAAGTTCATGCAAATGCGTGCCAACCCTCCCACATCCCAAAGCTTCCATTTCTCTGTCTATATTTTTCCTCCCCCACAGTTCACTTGAGCTCAACCGCCCCTGCATTGGTGCCTCTGCTCTTTGCCAGGAGCAGTAGGATCTAGCTCTGGCCTCTTGATGAAACCTCTGCCTGTAGAAAGGTTTTTCTTATTCTTCAAATCAAGTTTGCAGATACTTTTCCTCATTTTTAAAATTCCATTTCTAATCATAATCTCTGATTAAAAAGCCATTATTATAAGACAGTACAGTCAGCAGAAACATTTCATTTTTAGTTGGGGTATTCTGAAGAGAAAACATTTTGTAGCCTTTTTTTTGTTGTTACTTTTTAGGCTAGATCTAGTTTCCTACAGCTAGTTCAAGAACAGTGGTAACTGTTGCATTGGATTGGCTTGCCTTTTGTGAATTTACTGAATGATACTTGAATGTGCTGCTTTGTCCCCTTTGATTTTTATTTTGATTAGCTTTTTCTTGGGGGAGCACAATAAACCTTTATAGTTATAAGCTAAATTACTGTGGCCTGTTCTGTATGTTATTCAAAGCTGCTTTTTTGAATGCAACAGCCTAAAATGTTTGCAGCAAAAGTCCACATTGAGAGTTCTCTGTGGGCTTTAATTGCATCTGTAAGTAGAATACTTAGTAATGAAAGTACCACAGGGGAAAAGTGGTTCTTTCTGTAGAAGGTTCAGTTGGTTTACATTTGCCAAGGAGAACGAGTGACATGTGAGTTGGAGATTCTGTGCTCACCCTGACAGTATTCAATGGGCTTTCCATTGGCTTATGTAGAGCAGAGCATATGTTGCTCTTGTAAGAGTATTCTTACAGCCCAGATGTCTATCACATAGCTTTAACACAAACACAAGAGTTACCAAATTATTTTATCAAGAGTCAAAAAACAGAAAGGTTGGGGCTGGAGGAGGATGCAGTATTTTTCTATGCAAAGGCAAAGTGCAAATGATGCTGGAGTGCTGTAGGAATGTGGTTGTCAGGGGTAGCTTTGGACCTGACCCTGCCAGGTGCAGAGTGAAACAATGCCATATTATGTTCATTCTTGGACAATATGTGATTATATTGTCAATGGTGGCACTTTATTCTGCATCCTATAAGGTAACCAGGCCTTGTGTCAGCTGAAAATACAGATACCAGATCCCCATGGAAAGGGTTGTGCTGAACTGCTCAGTTCAGTGTTGAGAAGGCAGAGAACTGCCTGTAAATATGTACCCACATCCTTGCCACCTTTTCCATGCTCTAAACCAAATAAAGTTCTCACGGAAGACCGAATACACAGAAGATGACTTCCTAAAATAACTCTGCATATATTACACGAGATTTAAAATGGAGATTTTTTTAAGCTGGTGCTGAGTAATTTAGAAAGCACTACTGTTAAGTTTTCAGCCCGTCTCAGGTCTGGTCCAGCAGCCTGGTAATCTCCTCTCTGTCCCTCTGAGGCAGAGACCACCGTGCAGGCAGTGACTCCCATGGGCACTTCAGAAGAGGCTGGGAGTGGAGAAAGATTCTACAAGATTTCTGCTTGTAGAAATCTTCTCCATTTTACTGCCTTTTCTTCTACTTTCTCTGCATAATTTTTGGTATTTAGATGCCTTTGATCTATGCTGCATTCTATTCTACTTATCTCCTGAACTCTCATTCTTCCCGTGCCTTTCTGGCAGACTCTCTTTCCTGTTCCCACCTCAGATTCTTTTCAACACTGCTACTTCTTTCAGTACGGTAGATCTCCACCCTTTTCCTTCCTGACATGCCTCCTTTTCTCTATGGTCTTGGGCAGCAACTTCTATTGTTAGGTTTTAGGCTTGACCCATCGCTTTCTTCCTTTCATGTGGGCCGGTGCAAATTTTCAGGTGGAGTATGGGGAGAAAATAATAAAATACTGGAGTAAATTCTTCAGCGTACTGTACAAATATCAGTTTGCAGTTTACTCTCTGTATGAAGAATCCCTGGAAATTCTAATATTGTGTCATTTTTCTTGTAGCTGTGTACCTTAGCCATAACTGTACATATTTCATGCATCTTGTTACCTTTCAAAATGCCATGTTGGGGTAACCTGTGGTGATAAAAGTTCTGCATCGTGTAAATTGCAGTTGTTCTGGTCTATTTGACAACATAGCCATGCCCTTCAGTATAGTTTTTGTTCACGTTTGTTTCCCTTATTTAAAGGATATTGATGTATTAAGAACAATTTCCAAAGGTGAATGCAAAACCAGCAAGAAAATTATTGGTGATAAAAACTACAAGATGATGACCTGACTGAGCAAATTCAATGTGAAGGGAAAATGAGACTGGTGAAAAATGCTAGTCCTACTAATATATTCCTGAATGGTGTTAAGAGGTTAAAGATCAATCCTTAAGGGCAGAACAAAAAGTAGATGATTTGTGCTGCAATAACAGAGAATAAAAGGAGTAGGGCAGATGTATTTACAGTAGAAGGCTTTGGTAATAAAACAGAATGCAAACAAAAAATGTATATTCGATCTTTATGAAGGAGGTCAGGCCTAGACTAGACACTGTCTTTTGAGGCAGTAACCATATCATTTAATGATGCTTCCTGGAGAGCAGATGAGAATCAGTAAAGCATGTTAAATTGCTATCAGGTCCCTCCTCCATCTTGTATGATTCAGTGCATTTGATTTAAAAGGGAAATTGTGCTTCAAAATACAGAAACATATGACTAGCTTTCCTTTAAGAACTGTGCACCTAGCTATAAAAGAGCTATATACTCTCTAGTACAAAGTCCCTCAGATCTTTATTAGTTCTCTAGCCTTCTTGAGGCTAAACACTTGTAGTAATTCTATTGTTGTTTGTGTTTCTTCTCTTTAGGCTTGTAAATACTACAGTTCCCAGTGGCATGTTGTAAACTACAAATATGAACAGTATTCAGAAGACTTTCGACACTTACCACAGTAAGATCTGGCATAAGTTCTTCCTTTTTTTAATTTTTTTTTCCCTTTAGGGTTGTCATTTGCTAAGCTTTGCCCATATTTGCACTTTCTTTTGTCTTATAAGCTTTGCTTGTTTTACTGTGTTTTTAGTGCTTTGTATTTTAAAAAAGGGGAAGAAGAAAAGGTCCTTTAGAAAAGTTCAAGACTGCAGAATTCACTAGTATCAACAACCTCTATTACTGCTGATTCAAAACCTTAGAAGAGTATTTGTGTATCCAAAGCACAGTTGATATGGGGAAGATGGCTCTTTGTTTTCCTTAATAATTCAAAAATGTCACTCACCTTTAACTGGGATTAATTCCTCTTTTAGTTATCCTGTGTAACAAAGAGTAGGATTTCGGTGCTTTGCAGATTTATTTTACAGGAGAACTGAGTGCAGTATGTGCAGCACTGATGGTACAAGACTGCAGAGATGCGCAGGTGTCAGAGTAAGTGAGCATCTCTCCTGAGCTTGGAGCCAGAGCATTAAAATCGGTGTCATGCTGTTGGGAGGAGCAGAAACAAGTTCCATAACTTCAGTG
This sequence comes from Pitta sordida, assembly GCA_013390025.1. Lineage (NCBI taxonomy): Eukaryota > Metazoa > Chordata > Aves > Passeriformes > Pittidae > Pitta > Pitta sordida. The sequence goes on along the minus strand of WEKX01004205.1, from coordinate 30,657 downwards.
GAATGCAGTGCTTATCCTTATATGTGTGAGCTTTTACCCATAATTTTGTTTCTGGCAGGTTTATATACTGTGACCTCAGGGCAATTTTAGTGAGGTCCAGCTTTGGGTTAGATGGGAACTAGTACTTGCTATATTGCTTCTGGAACTGATAAACTGATCTGTGGTCCCTCTAGATGCTGTGTTCATAGAGTTTTGTGCTGAAACTCTTCCCTCAGACCTGCATTTGCTCTTGTATGTTGGTATTTTTATGAACAGTGGACATGGGAGTACAAAAAGCCACTAAGAGCAGTTTTGCTAATCAGAGATGATAAACATACTGTATTTCTTAAGTACCCAGTGGGCTGATTGTTTTATAAGATTAATGCATTTAATGCTCAAGAAAAATGTTTGCAGCACAGCAGTTTTCCACTTAACCTTAACATCTTCACTCTTATGAAATATGCATTTGACAGATGTGGTTGCATTACTCTGCACAAAATACGTTTTAGCTGATCACTTAAATCCTCTTCTGTGAAGGTTGTTTTAATATGCTGCTTAATGTGATTTGCTTTCCTGAGTTCATGCTCCAGGGATACCCTGGCGTCTGGCATATTACCTTTTTTCCCCCTTGCACAGAGGGTTATAATGAAACAAGATCTGTGTCTTGTATCAAAACATAGCACTCAGAAATGGTTTGGATACTGCACTGGTTGATATTTTAGGCACAAAGTTATAGCAGATGTGTCTGCATTTTGTTTGCTGAAAGCCGCCATGGCTTTTGAGCTTCACCTACCTTAAACAGAGCTGGCTTGAGATGCCCTCATTTCATACCATTCCCAGCCTCTTCAACCTTGATTGCACAGGCATGTTATGAAGTTTGGTATTCTAGACTAAATCTTCTCATGAAAAATAAAGTGCCTTGATATGTCTTTGTTGTATTATATCTCAGTGTTGATAGCTCTGCATGCCCAGTTTTCACAATGTTTTATTTGATTTGTAGAAAACTGCTGTTACATACTGTCAGAAATCTGGGTATATTCTTGTATTAATTCCTCTATAGGAAGTTGCATTATAGGCGAACATTGGATGAATGTTAAGTGTTTAGCTTTACATCACAGGAAAGAAACATCATTTACAAGAGCAGATATAACTGTGGCTAAAGTAATTCCATTAACTGGGGGTGTGGTGAACTCTCCTGTGGGCTTTTGCATTTAGAGCGTGCAAACTGGGACTCAGCAGACTTCAGCAACACCAAAGGACTTCATGCTTGCCTGTACTTGAGGCCATGCTGTGCTGTCTCACAGAGTCCTGCAACATGTCAAGTAATGACCGCATGGTGTAGCAGATTTTTATTGGTTATTCTTTCTGAATACTGACCCTTTCTGATTCAAAAGCAGTTGCAACGTGATGCTGCGCATGTAGGGCAGGAAGGGAGCACTCAATTTGTCCCTGGTGCGATTCCACTGAAGTGGTGCTGTAGCCCCAGGGAAGAGCTCAATGCCATGAGCATGACATGACCAAGATGTTCAGCAATTGCTTTAGTTCTTTTCTGAGTGTGTTCCTCCTTGGAGGGTTTTCTCAGGTCTTTCTAACCCTTAAATTCCTCTCTGTAAGTTCTCACTACCTCTTTTTACACCATATTTTATGCTTTGTTGCTGGTGTGTTCTTGCTTCGTGAGCAAGTGGAACAGTAGAGGAAGAATAGGGGTTGCTTCATGTGTGCTGTGGTGACGATCTGTCTGGGAACAGAAATGACCAATAGCAAAATGCTTGCTGTTGTTTATAGAAAGGCTGGAATATTTGGTAGATATTTCTGCGTTTGTGCCTTGGAATTCTTCATTTTATGAGTCTGAAGAGGCAATAGGCAGAGAAAAAGAGGGTATGCCAAACAGGATCATGCCCTTACCACACTTTAGCTGCCTACCCTAGAGAAATGTACCCAAAAGGATTTCCATCCAAGGAAAGGAAGAAATTTCTATGGAGAATGACACAGAGATGTGAATGGATAAATTATTCATGGGTGGTCAGCAAGATCTGACAGATGAAACAGCAATGGTCTGTAATTTTCTAATTCTTTTAAGCTCTGCTGAGGGGACAGAAAGATTTCTTTCTTTCATAGAAACTCACAATGTACCCAGGTTTGCAGAAGGACTGTGATTCCATGGGATAGGCTCTCTGATCTTGGAGCAGAGTTGCATCCCAATAATCCGGCAGATTCCTGACTCCTCCTTCCCCTCCTCAATAGCATCATGAGGGTTAGGGTTTGGTTTTGGTGGTTGTTTTTTTAAAGTAGCTGACTAACTTGTCCTGATACTGAAACAGATCCTCAAGCAAATATGTGCATGGGTGTTACCTGTCCATGTGTGGCCAGAGAGCATTGGTCAGCCTGCCCACATATCGCCTCAAGAGCTTTGCAGTACAGTTTAGCTCTGAATAGTGGATACAAAAATAAAATTTTTGTCTAAAAATGTGAAGACCTGGATGGTGTTTTTTAGGAAAATGCAGGATTTGGATTGAGATTTTTGCTTTGGACTTCTTTCAGGTGGGAGCAAGTGTTTGCATTAGAATTTTTAACAGCCACCCTTGGTTGCATTGAAAAACCTGCAATGGATTTCTGTGACAAATAATTCTGAATTCTAACTTTTACAGGTGCGAAAGATGCCAATTTCATATTCAGTTGTGGTTTTGAATCTGCAATATATAAAGATTTTAAATGGCCTCACACCAAAAGGACATCTGTATTTTTAAAAAATTATGTGAAAGCTATGCTCATAGCATGTCATATGAATAGTAAAAAATACCTTGAAATTATGTAGAAAATTTAAGATGAAAAGCTAATGTTGTTCTTGGGTATAAAAAGCTGTTGAAAAGTTCAGTGTCATTTGACAGCCTTAAATGGGATATCTCTTTGGAAGTTGTTTCAGATTTGTTTCTATTGTGGTGGAAGGGCAGTGAAAAGAACAAGTGCTATTACATAATTTGTATAGAAATGTTACAACTTCATGATTTTGAAAAAAAAGGAATACTGAAAAAAAGCTGTATTTTAAAACTAGTGATTTTTAAAGGAGACAAGAGGATAGTAGCAATAGGTGTACTGACATTGCTGTGGAGGCTCAGGATGGTTACATCCCTGAAATAACAGACACACAATTACTTTTAATAAATAAATAAACTTTTTCCTCCCCCTCCAGGAGTGAATGTCGACCAGAGAAACTGCTATCACATTCCTTTGAAATCGATCATGAAGATGTCGATAAGGATGAAGTAAGTATTCTGGGTTTTAGTGTTTTGTGGTTTTTTTTTTTCCCTTGGGGAAGAGATACTGATTTTTTTTGTGTCAAATAAAGAATGATAATTGAGACTTATTAGCTCCTTTAAAACATTTCATATTTTAAATAACTGAAGTTCATGGAACAAATTTGTCTCTTATGTCATCCTGTGCATTGGAGGCACATTAATAACATCTTATTTTAAAGGGGGTAAAAGAGGGATTACTTCTTGTCAAGCAGATATTTACATATTACAGTTTTCTTTCATCTTAGAATTAAGAAAGCAAGTCCATGCAATATTAATCATGTCTTCCATACAGGATACAACATCCCACTCATCTTCCAAAGGTGGTGGTGGTGGAGGAGGAGGAGGAGGATTAACAGCAGGAGTTTACAAGTCTGGATGGCTTTATAAAGGGAATTTCAACAGCACTGTGAACAACAGCATTACTGTTCGGGTAAAGAGACAGCATTACTCTCTACTTATTTCTTTTGGATTTATATCCCCCACAGAGTCGCACTTTTTTACCATTTTCATTTGGCTGTTTATAGCTCAGGTTTGATTACGTTGTTTTCAATGATAGTAAGGTAATATTGTGGTTGCCTGCAAAAGAGTTTGATTGAAGTGCAGTCAGGCATTGCCTATTATTTGAACTCTGTGAATAATGTACCAGTGCAAGTAATGTGTAGTACAACAATTTTCGTTTTTCTTTTTTCCCACCACTTCAGTCATTCAAAAAGCGCTACTTCCAGCTGACGCAGTTGTCGGATAACTCATATATTATGAATTTTTATAAAGATGAAAAAATATCAAAGGAGCCAAAGGGGTGTATTTTCTTGGATTCTTGTACAGGAGTCGTACAGGTAAGTTTCCAGTTGATTTCATTGTGTTGTTTTGGGTGTTGGAGACATTTAAAAAGACAAGTAGAAGAACACGTACAATGATGAATTAGTGGTGCCTCATTAGCAGTTTCAGGAAATGAAAGCACTGGTGGTTTTGCTCTTTAATTGGCGCAAGTGCTCAGACTGACAGGTTACAAAACCACAGCTGAATTATGGTAGCAGATCATACATACACTCTCTCTCTGTGGCACACATGAGAACAAATATTGTGAAATGTTTCTTTCAACTGAAATTGCTTTCTTAGATGTCAGATTTTACTTTGTGCTTACTAAGAGCATATTTGCTTATTGTGGGGTAATGAGATTCAGGTTACAAAGCATTGGCTGCTGGGCAAGTGGTAAATTAATCTTGTATCCTGAGCCCCTTTGAAGATCATCACTTTTGGAGGTGATAGAGAGTCTTAATGGCAGTAGGTAAGACAGAACTTTATTGTTTGATGAGCCTTGGAAAAATGAATAGCCAGAAATGCCTGACACAATATTTTTTTTTACATTTTGCTGGCCCTAAGGTTGCGTTTTTAGCTCTCTTACTCTATCTCCTTCTGCTTCTCCTTTAATTCTATTAGTATATTTTTCTGTTTTTAATTCTAAACAAGATGTTACCTTGAATAATATGTGACTATTGATTGATCTAGCCCAAAATGTCACTAAGGAAATTCATTTTTTAATTTATACTTCATCCTTTACTACGTAATCAGTAAAGATTGGTAAGAGTACTAGGTGCAGGGTGATTTATGTGTTGCTTTGAAAGAAACATTACAGGTAAAGCAAGGGAAGAATTCAGATAAACACAAGGTTTCGTTGGTTGTGAAGTCCTTCCTTCACTTCTTAACCCCTTTGGAGCAAGGAAAATGATCAGTAAATCATGCTGAGAACAAGTGTTTGCTGACAGTCCCCTGTGGTACCCAGCTCTGTGGGCAGTCACCATTTCTTTGCCCTCTGTAGTTCAAAAGGATGTTTCTTTTTTCAAACATGTGTAGAACAGGATAGACATGAATACGTGCAGTGTTTGCTGGTGTCAGTTCTTTGGCTTGAAAGATCCTAATGGGTAGCTTGGAAATGTAGCAGAAGTCACAGAGGACATTCTTATACAGAAATCCTATTTAGAAATTACTGCGTGCTCCTGCTTGGTGGCAGCAAGTATTTTCTTTTAAGGGCTCAGCCAGAGCTCTAGTTCAGCTCTGAACATCCCTGTTGGGTGGTTTTATGCACAGATTTAATGCTATTTCAGAGTGCCTATTCTGCTGTCTTGTTCTGTCTTGACTGAAAGATTTCTGGCCTTTTTGAATAACCTCTGACAGAAAAGCTCAAGGAACCTTTGAAATTCTCCTCCTCCTGAGCTTTTGACTTTTTGCCTTCTAAATCTACAGTGTTCCTCCAAATTGTCCCAAACTGGCTGCACTGTAGGTTCTCCTCTTGCTCACCTCAGACATTTGTTTCCGTGGTTCTTCTTTGATTAACATCTAATGTGGGATGCACAAATTTATGAGCTATCTTTACTAGCAAGAAGTTAGAGTCTTAGCCAAAGGGGTAGTAGCATAAGTATGTATCATCAGCTACAAACCTCTGTGATGAACTTAGAAACATCAGGCTGAAAATTAAAATGTAGCTTAGGGTTGTCATAAAGCGGGAGATCATAGGATGTGGACAAAGTAAAATAAGACTAAATATTTAGTGAGAAAAAATATGATATGAATGTTCTAATTTAATGAGTTTTAATGCCAATATAAATCATTTAGTTCTCTATGAATGGCTTTGAGTTCCAGTTTTATAGAGTTTGAATATCTAAATTGTAGTAAACATCCTGGATAAATCATCTCCAGATGAAATACAAAATGCTCCCAAAACGATTCTGTTATTTTGAAAGAATGACCCTGCAGGCTTTAGATTTAGCCTGATGTTTCATTCAAGCTCATTCAAAGTTTCTTTTTGAAACTTGTATTATTTCCTTCTGGAAGAAATTTTTCAACTTTAAATTTAGTGTTGAAGGTTACGGATCAACCTCAAGGTCCACATACCATATGGAAGGAATTATAGAGGACCAAACTGAGAAGTTGTACTTTCCCCCCCCGCCCTTTTCCCTGTTAACTGATCAGGAAGAAAATAGTTGGCTTTAGATATGAAACGAAGACTTTGCTGTAGATCTCATCTGCTTGCCAGAAGTCTGAAGTGCAGATGGAAAAGTGGATATTGAGGTTTTCCTGCCCTGATGTTCTTAAGATTCAGCATGTGAGATGTATTGCTGTATTAGATAATGTCTGATAGTGTTTCAGTACCTGATTTAAAGATCTTGGCCATGTCTATAAGGGGAAGTACATAGCATTCATTTTAAATGCATCTTTGGACTTTCTGAAAATAAATTGAAACACAGCATTTTTCTTTATAGTTTGTGCATAAACTGGTCTACATAAATCACCTTACAAATAATCTTATCTTTAAAAGATTTGGATAACTACTACTCAAGATTCTTGACATAATTTTGTTCAACTTGAAGCTCTTGGTCAAGGCCACATGTTATGTCATGTTATAGATATGTATATAACAAGTTTTAGTGACATTTTAGTAATTGTTTTACATTAGTTTGAACATATGATTGCAGGATCGAGAAAAACACTGAACACCCAAGAACCAATTGCTGCAAACCGCAACCCTGTGTATACCCTAAGTTTGATGAGCTTAAATTTGTATTCCTGAAAGAATATTCACCTCCACAAAGTACTTGAGGAGAATGCTATTTCCTATTAAGAGAATTTCCAGTAGCAGATCTAAAAATAGCACACAGGCACACATGTACACACACAATCCCAAGTCAGTTTGGAAAGACAAGATCTTTCTGACTCTCTTGACCCAAGTAGCTCCAGAAGAATTAGTTCAATCTTAACTGATTCCTGATCTGGGTCATGACGTGTAATATAAGAACTGGAGTAAGTGATTAACAACAGATTGGGTAGGAATCTTCTAAATCATCTCTGCTGCTGGAAACAATGTTCATGGAACTTGATTCTCAATGTCTTGAGTTCTCAGTCTTCTCCTCTTTTAATCAATATCAGATTTTGCCTCTGTTGCTCTTAAATAAGAGTATCACTGTCATCTCATGATCTGGCTTAGAAATTTCTTAGTAGCTTGTTGATATAGGACCGTACTAAAAAATATGCAGAACTACAGGAGACCACTGTCATGTTATTTGAGACTGTTAATGAAGAAAAATAAAATTGAGTGAAATGTCCAGTTGCAGAGTGATTTTTTTATTCTTCATTTGTCAGCATCACTCCAAGTTTAGATTTGTCAACAAAGTGATGGCACTTTACTGGAATATTGAAATCAAAATGTTCAATGGTTCTAAAAGTTCAGTGAAGTATTAGGGGATAGGCTGTGTCAGTGTTCTTTCAGTTATAAGCAAGAATAAAGATGCAATTGCTTTCTCAAGACTAAGAGATGCTATATGCCTCTCTAATTTGATAAATGTGAAGAATGAAGCACATTATAATAGATCATATCACTTTTAATTTTATTGAGCTCTTTCAGTAACTAAGTACCTGTTAATTCTTATGGCAGAAATTAATGGATTAACCATTTATGGCCAGTAAAATCTGCTGATACAGAACAGCCCTCAGAACTCATTCTATTTCCATTTGTTCTTGTTCTGTACTTGGAAAGGATAGCATTTCAGTGGGTGACCAACACTATACGTCACCTTTTGCCTTTTGTGAAGAATTGTGGAGATCTCCATAGTTGTTTTAAAAATCCTTCTAAGACATAGGAAATACCCATTGTAATCTTTTAATGTGCAGGAATTTGTCCTGTTCCACTGAGCAAATATGCATGACTTAACACTACTTTGGTTTATCTTTCTGAGTGTCTGATGTGCTGGTAAAGTGTAGGAGACTTGTTCTTTAGAGGTGTTCTCTCCAGACAACTACAACTCAGGTAGCAAGGCTGTACTTTGCCATCAGAGACCTTTTATTATTTCACTTGGGAGGTATTCCCTTCTGTAGTATTTCCCGTCTTAGCTTTCTATGGCTAAATAGAAGATGTAGGTTTGGCCATAGAAGATCTCAGATGCACAATGACCCAACAAAAAATTGACATAAATTTGCGTTAATATCATGCTACTTGGATTTTCTTTAAGCCTGCTGAAGTTTGCTTAAATGTTATTTTTAAGGAGTGGCCATATACAAGTCCATTTTATGGATGCCTTTTTAAGTACCTTTTTTAATTCGTTCTAGTGGTTTGTTGGTTTTTTTCTTTTTGTTCCAACAGAATAACAGGCTTAGGAAACATGCCTTTGAGTTGAAAATGAATGACCTCACATATTTTGTGCTGGCAGCTGAAAATGAGCAGGATATGGATGACTGGATTTTCACTCTCAACAAAATCCTACAAATAAATCCAGAGGGAACCATTCAGGAGAGGAAAAGTGCAGATCTCACTGATGTGAAACTTGGTAAGAGCAAATGGTCTCTTGCATTGTTGGGGATTTTTTAAGACAAATGCAAAAAATAGAACCTTCATACATCAGTATTGAATCATTTTAACTGCCTGAGTTTGTAATGGATTCTGTACCTGCTGCTTCGTCAGAAATCAATACCAGTCTCGGCAATCCCTGAACAATGTCAGCGCACTCCCCACAGATCATTTTCAAAAGGCTGGAGGGGAGGTAAATCTGCTCCTCACAAAGTCAGCAGGACCAAAGTGGCTCTGCTTTGCATATGCAGCTCTTTTTCAAATTTAGTCCTTTCTTTCAGTGATCTTGCTAATACTTTGTGTTTTACTGTCCTGGAAGTCTGACGGTTTTAAAGTGCTTTGTGCTGGTGAGTGGTTAGATCAGTTCTTTTTCCGGCATTTTGTTTTCTTTAAAAATCTGGAGCTAATAATTTAAAAAAAAAACAAAAACAAAACCAGCTGTGGTATATTCCGCTTTCCCTGAAAGCATATTGACTTTTCATTTCTTGATTTTTTTCAGTTTGCATATTAATATTCTTTTACTGTGGAAGAAAGACTTGGATGCTCTGTTATACTGTGCTCTTCATGTGGCAGTAACTCATTCCTCCACATAATAAATTCATGTTCAGTTTGGATGAACCCCAGCTGAAATTCTAAGACTGAAAACACATGGAACCTTAGTACTGAGTTGAACTGAATGTGCTCTGAGCTGAGTCAAAGCTTTGAATCCACATGCATCTGAGTCTTAGAGAAGTTCAGACCTAATTGAACCCCTTAGCTTGATGTTTATAATAATTTATGACTTTGAAATGACAGGATGCTCTTCATGTAGCCAAAGATGTTTTTATAACTTGGAGACACAAGAGACTTGCACTTCAGAATCAGAGAAGTACTTTAGAAAATCCCACCCACAGGAGATATTAATGAAACAGGAAGAAATATGCACATAAAAGGTCAAAAATATAGGCTAACAGAAAACAGAAGTATCTAGTGGTAAAAAAGACCTGATAACAAGCAACAGGAATGTGCTATAGAGTTAACTTGTCAAAAGGCATGATGCTTTCTTGGCAGAAGAGACCTAAATGGCTGTAATTACTTAGTTCACATAGGGCTGAATTACTAGTGAAAACAGAGCAGTCCCTGGTGAGCTAAGCAAAGCACAGGGGTCACTGTATAGTGATTTGCTCTGGATCCATAGATTTGCAGCTCACCGAGTCCAGAGTGCATCCTTCCCCTTCCCAAAAAGCGGGTGAGGTCTCGTCTGTCGCATTGAACACTCCCTTTACTAGGAATTCAAAGCCTTTGGGATAACATAAACCATGAAAAAGGACTGAGCGAGGAAGGTGCCTTTGTGGTGGACATGGATATTTGTCATGGATGAATGTGTAGTGTCAGTCCTCTTGTTTGGAAGCTTAAACATAGGCTAAGTTACAGTAAGCAACAGTGGGAGTTGAGAAGGACAGAGGTTTACATTAGTATCACTTCCATTTTTTAGCCTGATGAGACTGAAGGGAACATAAAGAAATAGCATGGGAATGGGTTCTTTTTTCTTTTAAACCCAATGATAATAGCAAAAATAATAAAACTACTTGAGTAAGTTTTTTTTAATTTCTCTTCAAGACCCTGCAGAAGTTTCGGTGAATTATGATTGCTCTCAGGAAGAGACAGATTCTTCGGAGAACACCTTGCACCCAGACTTCACAAAAGTAATGGATGTTATATTTATCTTTACAAGCTTAGTGGAAAGAGCTTCCTAGGTGATGAATGCCTGCTGATAGGTGATCATTAATATTGTGAAAGGTTCAAAAATATAGTACATCCCATTGCAATTGTTAGAGACGTGACAAATGCAGAAATAATTCTCATTCTGTACTCTGTTGAATGATCAGGTGTTGTTTGATTTAGACCTGTGAAGTCAGTAAGGATCTAGTCCCTGCAGTTATCTTTGAAATATTTGCTCATTTTAACAGCATTTCAGAAAAGTTTGGCCCTCAGAGAGGCAAGATTTCTTGTGCAACTGGCAAGGAAACAAGCTCTGAACCGCTTCCTGCCTTCTGTAACTTCATTGAAAGATGCATGTACTACCATGCACTACATGCATTTTTTCCTCTGGATATTATAAACTGTTTCATGTGGCTGAGATAATTGTAGATGTTGCTAAGAAGCTTTTTAATGAAAAACTAGATTGGAAATACCTCACTGCTCCCCTTTCTGCCCTCCACTGGTACAAGTGCTTTTCTCTGGGGCTGATTCATTGAGGTTTTTCCCCACCCCCTCAACTTGGGAATCTCTAAAGTGACGTTGGTGCAGTGATCCCCCATTCTGACAGCTTACTCAATGGATAGCATATGTGAACATACAAGAACTTGAATTACTTAATTGATCTATTTTGGGATTACTTAGAAGTTTGTCATGGCCTGAAAATCCCTACTTCACAAGCAAAGAGTGCTTGAAGGTGCTTTGGGAGAACATCCCTGGAGGTGTTTAAGAGAAGACTCGATGAGGAGCTTAGTGACATGGTCTAGCTGTTTGGAGGCTTGGATGGATGGAGCGTGGTGCCCGTGCTTCCACGCTTGTGGGCCTGATCCCTGGGTGGGCGTTTGCTTGGGAGTTGGACTTAGATGATCCTGTGGGTCCCTTCCAACTCAGAATAACCTGTGAACTGCTGCAGAAATAGGAAATTTGTCACAATTGAAACATTGATTTTTTCATTTAGAAATCTAAGAACTCTATGGATTTCTGTTGTTGTGCAGAAAACTAATTTATTATCTGTCACCACAGTACATCACAGAAACAGAAGAAACAGTGAAAGCTTCTCGAAACACAGAGCGACTAAATCTTTTCTCTTTGGATCCTGATATAGCAGTAAGCAATTCTTAGGGGTTTTTCTTTAATTCTTTGAAGTTTTAAAATACAGGTGGTCTGAGCTAACTGGGTTAGCTAAGCCACCAGATTGGGTTGTAGTTTGGCAAGCAACTGGATATACCTAAAACTTCAGCCTTGAAGGGAGAGGGGAGTTATCTCTAGTCCATAGAGGTTTCTCTATGGACTCTATACATATCTGCTTGCAGAATGGTTGAGGGTGGCAGTGGCCTCTGGAGGTTGTCCAGTCCAGTTGAGCTAAGCTTTGAATTAGCTTAAAGCAAACTGAAAATATTACAGGATCAGAACCTTCTCTTGGACTGGCAGTGTTACAAGAACAGTGTTCCTATTATTATTCATTACATAGAATTTGACTACACAAATGTAAATTAAGATAAAAACCAATGGGGATGTACTGATGCAGGTACAAAAGCTTATTGAGGCAAAACAAAATGTTTGCCTGGAAATGTAGAAAGTGCAGGTTGCTCTTCTTTCTGCAGCTTGCTTAACATTTAGTGTCGGGATTCAAAAGACATAATTTCTTGCATTGGCTGTCATTTAAATGGAAATTTTTTTTTAGTTAAAAAGAAGGCTTGAGTAACATGGGGATAAATATATATTCATGCTTGAACCTACTGTCAATCAACTGAAACACCATTACTAAAAAATATTATTTGAATTGAGCCAGTGGAGTGCTATATAAGTAAGGGAAAAGGAGGGATGGAGTCTGCAATCTCATTCTAAAATTGGGTATTTGTAGTCTGAAAATATGATGTTGTTTAATCTATATGAGGAAATTGAAAGCTGAAGTTTCAGAAACATTAAGCAAACAAGAAAGAAGTCTGTTCTAAAATTAGAATAAACTTAATTTGAATCCCTAATTCTGTCTCTGCCTTTATTTATTCCCTTGGGCAATATTTTTGGTTTGCTTCCTAATCTATAAATTAGGAATAACACTAATTTACTACGGTAATATGAAGGCACCAGCAGTGGCTTTCTGATATTTTCCTGTGCTTCAATGATTGTCCAGACCTTTAAAAAGCTTACTGAGTTTTCGAATACAATGCTTTTTGCTATGGATAAAAAATTGTCCAACTTATTTCAGGCATTGAATCCTCAGAAAAAGGAGTTTACAGGGACAAACTCAGTGATAAAGCCATTTGAAGAAAAGCCTGCAAAGAGGATCCTGATAACTTGCAAATCTCTCAGTTTGAATCTTCAGGCCTGTGTTACTGAAAATGAAAATGATCCTTCAACCAATGTAAGCTTTTCTCATATTTCTCTTTCTTTTTTTCTATTCTTTCTGTGTACTTGTTACTTTGGAATGAGAAGCTGAAAGGAGACCTGTATTACGCATGCTTACTGCCTCCACTCCTCTTCCCCTACCATGCCTTTGGATGGAATAAAGACACTGACAAACTTCATTAGGCATTTTGGAGCTAATTTAAATTGCAAAGTTTTAGCTACAGTTCAATGGAGAGGTAAAATTTTTAAATCCTTGAAGATTCTTAACAATTGCTATAAGAAGAACAAGTTGAAACTGCCACGACCTATATAGAGAGGCACTTGAATATCAGTTGTGGCGCACTGGGAGTTTTTTTGTTTTTCAGAGAGAGACCAGGAACCAAGCAGATTAAATTACAGGAGAGAAGGCAAAATAGAAAGGACAGGATGCTTCATCTAGTGGAAAAATCCAGCTAAAAACAGGGCAAAACAGAAAACTTTGCTTGTTCTTACTGTAAGATAAAAGGGCAGGGAAAAGTGAGATGTAGCTATCAGTCCCTAGCTTTTAGTTAGTTCTCCTCTGAAGCAGGAAAATTTTGATAGATTAGTGTCCTGGCAACTAAACTTTCATATATTACATATGAGGCATTGATTCGTTTGTTGATTTGTTTGTTTCTCATTTGAAGATGACCTCTACAGTGAGTGCATATTCAGCATGATGTAATCAATACCTTTTTTTGGCAGGCTGGAATAAGTGCTTAAATAAAGTCATGATAACTGTACCAAGGGCATGCAATATTCAGTACAGAGGCTGAAAAAACATAGAATATTGTACCTGCTATGCATTGTTCTTTAAATGTTTACCATTCTGAGTTCCGGGTGTTGTTCTGAGGCTGATGTGTTCTGTCAGAACTATGGATGCTCTTTGGAGGTTACTCTCAATCACTGGACTGAATTCCCTGGTATTATGCCACAGAATAAGTGGGCAATGTTAGAGCCATTTGAACACTCTTGCTTTCCCAGCAAAATGTAACATGTGTTTCCCACAGAATAATACACCCACTCTTTTGTGTTTGTACCACTAAACATTTTTCATCTACTTTCATTTGTCATCTTTGTGCCCTATTTCTGGTGATCCCAGAAAAGCCTGCCCTTGCTCTTTCTTTCTTTATGACTCTGAATCTGCATTTTAAAAAGTCCTGTAATGTGTTTTCTGGGGCTCTATTTATTTACTCTAATAATTAATTATCTATGAAAAATACATTTGGTTGTAATTCTGTGGTTTGATTCTGTGAGTTTCTAAGCTGTCAGTTCCTGTCTTGGCACCCTGTTAAGAAACTATCTTTAAAAACCCTTAAAATCACATAGTTCAAAACTAGTTTGGGCAGGGGTGTGCGTGAGTATGTGTTTTTAATGCATCTCACAGTTTGTAAATAATATTTGTTTGCTTCCTTTTTTTCTAGTTGCCGAAAACAAGCTTCTAGTTGCAGAAACCCATTGAAAGATACATGTTACCCCCATCTGCTTAGTAACCACTGTATTATGTTTTCTCCAGGTAGAGCCTTTCTTTGTGAGTGTGGCACTGTATGATGTCAGGGATGGCAGGAAGATCTCTGCTGATTTTCACGTGGATTTGAACCACAGTCTCGTCAGACAGATGATTTCAGGTTCCTCATGTTCGTTAGAAAATGGTACAGCTGAAAATATAGACTCCAATGAAATGGAAGAACCTCAGGTCAAAGGGTTCCCAGAAGAATGGCTGAAATATCCAAAACAGGTATTCCACGTGCAGCTTGCATGACCTAGTGACTTACATGACTTGTTTTAGTTCTACAGTATTCATTTTCTTTGGAGAATTTATTAATACTACCAGTGGTTCTTGTTTTCAAGCAAGTTCTTTTTCTGTGTATCATTGGTGTTTCTATACAGATGCTTGATTTCTGAGCTTCCTGTCCAGACTTTAAGACCATTTACAATCAAAACTTTGGTAACAGTTAACATCTCTTATTTAAAGAAACCACCCATGTTTCTTCTGCTCTTCGGGTCAATATGGTGACCTCTCCCAATGAGCCAAACAAAGCAACAACTACATGCTGCATTGATCTCAAAGCAGTTCCCAATCTTACTGCTGTTGTAAGCTGTATGCTGAAACACCATGCATAACCTTTTCTTCTCCCTTTCATTCCCCTGAGGTTTGATTGATTTAGAGTAGCTTTTAAGTATTGTCCAAGAGGAACAGTTAAGAAAGTCCATGGTTACACTTTTTGACTTGAGTCAAGGTGTTGCATGTGCGCAAGCTTACTCCACTGGCACAAAGATTTTCTTTTCCATCTCACTGTGTTAAATATGTAGACATAATAATCCTTAATAATCCTTTCTGAATTTAGTTTCTTACTGTTTCCATCAACAGAGAGCACTGGGAATATTTCATTTCTTCAGTATTGCTATATGCTTTTTTTACGGTTCTCTCTTTCATCCACAGGCTCTTTTCTCCATAAGTAATCCTCATTCTGAGATTGTACTAGTGGCAAAAATAGAAAAGGTGCTTACAGGAAACATTGCCAGCAGTGCTGAACCTTACATTAAGAATCCTGATTCTTTTAAGGTAATGTAACAAGAACATGAGTTCCTTCGTTTGAAGCTTCAACCTATTGGCAGCTGAAGGCAGTGCAAATTGTGCTCACCCATCTCAGGATTGTGCAGTTGCTGAACAGGACAAGCTCCCAGGAGCCTTACGCTTCAGAAAGCAAACATCTATGTTCCATTGGCTGAATTAATGAATTTTGGCTGCAACATGCAAATCCATTCATGGCACATTCCTGTGCTAGTTATGACTTAGCAGAGGGATATTCTCTTTTGTCAGTCTTTCAGATATTATGAGCTAGTGAACTTCATACTTGAGCAATTTGAGGTAGGCACTTGTCTGTCTTTGAGAGCAGGAACTGCACCTGCATTGGGTATATTACAGAACACTGAAATAACAACTGTGATGCATTTCTGACTACAGGGATGACAGGGTTTAATTTGACAGCAGCATCATATTCATCTTGTGATGTCTTTGCTGTCCACCCAAACCTTTTGTTATAGACAGTGTCAGATCAACTTAGTTTAGAGACGCTATAACCTCTTCAACAGAAGAGTACTTGGATCTACTCTGTGCAGGACTCCAAGTATTAGAATGATGTTGATGAAATAATTCACATGTCCTTTTTTTGTAGTGTGCACAGAAAGTGTTAAAATCCAATAAACAGTTCTGCAGCAAGCTGGGGAAATATCGTATGCCATTTGCTTGGTCGGTAAGGTATGTATTATTCACTCTTTTCACAATTTTATAAGCATCTTATAGCTTATTCTGCTCTTGGACTTCTATCCTTTTATTTGTTTCCACTTTTTCTGCCTGAAGCTAAGCAAATCTTTCTGTCTGGTGCAGGACCAGAGGAGATCCTGCTGCTTTATTATTTCATTGCCCTATTTTTCTCCTAGCTAAACGTCAGTTACTTTCTCATTAAATGTTACTGTGAGGGAATCTTTTCTTCAGATATGTAGTGAAGTTGCCAGGGAGTAACAAAGGTAGCTGACAGAATCTCAATTTATGGTGAGCTCCACATTGGGGGCTAAACATTGCCCAAGAGATTTCAAAGTCACAGTTCACAAGAATTTTCTGCAAAGATAATTATGGCCTGAAATATACTTGCAGTGACCAGCAAAAACGTAGGTGCGCAGATGTGCAGTTCTGTTCTGTTTATGATGCCTGTCAGGTTTTAAGAAAAATATCTAACCTAGCTTTTGAAGTGCCTTGGAGGTGATATTGAGGGATTACGGTTCAGATACTCTTGCATTTTTCCTGTTTAGTAGGTGATGGCGAGCTTTTATTTTCTTGTTTGGCAGGTCAGTTGGGTTTTATTGAAGGTCAGTGTGCTGACAGGAGTGGGATTTTGTTCTTCAGCTTTCTCCTGCTGTATAAGTTCTTGCTTGTCTCACTTCAAAATTGATGCATCCTCTGCCTTTTGATCGCCTTTTACCAAGTCATAGCTTTTTCTCGTTTGTTCTCCCTTCCAGTTTCTGTCTAATTCATTATTCTGTCCTCTCCCTTTTTTCCTTCCCAGTCTTCTGTAATTTCTTCAACTTACTGCTGCCCTAGGATGAGAGAACTTCATGACTGAGACCCACCCCCCCCGCTTCTTTCTGCTATGCATAGGGCAGAGAATACAAATTTTTATATTCCCTATGAAAATGAAAGTCGTCAATTGCCAAGGGAAAACATTCCTCCTTTTCTGTAGCTTCTGTTCTTACAGTAGCAGGCCAGGTGGAGAGCTGCCTGAAGTTGTAGGGAGAAAAGAAGAGGAAGTGCTAGGTGAAAAAGTCATGTTGTGGCATTGCCCGTAACTAGGGGAAAGATCTCTGTGGCTGTTTGCCTTTGTACAATTCTGGTGGTACCATACTCCACATCAATTTCCTGTAACGTGTGGTGAAAAGCTTGTGACTTTGGAATATGGTCCTTAGATGGCAAAGAAGAAAACATGCAGTGGGGTATGGCCTTGTGAAGAGTTCATTTATTTTTTATTGACGTACTTTTTTGTCAATAAATCCAGTAAGAACATGAGAGGTAAGTGTGTGCTCAAGAGAAAGGCAGAAAATATGTTCTAATCTGTCATCACAAGCTCAAGAGTACTCATAAATACTTAGTGCTTCTGTGTAGCCACAGGACCATTTATCAAAATCATATTGATGGATTGACAGAACCACTTTTACCATGTAATGGACTGTACAATGGCAAGTGGTGCAGGCTTGGCACCAGACTGACATGAGGCTTCTTATTAACTCTGTCCTGTCTGCCTGTCTGTGGTGATACCATCAGGTCCTGCAACTCGATCCTTGCTATAGCTACCTTTAGGTGGAATGATGATTTTAAGTAGTTCAGGGTCTGGCTAGGCACTTGCGCATGGGGAGAAGGCTGGAATGTTCTTCCACATCTTCAACAAGTCTTGCCAAAAATAAAATACAGAAAGGTTTTGTTTTCATTTTGAAAGAAGTGTATTTTCCTTTTGTTCTCCAAGTGTCAATCCCTAGTTGCCTTGTGGTGAGAAGGAGTAGGCAGAAGCAGGATTCAGGCAGTGGCACACTCTGCTGATACGGACGGTGTGTGCCACAGCTTGTGCTGCCCAAGTGCATTACATAGTGTGTGCCTCAGTCCAGAACTGTAGCTGCAGGTCTGCACTTGCTCTGCCTAAGGGAACTCCTAACAGACATGAGTGAAGTTTTGCTGGTGTCCCTGTGAGGTGGGTAACACCCTAAATGGCTGTCAAGCTAGGATGTGCTGAGAAAATTCAAATTCCACACTCATTTACATCTGCTTGTGTATTAACGTTACTCAGAACTGACTTTGGTGAAAGAAAAGTACAATTTGGCCCTATAAAAGCTATTTCTATTTTCACAGCTTGAAAATAGAAGTTTCCACATGAGGCTATCACACTACAGGGGAAAAAAATGGTTTGGCTATGATAAATAGCAAACCCCTGGGTTTGGAAATGTGTTTTCCAGTTAGTTCATTCTGGCATTAACCACTCTCCTGTTTTTGTGTGGAAATTTTCCCTCCTTTAAAGCATTACAGATGGCCACAATGTGATTTTTACGTATACATTCAGCAAGCCAAGATCTTGACAGCTGAGTATTTTGCTTGTGACTGAAACTCTTAATTACCTCATGTGGCACCAGTTTGTTAGCCTTGCTCAGAAGCATGACTCAGGATTCTTCCCCGATTTGTTGCTGGCATTGGTGGGATCTGGTGTCTGTGTGCTCTCACAGGTATAATTACAGTATGTGTTAGAATTACAGTGTGTGAGATTCTCATATTCCTGCCAGAACTGCCAAAGTTTGCAAATATGTGCCTGAGCTACATATTGTAGATGTGAGGGGAAACTTCATTCAAAGAGATTAGTTTTTATGCTTTTATTCTTTCAAACCTTCTCCACTCTCGTGAACATCGCATTTTAGGGCCTAATATTTGAATCCCTCAGCAGTTTGTGCAGCTGCTGACCCAGTTCTCAGTTGGTGTAGGTTGATGCATCAAAACATGAGATTGCAGTTACTTAACTGCAGATGTAACACATTTGATACTTTCTGCTCTGGCAATTCTTCAGCTTCAATGAACCTGTGGAATGGAGACACCTGTACAATTTGACCAACAGAAAGCCATCTAACTTCCCTGAGTGCATAAAACATACCTGTTATCTTGTTTTCAATGGACAATTGCTTGTGTAGTGGTAAGAACTTTGCATAAAGAGAGTGTAAGTTGGAGAGATAAAAATACTTCCCTCTTTTGTAATGGTTTCATGCCTTTAATTTTGTCCTGGGTGTGAATTATTTAGGCTGGGATATGCTGCTGAACTGACAGGGAGCCGTTCTAGAGGTAGAGCATGTAATACACAGGGAGCACAGACACTGTGGGGCAGTTCTAGGCAGGACAACTCCCTAAAGTCCTTCTGACTGCAGAGCAGTGTGGCTGGAGGGGAGGGGGTGCATGATCATGGGCTGGTTTGGGTTGGAAGAGACCTCACAGGCAGTTGTCAGCGCTCAGTGCTTCTGACCCATAGTAAGCTACTTTTAGCTTCTTTTTCCTTTTACACGCACATCCCCAGCCCTACATGCTGTGTGTGCCCCTACACCCCGATGTGCTGAGCAGTGGTTTGCTCGATGTCAGAGCCTGCCCTGGAACCAGTTGTCAAATTCCAGGTGAGCCTGGATTTGCTCAGCATCACATTGCAGAGCCCCAGGCACAGCGGAAATCACTCCCTCAATGTTTTAGTCCTCTCTGTTAGTCCGGAGGAGAAAGCAGTACTGAGTCCAAGAAATATCAGAGTGTCACCAATACTATAGTAATTATGAAATCTTATCTTTCTTTCACTTTTTTTTTTCTGAGAGCAGTTTGATATGATTTGTAAAGTAGGTGGTGGCTGCCAGAAATTGGGTCTGGTTTCTCTCTAATAACTTAAGATTTTTGACATAGCATGTCGGTGTGGACTTTATTCCCATTAGCAGCTAGAGGCAAAAATCTGACAGAGGAGAGTTAATTATTCTCTACAGTTGCAAAGAAATGAAATAGGGGTGCTTCAGCTAAATAGGTTAAGATATACTTATCCTTGGGATCTTCTTCCAAATGTTTGCTCCATTATTTTGCATCTGACAACAATTTGTCCTGGCATCAGTTCTTCTTCTCACTGGCAGTGGAACAGAGAAGTAAATTAAAGAAACGAGATTGGCTAAATGATTCACAGAACAGCACTTAGTGTCAAGAGCATTTTACTTTCGTTAAGCCTTGTTTTTTTATACTACAGTTGAATCCAAGGTTCATTAATTTGGATAACAGCTATATTTTCCGGTCCAGCCAGCATGTGTGCAGTTGGGGATATACAAAGGGCACTGGAATGTCTTAATTAAATCCTGAAAGTGTCAATGAACAGAAATGGATATATCTGGAAATGTTTTCCTGTGCACACAACAGCTGATAATTATTGTTCTTAGTTATAGATGTATATCCTTTTTTAACATTTCATTTACCACTTTGTAGCTGGTTCATAAAAAATTTAGTTGGTGCTCCACAAACTTGTTTTGTGAAGAAAAGATAAGCTGTAGTGAGTTGGTGTCATGTTCATGGAAGGCACAAGACAGATTTAATGCACACGAACATTCATTCAGGTCTCTAACCTGGTTCTACACAAGCATGTGTTTCTTTATGCGGTAAGATATAGTCATTATGATTTGACAGCTTGCTCTGATTTCTGTTATTTAAGATCATAATGATTTTCCTTGGGTGATGATTTCTTGGCCAAAATTACCTATTAATGTAATAGTTTTTCAAAATGGTTCCTCGAAATAAGGAGTCAGTCTCTCTGTTGAAGTGAGGAGTTATGTCCATGGTGGGTAAGCAAGATAATGAGGTCCCATCCGGTGCAGAGTCTTGGCTCTCAGTCAGGGCTGGTCTCTCTGGGCTGCCTGAGGGGCTGGAGGAGGCAGTCTTGCAGCCAGGGGCCATAGATTGGAGGCATTGGGAGTGAAGACCTGCCTCCTGTGAGGAGCTGGGCACTTCCAGCCTTCCCAAGTGAGACTTAGCTGCAGAAGAGGGCAGGGAAATGGGTGGATGCAGAACTAGATGTGATCTGTACTGGCGCTGAACCCTGGTGACTATTGACTGTGAGCAGTGTCACTGCACCTGGGGTCGGTGGGGCCTGTCCACATCACATGAGATTAAACCAGGTCTGAAACCTTTGCAGGATTGAAACTGCAAACAGAAATAAACTGAACTTGCCTGTACTCCTGCAAATGTACAGCTCAGCATGGCTTTTCTGTAGCGTCTACAGAGCGCCCTTGAATTTGTGTAAGAAATCACATCATTATATATTTGGATGAGTGCTTATAAAGATGTCATTTTTCTTTCTTTGTAGACCAGTGTTTAAAGATAGTCAGGGGAATGTTGACAGAGACTCCCGATTCTCACCTTTATTCAGGCAAGAAAGTAATAAGATTTCCATGGAAGATTTGATTAAACTAATAGCAGAATACAGAAGGTAAGGAAAAGTTTTTATTTTGCTTTGAAATAGAAAAAAAGCTTTATAAAGCAGTGCAGAATAATTTTCACTGGGTTTTTTTTTCTTCGTTTAACACAGCATGACAAAATAGCCATATTAAATTATTCTAAATTAGTGTTTTTCACATTAGGATATTACTTGCCAAAGAGTATTTTAGGTTGGAGTTTCCAGGGAAACTGAAATATCATTTGAGACATTAATAAACGTTATTATAACCTAGAGATAGAGTTTCTTTAAATTTGCGTCTATCAAGGGATATGCAGGTGAAGTAAGCAGCGAGAGAATATTGTCTCAGGGGAAAAAAAAGGAGAGAGAAAAATGGAAAACATTCTTTATATGTTTCCCCACTCCTTGCTTTTGTTTTTTTGAGTCTCCATGACAAACTGAAGAGTGGACATTGAAAGGAAAAACCTTTTCCACATGTTTGACAGTGTGTAAATCATTGAACAGCAGTTTGGCTGAATAGTCTTCCGCACAGGTATTAATTAGGCTAATCCTAGAGAAGAGTCAAGGTTTATACTGGATATGTGACACGAGAATTGAACCATGACTGAATGTCAACTACAAGGATTGGATCAAGCCCTTAACGTCTCCTGCTGTCTTACTGTTACTGGTCAGGAAACTTTACTGAAAGTCTCGCTACTCTTATTAGAGTCCCACTGCTGTGTTTGTCTGTTTAAAGCATCTCCTAATTAGAGAAATTTAGCACCATGATTTGGGCCCTTCCCAGCTTGCTTGGGCACAAGGTCCCTTTTCAGCACGGCACTTGCAGAAGTCATGTTGCTGTGCTCTCCTGTCATCCCAGTACTCTTTGAATTCCTTTCAGGGAACAGTTGATTCAGATTTTAGAAAGAAAAAGTAGGTAAGTTAATTCTTTAAGGTTTGGCTCATCAGTTTCTTCATCTTCTGCAAAATAATACTGCTTTCAAAGAAAAGGCAGGAATAAGACCAAGAAAGAATAAAAAGTACCAAACCATAGTTCTTTTCTGCTGTTACATTTGATTTGAGTTTAATAGCTAATAGGTGTATGCTAAATGTGTTTAATATATATTTATATCTTACATCGGGGTCTGTTTTTCATTTTAGACTAATTTCTGTGTTAAGTCTCATCTTAATTGTTTTAATTTTCTAAAATGTTTTCATTGCTGTCATTACAGAGCAGAGAAGATTAGCAAAATACAGACCATACCTGGCTGTTTGGAGATTGCAGTTGATTGTGTTCCCTTGGAACATCCAAGTATGATTCCACTTTAACATTAATTATTGTAATTAAATGGGACATTGTCATAGGCTTTCCATCTATAATTGCTGCCTTGAGACAGTTCTGATAGAAGTGTCCATTGTGTAGAAAAATGTATGCAGGGAACAGTTCTTTATTTGATGTCACTTAATTATACCATTCTTCGTTTCATTTTGGACCTGGCCAGATATACACCAATTTTCAGTGTTTGTGAAAGACAGGAAAGAGAAACCACCCTGTTCTATCTGACATAGAACCACTTCTCCCTTCCTGCCTGGGCTGCAGAGCACCTACACTAATCTTGTACTAGTTTAGAAGGAGGTAACATTTGATGTGGTGTATGCTAGGGATCACAAGCTTCTTCCAGCTTCCTCACCACATCTTGGTAGGCTTTTCCTGTGGATTATTCTAGGGTGTGAGGAAGGAATTTGTAGGCAGGACTGTGAAACGGCTTTTGCCAGAAATAGTTCAGTACATCCCTAAGTTGGTGACTCCTCTCAACTGCTGTCACTTAAACAAGCCTTGAGTTCTCCACAAAGATAAATGTCTCACTCTTTTAATGGCACAGGCAGGGAGAGTATTCTCTCCGTTTTTAATCTCTTCCAGTCTAAGTGCTTATTTTCATCTTCTGTTTCTTGATCTGATTTCAGTTATCCCAGTTGCCTCATATATTCAGTCTAGTTCTGCACTACTTGTTTCTTCATTTTATTTACTATGTTATTAGCTAATAGAAAAACTTAGATGAGATATTGAGCTGTAAAATTAATTAGAAGCAGCATCGCTTCAGTATATTCTGTTGAAATGGTTCATATACCAATGGGGCTGTTGTGCATTACATGTCATCAAATATTTTGTGTGTCAAAAGAAGTTTCCAATGTTGTACTATTTAACTCAAGATAAACTATTGATATATTGCAATTGTTCTGAGGTAATGTATAAATCAAAGGCATGATTTGACCTGCTGCATCTCATCATTACTCATTCTTTGTAAGTTAAGGCAGGATTTTGCATCTTCTCTGTCAATATTACTTAGTAGTAAAACTGTAAAAACAATCATAATATGTGATAGTTCTTTTTCTGTTCTTTTGAAGACTGTGTAACTTCATCCTTTATTCCAATCAAACCATTTAATAATATAAAGGAGCATCAACCTACAGTGGAAGTCGAAGAGTTTGTGCAGGAGTCAACAAAATATTCTCGACCTTACAGAGTATACAAGAACCAAATATACGTATATCCAAAACACCTCAAGTATGATAGCCAAAAACACTTCAACAAGGTACAGTATGTGACGAACTGAGGCCAACATTGGGTCATAGTGTCCCGCATGAGCTCTTGTTGGGAGGAGGGGGAAATGGTGATGTGAGTCACCAACTTGTATTTTCAACTTATTCAATCATAAAACATTGACACAATTTTAATGAATTAAATCTATGTTAATTTTAAGTTGTATCAGTGATTCATAGATCATGTGGTAATACTTTTTTCATAATTTCCAGAAAGGCTTTATTTTAATGAAATAAAGCAGATAAAATTAATCTGCATAATATTTGCAGTTCTTAAATGAAACCTGACTGCTACTTGTGTTTTCATGTTAGTTGAAAACTAATTAAGGACAAGACTCAGGTAAGCACTGCTCACTTGATAATCTGCTTCTACACAGTACTTTTGAGGCCTGGTTTGCATTTTGCCAATTTTTCTTAGGAAAATTATTTTTAGTGATATCCCCCTGACTTAGAGGCATTATAAATATTTATCACCATCTGCATGTTTCCTCTAGATTTTGAAAAGACCTAATTTCAGCCGTGTAGTTTGCCTGAATTTTATGGGTGCCCCATTTCTGATCTAAGCTTTAATGAATTCCTGTCTTTCCAGGCCCGAAATATTACAGTGTGCATTGAATTTAAAAGCTCTGATGAAGAGGGAGCGAAGCCACTGAAGGTGAGCCCCAACAAGAATATATTCCAATGACTCAATTTCTGAGGATATTACTTATAAAATTCAGGAATAAAGGCTATACTACACTAGAACAATTAAAGAGTATTGAATGTTGTCATATATCCCTCTACTTTTGCGCTGTGGTTCTCTTAGATCCCTGCTGGTCATGGTGATTCCAGCTTACAATGCTGTTTTGCAGTGCCAGCTTTCTGACTGGTGGAGTGCAAAGAAGACAATACTAGAAAATAGAACCATTTCAGTGCAGCTTGCTTATTCTAGAATTTACTGTTTATCCTTAGTTTCTTACTCAGGAGTCTTGTTTGAAAAGAGTGAAGTACAAAATTAGAAGGACCTTAGACTTAATTCTTAACTTTGCTATTGCAAATTATGGTTGTGGTCTAGTTTCCCTACCAATAAATAAAATTGCCATTACTCAGTAATCACGAGGCCCCCGACAAACTCTGCCAGCAAGGAGATTGTTAACTGGGACCGCTTTTGTAGCACTGAAAAGTCAGTAAAGGCACTGTATTGTATATTGAACTGCATAAAAGTGAAATAGCTTTTATAAAGATTTTGCAGAAAACTGAAACTGATAACAGCAAAGAAGTCTAAGGAGCCTGCACTGCTTAATTGACCATAGGGTAATTTTCACAGAATCAATGGACCTTTACTGGAAGTGTGTGTAAAAAATTCCAAGTTTGATTACTTAAAACATTCCTTTTAATATTTGATCAAAATAATGATCAATGTTTCATGATATTGTTTTCAATGTACATGCATATTAGATATACTAAGGCTAGTATCTTCAAATGTAATTAAAGCATGTTCTCTTTATCAGTGTATTTATGGGAAGCCAGGTGGACCATTATTTACAACATCAGCCTACACTGCTGTGCTACATCATTCCCAGAATCCCGATTTCTATGATGAGGTCAGTCTGCTTTTTCTTTCATTAAATGTCTGCCAGTTCCACATGTTTGCCAAGGAGACAGAAAAATATCTGTAAAAAAACTTTGGTTACAATTGCTTGTGTATGTGGATGGGCCTGTGTTATGTAGATTGAAATGCAGTCTCACGTTTTGTTTTCTTAAAACAACTCAGTGAATCATTCCTTTTGTGAGATGTTCTGAGTACAGTTAAGATGCTGTGGAATTAATTAGGAACACTCCAGCTCTCTAAAATGCACGTCTGGATTACATTAAGGGTCCAGCTGCATCTCTGAATTTAATGGAAACAGTAAACATTACGATGAATTGTGGAGCCAAGTGTCAGAACAAATCCTTCTCTGAGATGTAAGATCTGCATTGGGGCATTTCTGTTGATCCAGTGGTCTGAACAGAATGTACAGTGACATGTAGTGGCTGCAGCAAGTCATTTAGCTGATGCTTTTGAGGGTATAGCTNCTTTAGCTTGGATAAACTTCATTAGAGCTTACAAGGGCAAAGGATCATTTTCATTTGTTCCTATAGTAACATATTTTGATTTCTTTGTATTTTTATTCAAATAGGTTAATAACTCCTCAAATTCAGTCTGTAGGGATTCGTGGATGGCATGATACAGAGTTTAACACTGAACAGAAATCATAAATAAGAGTTTATTTTCATGTCAAGGTTTAGTCCTTGGTCTTTGCCATGAAATTATGATGAAGCAGTAGCAGAGATGTCATTTCAGTTTTTAGTTTGGTCATCCTGAAGATANAAATATCTGTAAAAAAACTTTGGTTACAATTGCTTGTGTATGTGGATGGGCCTGTGTTATGTAGATTGAAATGCAGTCTCACGTTTTGTTTTCTTAAAACAACTCAGTGAATCATTCCTTTTGTGAGATGTTCTGAGTACAGTTAAGATGCTGTGGAATTAATTAGGAACACTCCAGCTCTCTAAAATGCACGTCTGGATTACATTAAGGGTCCAGCTGCATCTCTGAATTTAATGGAAACAGTAAACATTACGATGAATTGTGGAGCCAAGTGTCAGAACAAATCCTTCTCTGAGATGTAAGATCTGCATTGGGGCATTTCTGTTGATCCAGTGGTCTGAACAGAATGTACAGTGACATGTAGTGGCTGCAGCAAGTCATTTAGCTGATGCTTTTGAGGGTATAGCTATAGAATGGAGTTCATATGTTGGCCTTTGACAAATGTTAGTCCCACATTGCACCTTTACGTTTCACCAACACCAAGTATTGATTCACCAGCCTTTCTGCAGGTGAACTTAATTTCACCCTTTCAGTGACTAGTGTGTTTGATGGTCTGTGAATGTCATGTGTCTGTTCTGATTTTCCACTACTGCATTATGTGCAGTGATAAAACTGGCAAACAGTGTATATATATATAGTAGTATATATAGCCAGGATTTTCCAAATGCTAAATTGGCAGAGGCAAGATCAGGTAATGTACAACTACATGTGAAGTATCAATTGTAAGATTCATGTTTATGAACTGAGTAGAAGCTAAAGCATTACATTTTCAAAATCTTGAACTCCTTCCAAATCCTTTGAGATGTATTTTGGGGTTTAACACATCTGAAAGTGTTCATATGATGCTAGTGAGCCATNTCCTCTTTCATCTTACACTCTTTCATCATAAATAAAAATATTCATCCACAAGACAAAATGGAAAACAGCTGTTTGAAGGAGAAGTGATAGATGATCACCCTAAACCGTTTCCTTAAGAAAGCATTTATTACCATGGAACAAACATTACCCAGTAAAGGCATGGTGTACTTAAGCCTCTGTGTAGAGAGAGAGGTCACTCATTTAGCCCATCTCTGATGCCTTGTTTAATTGATTTTTAAACTAAAGTGAGGTGTAACATTTTACATTTCAGGTGAAAATTGAACTTCCCACTCAACTCCATAAG
>WEKX01004191.1:0-16417 GCA_013390025.1 Pitta sordida | reverse complement strand
TTAAGAAAGTTTCAATTCTTGAAATTGGGGGCACAGAAAGGGAAAAGATGCAACTATCTTTGGATAACTGTCACTTAAAAATTGAAACTGCACCTCAAGATCTAAGATAAGGCAGCGACTGACTAGTTTAGCTGCCTATCTAAGGCTAAAACTTTCAGCTTTTCTAAACAACAGAGAAAACAGGCAAAGTACTTAAACTCATTTACAAGGACTTCAGAAGCTTTATATTCAATAATAATTATTTGCCTCTGGAAATGTGGATGAAAACTTCTTGAGAGCAGCACATCAAGTTACTAGAACTCTGAAAGGAAATTTCTTGTTAAGACATTTTCAAAAAATATTGAAATTGCTAAGTATAACAAGGAAAACAGTTTCATTCTGTGTATTAGATGTGCACCAAACATACTGGTAGAAAGGTGTAATGAATTGCAAGTCACAACTGTTAAACTGTGTTGGTGTTTGTTTGATAGACATGTCTTTTACTTGTTCACAGAATAGGCAGCATTCTGCTTTGAGCATGCCTTCAGTAAGATCACAGCAAAAGTAAAAAATTCAGATTTAATCTCTGGCAATTCTTTCCACAGGTTTTTTTTCCTCTAGTTTACTTGGAATGCAGGCTGGTGATACTCTGGATATCTTTCATTTATTTTAACCCTTGATAAAATTTTAATTTTTATGTCATGTTTTACTTAATTTTTTCTGTAAATGCATGAACTTTGAAATCCTCCATATGACTGCCATGTTACTTTGTCTCCTGAGTTAAAGTGTACCTGGCTGTATTGTAATTAAATTCAGTCTTTAAACATCCATTCCCATTATCATTTTCATTTTTTCTACTTTTTTTGCTGTATTTTGAAATTTGTTAAGATTCATCAAGGTTGACTGGTTAAGGATGTATTCATTAGCATGAATATAGATATTTTACTCAGTCAGTAGTATGTCCCCTGCATTTAAAAGGCAACTAATTACATTTATATATGAAAGCTTTTTTCTTTTTTTTTTTTTTTTTAATCTGCAGCTGACCAAACCATCTTCTCTAAGAAGCAGCCACATATCAACAAAATTACTTCTGCAGTCTGTATCAGAATGCATTAATAGAATAATAGTAACTGTATTGGAACACTGAAACTAGCCACAATCATGGAATCAAATAGCTAAATATAGCCATCACTTTCTTAACTGTGTTACAAGTTTATATGACTTTATACTAAGTATCCATCCTAGATACCTTGAGAACTACATGAAATCTGTTTTATGCCACCATTACTTTTCAGATGCAAGAAGAACCCATACATCTTCTAGTCACTGGAAGGGTCTTTGTTCTTCTCTGACCTTCTCAGTATGGGTTCTTCTGGTTCTCATGCTCCTGCCAATGTTCTCTTGTCCTGTGGTTTAATGTCTCAGAGTTGAAGAATATTTTGTTGTTTTCTAGGTATCTTGGAATTGCACTTCATTTGAACCAAGTTGGTTAAATTTTATGGTTTACTGACAGCCTTTTAAATAGACAGTATATTTAAAAATACTTATGAAAATTTTCACAGAATCATAGAGTACTATGAGTTGGAAGGGACCAACAAGGATCATCTAGTCCAACTCACCATCTAACTCCTGTACAGAGACCGAACGCACACCCCAAAGTGGTGAACATAAACCTAGATCCCTCACAGGCGCACAGGCCACTCCAAGCCAGGAGAGACCCACAGGACCATCCAGCCCTACACCCCCCAGCTAGACCATGTCACTAAGCTCCTCATCCAGTCTTCTCTTAAACACCTCCAGGGGACAGTGACCCCACCACCTCCCTGGGCAGTCCATTCCAATGAGTGATCACTCTGTGAACAACCTCTTCCTGACATTCAATCTAAACCTCCCCTGGCGTAGCTTGAGGCCATGTCCTCTTGTTCTGGTATCTTCAGCCTGAAAGAAGAGGTCCACACCCACCTGGCGGCAACCTCCCCGCAGGTAGTTGTAACAGCAATGTAAATACAAAAATGTTCCCAAACAGCAACTACAGCACATCAGCTGAATAGGCAGAAGAGATCTTGTGGTTCAAACTCAATATTAAACACAATAAACTTGGCTTTTCTTCCGGCTGGGAACATTTTTGCATTTACATGCTCGAGGGTGTCAGAGGTTAACCATTCTCAGTGGGCCATTTTGATATTTTATCATCAGTCTTCCGTTTTTCTGGATACTATCTTTTTCTCTGAAGCAAGTCTACATTTTTGATCCTGGAGACATTTCAACCATTCACCATAATAAGTATTATGTATTGCCCTTTCTTGGAAGTGCTAAATTCCCTTTATTTGACCAAGTGTCATTTCCTGTGCTTTTCTGTTCACTCATTTCTTACTTTTTCAGCAAGGTTTACAACTCTCTTCCTGCCATTTCAGTGATTTTGGATTTGGTTGGATGCCATACCTCAACAATTTACAGGGTAGCTGCTCTGAAAATCATTACTTTGGTTGTCACAGTATCACAGTATTTATAAGGTTGGAAAAGACCTCAAAGATCATCTAGTCCAACCTATAATCCAACTAAAACCTAATATCTAACATCTAGATCATATCATTCAGCAGCTCGTCCAACCAACCCTTGAACACTTCCAAGGACGGCGACTCAACCCCCTCTCTGGGCAACCCATTCCAAATCTGAATCACTCTTTCAGCGAAAAAAACTTTTGCTAATATAAAGTCTAAACCTCCTCTGCTGAAGCTTAAGACTATGACCTCTCATCCTGTCTCCAGGTTAGGGAGAAAAGATCGACTCCCGCCTGACTACAACCTCCTTTTAGATAGTTACAGACAGTGATAACGTCACCCGCAAGCCTCCTCTTTTCTAGGCTAAACAGACCCAACTCCTTCAGTCTCTCCTCATAGGGCTTGTCCTCTAGCCTCTTTGCCATCCTAGTTGCCCTTCTCTGGACTCATTCCAGCACCTCGACATCTTTCTTAAACTGAGGGGCCCAGAACTGGATACAATACTCGAGGTGTAGTCTTAACCAGTGCCAAGTACAGGAGAAGGATATGCTCCCTTGACCTACTGGGCACACCATTCTTGATGCAGGCCAGGATGCCATTGGCCCTCTTGGCCACCTAGGCGCACTGCTGACTCATGTTAAGTNTACATCCACAGCCTTCCTTTCATCCACCGGGCGAGTCACTTGATCATAAAAAGAGATCAGGTTGGTCAAGCAAGACCTACCCCTTCTAAATCCATGCTGACTGGGCTTGACCTCTTGGCCATTCTGCAGGTGTTACATAATCAGTTCAATAACTCTGCCCGGAACTGAGGTGAGGCTAACAGGTCCGTTGTTTCCTAGATCATCCTTCTGACCCTTCTTGTGTATGGGGGTCACATTCGCCAACTTCCAGTCCTCTGGGTCCTCACCTGTGATCCAGGACTTCAGGTAAATGATGGAGAGTGGTTTAGCAAGCTCATCTGCCAGCTCTCCCATCACTCTGAGGTGAATCCCATGTCATGGTGAGTGAAGTTAGGGCAGTGAATTAGACAAAGATTGACCCTTCTCTACAGTCAGGATGAGCAGTGTTCCAGCAGATAAGCTTTGCAAAATTGTTTGCCCTGGGGACTGATGTTAACATAGGTATTAAAACAGAATACTGCCAGAACATAAAGGTCAGAAAGGGAAATCAGAAAAATACCTATGGTAACAAGGATGCCTGGTGTTTGTTTCACTGTTATCATTTAAGGCAAATGCTTAACTTGCTTCTTGCAATGTGTTTCTTAAGACTAATCTTACCTTTTGTTTTAATAGTCACACTGAACTCTATATGAAACAAGGATGTACAATAAATTACCTATTCTAAAGGTGAAACTCATCAGTTTTAGAGATGGCAATATGGAAGATTTTTTTTTTTTAGTTTAAAGAGGATATACTACGATGTTCCTCCATGCACATTTTAGACAGGGAAGTTTTTTCACTCGCAATAGTCTGTAAATTTGAAAATCATTAATGAAAATTTGCAAAGCATTTCCTAGCTTATTGTTGATTTTGTACTTTACAGGCCACATTTTACCTAGGATGTATATTGCTCTTAACTTTCTGTTACCAAGGGAATGGTAAAATTTGTGTAGGTGTTAGACAGATTCTGCAGTGAAGCACGATGTTACAGTAGAAAGTTACATCCTCTCTAGAATTATAACCAATGCCATGAGTGTAGAAAACCTGAAGTTTATGGAGTTATATTGTACATCATAGATGTCAGTATCGAAATGATGCCTGCACTTGGCTTTGTAAGCAGTCACTTAAACTTGTAACATGTTAAGTTTAATGTATTCATTTTAAAACATCACCACTTCATTGTATTGAACAAGAGGAATATTATTCATAGGACTTGAATTTCTATTTACAACGGTTTATTGTTTTCTTTACTAACCTATGTATCATACAGCCACATTATGTGTATAACAGACTACTGATTCTCAGATTTAAAAAAAAATAAGTGATGTTGAAAGAGTACCAACATTAGATGGGCAGTGTTGGTTGTTTGGTTAAAAAGCCAATTTGTGCACCTTTTTTCACTGCTCAAATATGTATTTAAAGGAGGTGGGTATCATTGTTCAATAAAACCCTGAAGACAGGGAACCCTTGAATCCTCCTTTGTGTTCAGAGCTAAAGTTTAATGCCTGAGGGAATTGGCATTCCTTCCTGATGGGCCACTTTCAAGAGTCTGCAGCTCATCCTGAATTGTGATTCCCTTTCAGGCAGAAGAAGACTCTCCTCTCTTTCTTCTCAAAAGGATTTCCTGCACCTGAAGAATGAACAGCATCAATTTCTGATAATTGCACTACAATACATAAAATTGCCATTTTCATCAGATTCAGGTGACTCAACCTGACTTTGCACATAGCACATGTTAAGGCCATGTGTTGTAGTTAAGCTTCAAAAATCTTGTCCAAATAGGGGTAGCAGGGAAGGATCTGTTAACCAGGACTGTCCCACAACCCCACCAGTGACCAGGACAGCTACTGGGCAGCTCCAGCCCTGGGCAGTGGGCACTTTCCTGGGGATGAGTAGTGGTTGCCCTTAACACTAGTAGCCAAATTGTGGCAGCAGGTGATAGTCTCTAAGTCCCTACACTAGTTTCTTTATTACTTCTAAAATGCATATATATGCAAATACATATCTAAATATACATAATAGAAAAAAATTATATATACAGTTATACTTCAACTATTCACACATAATTATTCACTGCTTCATCTATTTGTGAAAGATTTCTCCTCAAATCCTAATCAGTTATTCAAGAATATGTCCAGTTGATACATGCACAGTTGCTCTGCTACGCGGAGAGGCAGCGCTGCTGCTCCCTGTGGAGTGGAACTGGCACAGCCCCACTGGGCAGGCGGGTGGTGCCTCGTGCTCATTGGGGACATCACACGTCACTCTCTTATGAATACTGCCAAGGTTATGTGGCAATTATAAGTCGCGTGGTGCCTTTAGATGTCCCACAGTCTCCACAGAAGTCATGCCCACCCTTTGTCATTCTAAGCCTAGCCAGCATGCCCTGTTCTGTCCTCTGCAGTATCTGTCCCGGCACTACAGCCTTACAGACCCCACCTCCACCTCTGGCAGTGTGACCACAGCAGTTTGCTAACATTAAACCATTGAGAAAGTCTGTATTAAAACCTGTTTCCACAGCTGCTCACAGAGGGTCTCACACACAGGGGCAGGCAGCCAGGCTGGACTTGCCAGTGCATACCTGCATATGTGCATGTTCAAATATGCATAGCCTTAGACAAAGCACTCTTCCCTGTGCTAGCCACCTGAAGTTAAAGGGAAAAAACTCCTACACCTAGCCTTAAAGGGATCTCAGGGGGGTCTCAGTATTTTGCAGGGTTGCAAAGTTGCTATATTTATGGCAATAATTTGCCATATTAATTTTCAACTGGACTTTGCAGATTTAATGTTCTGCAGGAGCCTCATAAGACCCAAAACCCATGAATCTGGAGGCATGACTGAATTAGATGTATCTCTAAAATGCATAAGAAATTTTGAATCTCAGTAAAGTGTTTTATACCCTTGGCAACAAAGGTAGTACCTCCTCTGAGCTCACATATTCATGTTTTGACAGATGCTGAAGCATTTGAATAAGAGAGTCGTGAAATCCTACTATCTTCAAATTTCTATTCTGATTTACATGCTGTCATATCAATAAGCCAGTGATTGCTGAATCACATTTCTAATAGGAGGCATGGTGTCAGAGAGTGTTACTAACAAGATCCAAACGTACAAGGGAAAATTTATGTCTTAGCGTGTATGTGTGTAAGGTAAGTGATGCTCACATGCGTAGTGGTGCCTAACCTTTATTCATGTGAGAAGGTGTGGTATTCAGTTGAATTTATACAGGTAGATCAAACTATCTCACAATTTGTCAATTTGTCTGTACTTCTAACAAAGTTAACCTGTTAGCCTAAGGTAGCTTTTTTTCCCAGTGTTTTCCCACTGTTTCCCATTGTGAAATAGCTGGTGTTTTGGAAGGGGAAAGCGTGGTCTCCAGCTCCTGGTGAGGCCTCATACCTAGTGGCTATTGATTTTCACATAAGCTTTAGGAACGTAATGTGCTTTTCTGTCCCCAGAGTGAGCAGTTATTAGTAGCATGGGATGGTGTAAACACCTACTCTAGACATGATTACAAGTCTTTTATTTACTTTGGGAATGCAGCTAATAATTGGAACATAGAGTTGTTGGGTTTTGATAGGGGTTTTTTGGCGATTATCAGAATCTAGATAGTGCCTTTTTGAAGTACCATTCAACATTAATTTCTATCTAAATTATGTACGCACACAGAACAGGAATATAGGTATATTGTAATGGTGATAAGATTTTTTTTTCTTTTATCATTAAAAGACAACTATTTGGATAGGATTTGTAATAGCAGTGTTTATATGGCTCTCAGGAAGAAAACTATATTATGCAGCAGTGTGAAACAAGGACCCCAAATATAATCTGCTATAATACAGTCAACCCTCTCTACTGTGCAGTTCCCCATTCATGGATCCACGTCTTTGTGGTATTTTTCTGTGTTTGAGGAGGTCCATTTTGTGGGGCATTTGTGACTGCACCTGCACAAACTGACATTCATGAATATTCAAATTAGACTGATGTGAATATGCAAATTTGCCCCCGCCACCCCCCCAAGCCACCACATGGACCGCTGGCGCACTGCTCTGCCAGCTTGTGCTGCGCCTAACTCATGGCTCGGAACGCCCAGGCACCAGTGCTCCTGCCTGCACCGTGCCTGCACTGGAAAAGCTGTTTTTGTTAAGGGTTCTTGGTGTAGTGGTGGAACTCTGCTCTTATATCACTCATGTGTCCATCGGGAGTTGCTGGTACCGCCGTCTGCACTGTGATCAGCAGTGGCACACACAGCCTGCCCAGGCAGAGCCATCCGAGAAAGAATGGGGCTGGCAGAACTGTGCCCCTCTCCCATCAGGAGGGAATTTCATCCTGCCCCGCCCTAAACACAACCACCAGGATAGGAGCTCATCCCTGCCGCCTCCCTCTGTGAATTTAAGCAAAAACGTAAATAAAAATAAGTATCTGGAGAAGCACTGGCTCAGGGATGCTGCTGAAGCAGAATAACAGTTGAGTCGGACCTGCAACAGACCTTGCAATCCTAGATTTGAGCAAATAATTGTAGTCTTGCACTACTTAGAGTCAAATCAGCTACCAAAATTCGAGTGCTACATGATCTTCTATGTGTTGTTTGTACTGGCCACTACCAGCATCTCCTGTGGGCAGTGGTGGCAGCAGCAGGGTGAGGGATGGATACCACAAGTGTTTCTTTTCATGGCAAGGCCCCCCAGTCCCGCTGGCTGCAGTGCGGGTCTTGCCCCCCTCAGTCCCGGCGGTGGGATGGCTAGGCTAGTGTCCCAGGGGTGGCCCTGGCATTGCATTGTTTCTATGCCAGGGTCTCCCCGGGGACTGTCCCAGCTCAGCCGCTCCCCACTCACATGCAAAATGAGGCAAGGCGACTGTTTGTAAGCACAGTGCTGGCTTCATACTGCAAAGTTAGGCTTGAATTCCCTGCTAGCTGCTGAACCGAGTATTAGACTCATACTATACATTTTTGGGTGGGACCCTCAGGGCCCCTTCTTAGCTACTAGACTGCGCCAGTGCCATTTCCTTGGTGATGGGCTGACCAGACACAGCTGGCTGCTTGCCCTTGCTTTCATCCAAGTGGGGGGCCCCAGCCAGTGGGGGGGCTGGGGCAGCTGAGTGCAGCACAAGCTCTGTTTAAGCATGTACTCGTGGGGTCCCAGAGGTGCGTAGGTCCTCCCCTATCCCCCCCCCCCAGGTTGATTTATACAGTTATGTAAGATTTACAGATGCTGTATGGAGAGATCAGGTCTGCCGACCTGGAGAGATATTAGGACAGTGGCATGAGCAACTCCCTGCACTAGCATCCCTGACTGAGCAGAAAAGGGGCTTTTCCTGACACAGGGTGGCTGCAGGTGCCAGAAAGAGCTGACACAAACACTGACACACAGTGGGGAAGTGCCAAAACAGTGCTGGAGTGCACTGGGTCTGAGGTGGGCGGTGTGAGTGGGCAGAGAAAATCTGCATATTAATTACCTGCCTATCAACACGGACAGATGGCTTCATGGGGGGCAACCAGACCTGAGGTGTCACGATAAAAGAGGGTTGACTGTATAAGCTTTTATTAAATTTTTATTTCTCTTTTCTGATGGTGTTATGAAAACATTCATATACATGTTACTTAATCAAGACAGTGAATCCTTGATATTTGCGGGAGGTCAGGTGTCCTCTGGTACTGCAAATCCCCTTTTCTGTGAAGATCAGTGCATCATGAATATGCAAATAAGCCAGGCCTATCACCCCACTCCACTCAGATGCTGAGTGCTGGAGAGCATTCCCAGTGCTGCCCAGTGCCCTTGGAGGGGTCATCCTGGCAGGTGGCAGGAACCCTGCAGATTCCCTGGGGGCTCTGTGGGCAGAGAGAGGACAAAAAGGATTCCCTTCACTCCCCTGTGCCGTGAAAGGGCATGAGGAGGTGCTGGAAATTCCCCCCAGGACTCTGGGACTCAGGGAGGATGGGGCAACAGGCATTGCTTATTTGCATATTCATGAGGTGCCTGTCTTCACAGAGAGGGCAGTTTGTGGCAGGGGAATAGTCCTGAATCCCTGCGAATTCCAACATATGACTGTAATAATAACAACAACAATAATTATAATAATAATAGTGTTGAGGGAGCAGGGGATGGATGGATTTGTTAAACTGGACTTGGGTTGACTGCAGAACCAAAACATTAGTTATTTTGTATTCTTTGTGTTGCCATGTATAAGGAAAGCAGTGTACATGTGTAGCCAAGAGAGATTTAGAATGCTTTCTTCAGCAGTGCCTCCAAAACAGGTGATTCCTGTACTGGCGCATCACTCTCGGTT
Source organism: Pitta sordida (assembly GCA_013390025.1). Classification (NCBI taxonomy): domain Eukaryota; kingdom Metazoa; phylum Chordata; class Aves; order Passeriformes; family Pittidae; genus Pitta; species Pitta sordida. The sequence continues at coordinate 6,987 of WEKX01004191.1, read as the reverse complement.
CAACCTACCCTGTCTCTTGAATGTATGTGCATGTGTGCATACACAACAAGTTACTACTTGAAATGTAGATGTTGGTTATCCACATATAGATAGACTTAAAATCAAATTTTTAGCTGATGGTCAGGAACTTTGTAAGAGAACTGTATTTTTTTCCTTGAAGATACTGTCATTTCTTCCATTGTTTCTTTAGGAAATATTAACAGTGGCATGTGAGAGCATGATGGCTTGCACCCTTACTGTGTTAAGCCTAAAAAGATTGTGGTCCTTCTGAAAAAGTTATAAATACAATCTGCTCCTCAAGAAGGGAATGTGGTTTTGACCTCATGGTAAATAGAACATTTAACACTGGCTGGCTTTTTCAGTAATTAACTGAAAATCCTTACTCTCTACAGAAAGGTAGTGTTAAATTCACTCAGAATTCCTATGAGTATGGGTTGCTATGTGTAATGGTGCAGTGGGCCAGCCTGGACTGGCCACCAGATCCCCACCCAATAGAGGCAAGTTGAAAAAATAAATTGAAATGCGGGTTGGTTGGGGTAAGGACAGGAGGATTTCTCACTATTTACTTTCATGGATGAAATAGACTCAACTTGAGGAAAATTAATGTAATTTATTGCTAATTAAAGTGTTTGGATCATGAGAAGCCCCTCCAAAATTTAAAAACTACCTTATTCCCACTTCTCCACTCATTTTTCCCAGAATCCACTTCATTCCGTTATTCCTAAATTTTCTCCCTTCTCCCCACTCCATGTCTTGAGCAGCAAAGCAGGGTAGGTAATACATAGGTGTCGTGATCAATCCATAACAGATACTCTCTGCTGCTCTTTCCTTCTCAGAGGGCCCTTTACTTCTGCAGTGTGGGATTCCTACAAGTTCTTCAGGAAATATTCACCTGTCCACCACGTTCTTCATCAGGCTCGTCTATGGGCTGCAGGTTGTCTTCACTCTTGTTGCCTATAGCCTCTCCTTCTCATCGTCCCATGGTGCTTGGAAGATTATTTCTCACATTTTTTTACTCATTCCTGTCTGCCAGTGCTGTGTTCTGCCTTTTCTAAAACGTGTTCTTACAGAGGCACTATCAACATGGCTGATGAGCATAATCGTGCCTTTTGTGATTGTTATGAAGTCCCCTCCACTACCAATATCTTGCCATTTACACACATTGTAAATGGAAACATCAGTGCTTCAAAATTAGCGTTGAGTTAGGTCAGACTTTGGAGTTTGGTAATGGTAAGTTTAACAGTGAAATGATTGGCAATGCTATTTTCCATTTCTATCTGTATTTCTTTGAAACAGCTGAGAATCCAACTTAATACTTTTTTTGGAAGTTATTTTGTACTGTCAGTCTTTGGGTCCATTTCCCAGATATATTTTTTTTTTCCTTGGTTGGGGTTTTTGGCTTTTTGTTCTCTTGGAGGGAAGGGGGGATGGGTTGTTTTTTTGTTTTACAGTAGTCACTCACTACTTCGTATTTCATCATTCATGGTTTCAATACATCATCAGGTTTTTTTCTGAGTCTGTGCTGTATTCACCCTATTTACGACTACTTAAGGGATTTTGCTTATTGTGACATGTTTCTGGAACTGACTGCCTACAATATCTGAGGGATTACTGTATGTTATTGTTATTGTTATGAGCTTAAGAAATCCTGGGGAAAGGCATTAGAGGAGCAGAAGAGAAACAATAATAGTGAGAGGGACTGTACAAAAGGGTAAAAATAGTGTTTTTGTAAGCTATTAAGGGAACCAGTGATACAGTCATACCACCATACTTGTGAGGAATGTGTCTCCCGGGTGTCTAGCAAACTGTCTAACTTACAAACAGTCACTGCTCATTAATATGCACGCAGACCATGTCCGTAGCTCCACACCCAGCCAATCAGGAGCGCCGAGGAGCATTTTCTGCTCCTCTGCATGGGCTTTCCCACCACAGGGGAGTAAAGGGAAGCATTTCTGAGCCCTCTCTGCNTGTCCCAGCACACAGCGCTGGCCCCACTGTTGCTGCAGCCAGTCCAGCCCCCTTTTCGTGGCGCACTTTCTCTGGGGCTCTGTCATCACCAAGGCGCTCTGTCATGCACCAGGTGCACAGTCCCCAGGCACACACCACATCGCCTTCTCCACCTGTAGCCATGGAAACAGTAACACAGACACATACACAAAGGCACTGCCCGCTTGCAGTTTGCAGGCACTCCACACACATGGGCAGGTGGAGCAGAGGAGGAAAGTGGACATTACACTCTGGTCACAGTCCCTGTGGAGGACAATAAGTGCTGCGCCCACCTGTGGGCAGCTGTGGAAGCTTTTATACAGACTTTCTCCACGGTATAATGTTACTNGGAAGCTCTGGGGCCGCAGTGGGGAAAGAATGTCCCTGGGCTCTGGTCGGGCACTTGGAGCCTGAGAAACCTTAACTTTGCAGCACTGCAACAGCCAGGGCCCCTTATGGCGGGATCGATTGGTTTCAGTTTCTTTCCCTTTAACATCCTCCGGTCCCGGTCCCAGTCACACAGACTGTATGGATGCAACAGAACATTGCTTCCCCCTGCTGTGGCAGGGGGAGGGCATGGGGTAACAGAAGCCTCCTTCTGGCACAGCAGCTGTGGTGGCAGCATGGGCACATCCTGCCACTGCCGTGTCCCAGCACACAGCGCTGGCCCCACTGTTGCTGCAGCCAGTCCAGCCCCCTTTTCGTGGCGCACTTTCTCTGGGGCTCTGTCATCACCAAGGCGCTCTGTCATGCACCAGGTGCACAGTCCCCAGGCACACACCACATCGCCTTCTCCACCTGTAGCCATGGAAACAGTAACACAGACACATACACAAAGGCACTGCCCGCTTGCAGTTTGCAGGCACTCCACACACATGGGCAGGTGGAGCAGAGGAGGAAAGTGGACATTACACTCTGGTCACAGTCCCTGTGGAGGACAATAAGTGCTGCGCCCACCTGTGGGCAGCTGTGGAAGCTTTTATACAGACTTTCTCCACGGTATAATGTTACTTATCAAACCACCATTAGCGCCTCTGGAGTGCCCACAGTGGCCACATGCCCAGTGAGGGTCAGTACCCTGGCTGGGCTTAGAGTAACGGGACGGTGTGACTTGTGGTGGTGCTGCACTGGGTCTCAGCGACCGCCCATGGCATATTGCGGGCAGGCAGCACTGATGCTTCCCCATCTGGGACTAAAATGCCCCACATGCCCTGAGGTATGGCGCGGTGTAAGCCTTCTGCAGTAGGGATCAGGCATGGAGACACACAGGAGCAGGGCAGGGACCGTGGCACAGCACCACGGGAGTATGTGTAAACACCATGGAATGTCTGCAGCACTCATAAGGGAGAGTAAGCATTGTGCAGTAAGTACCAGGCATGGAGACACACAGGAGACAGGCAGGGACTGCGGCACGGTGCCGCAGGACTATAAATGCCACCTCTACAGCACTCATAAGGGAGTGATCTGTGGCTGTCGCAGTGAGTGGGAGGCACTGCATGCCCTCCCCACGAGTCTGGAGTCCTGCCCTACAGGGAGTGCTGGTGCCGCCCCTTGATGAAACACAGGCACTGTGCATGCATCGACTGGGAAGTTCTGTGAATCACTTCACCAATCACTGAGGCAGATTTACAGGGAAAATTTTTCACGATCTGGTGAGTTCACGATGGAGAAGTCACAATGAGCCAATGCATGACTGTATTTAGGCTTTGAAATCACATAGAGTCATACCTTCGGATTCACAGGATTTGGGTCTTGTGAGGGTCCCACAGAACATTAAATCTGCAAATTTGGGTCAGACATTCATATGGAAAATTATTACCATAAATATAGCAACTTTGCAATGCTGCAACGTCCCAAGGCCCCTTAAGGCAGCAGGGAGCGTCAGAGTTGAACGTGCAATGCCGTGTGTTACAATTTAAGACTTCCTCAGTCCTGGCAGGGGTGGGCGGCTGGCCCCAGCCGCCTGCCACAGCAGTGTGGGACCGCGCTGTCCCATAGAACTATACACGGCCCCGCGAATCACAGAATCACAGAATCAGTAAGGTTGGAAAAGACCTTAGAGATCATCGAGTCCAACCTATCACCTATTACCTAACCTAGCCAAACCTGTTACCTAACCTGTTGCTATCCTGCTACCAACACACCATCCTACCTATAACACACTAATCACTGAGTAAGGATCATAGAAAAAAGTTATGTGAATCAATGAGGCCACAAATATGACGACGTGAATTACTGAAGTATGGCTGTATATTTAATGAACAGTTAGTCTTGGTGACTGCATTAACTAACATTTATTTTGCCAATCCAGATGGTAAATGAAACGTTTCAAAACATTTTGCTTTTATCATGTGCTACTGCTCAGATAAAAAAGAGATAGAATTTTTCCTTTTGAAAAAAGAAAAAAAAATTAAATATTTAGCTTGAAATGTGAAAGTCTTATATTCTCAGATATGGTAAATTCACATTCATCTGCTGAGAAAATAACTTCTATAGTTGATTTCTGTTCTTGAAATGATTTCTTTACATTCAGAGAGACACCATTTGTACTAGTGAAAAGGAAAAAGGTATTTTCTGAAGGTCTATAAAGTATGTCTCCTGCTTGTCTTCTACTGTGTGTTAATAAATTTACCCTCTACTGTGATTTCTCAGCTTTCTAATCCTTCTCCTCTCTGTCACTTTGTTACATTCCAGGTCTCTCGTTTGAGAGCCATGAACATTCCTTGTTACGTTCAAGGAACATGTTGAATCATGATCATATTTTACTTTACACTTGTATAAAATGCATAGTCTTTCTTTAGCTTAAAAAGGGAATGATGTATGCTACTTTAGGAATTTTCACTTAATTAGCCTTGACACTTGTGTAGTTGAGAAAAATTATTTTAGAAGAAACGAATGGAAAAGATAGTGAAATTTACATTTTAGTCTGCTTTCCTTGGTGCTTCTTTTTTTTTTTTTTTCCCTCCTGTATGAAAACAGATAATTTGCACTAATCAGGAAGATGAATAGGTTGATCCTTGGTAATTATTACTGACATTATGCTACCAAAAAATCCTGTAACTGATCATACATTTAGTTTTAACAGGATGTTACCTGCTAAAAATATTCTTCAGATAGGTATATTTCCATATCTTTTATTTGCTTTTTTGTGATTTTCTTGAGAAAAGGTCATTTTCTATTTACTGCTGAGAATGTAATCTTTAATATGATTTTGTATTTGATATCAGTGCTGCCCCCAACAACTGCTAATGGCAGGCCTGTCAGAGGGAGGAATTGGGCAGGCTTTCTTAGAATATATGTTTTGTCTTTTTAGAATCAAAAACCTGCCTTTAGACCTATAAGGAGAATTTTTATAATGGTGGTGAAAAAAAAAAAGAAAAAAAAAAAAAAAGAAAGAAAATGCTCTATGAAGTTAGGATTTTTTTTTTTCCCAGAAAGTATAGGCTTATTTGTAGAAGAATTATTGGTAAGAGAGCCAATACTATCCTGGCCTGTATTAGGAACGGTGTTGTTAGTCAGACTAGGGAAGTTATCCTTCCCTTGTACTCGGCACTGGTCAGACCACATCTTGAGTACTGTGTCCAGTTCTGGGCTCCCCAGTTTAAGAAGGATGTTGAGCTNAAAAACCGCTTCCTAACATCAAGTTTAAACCTGCCCTGGCGTAGCTTGAGGCCGTGCCCTCTCGTTCTGGTGTCATCAGCCTGAAAGAAGAGGTCCACACCAACCTGGCTGCAACCTCCCCGCAGGTAGTTGTAAACAGCAATGAGGTCGCCTCTGAGCCTCCTCTTCTCCAGGCTGAACACCCCCAGTTCCTGTAGTCGCTCCCCACAGGGCTTGCCCTCCAGTCGATTCAACCACCTCCCTGGGCAACCCATTCCACAGATGGATCATTCTTTCAGGGAAGATGTTTTCTTAATGTCAAGTCTAAACCTCTCTTGCTGGAGCTTGTGACTGTCCCCTCTAATTATGTCTCCTGTAGTCAGGGAAAAAAGACCAAGCCCCATCTGACTACAACCTCCTTTCAAATAGCTGTAGACAGTGATAAGGTCAGCCCTGAGCCAGCTCTTCTCCAGGCTAAATAGACGCAGCACCCTCAACTGCTCCTCATAGAGCTTATCTTCCAGCCCCTTAATCATCCTTGTTGCCCTTCCCTGAACTTGTTCCAGCACCTCAACATCCCACTCATCCCATTGGAGTCTGCCCATCTCTCTAGTCTGTCCAGGTCCCTCTCCAGGGCCCTCCAATCCTCTAACAGATCAACATGTGCTCCAAGTTTGGTATCATCTGCAAACTTGTTCATGGTGGACTCAATCCCGTCATCAACATCATCAATAAATATGTTAAACAGAACCGGATCCAACACTGATCCTTGGGGGACACCACTAGTAACTGGTCGCCAACTTGATGTGACACCGTCAACTACCACTCTCTGAGCTCGACCATCCAAACAGTTCCTGACCCAGCGCAGAATATTCCTATCAAAGCCCCTTGCTGCCATCTTCCCCAGGAGTGTATTTTGAGAGACTGCGTCAAAAGCTTTACTGAAACCCAGGTGCACTACATCCACAGCCTTCCTCTCATCCACCATGTGAGTTACTTGATCATAAAACCAGATCAGGTTGGTCAAGCAACACCTACCTCTCTTGGCCATCCTACAGGTGTTGCATGATAGCGACCAGTACTCTCTGTTCCATAACTTTACCTGGAACTGTGGTGAGGCTACCAGGTCTGTAGTTTCCTGGATTGTCCAGCTGGTTTGGGGGAGATGTTTCCTATCTATAGGTTTTTGCTATATGTATTTGTAGATGTAAAACAAGGGGAATCTCACTCTATTTAATAAGTAAACAATTTTTTATTTAACAAAATCAACTGAGAAAGCAGAGCAAATTTAACAGCACTGGGAATTTGGGATCCAATTTCAGCAATTCAACCAGGTTGTGGTTGACTCAACTTTTTATCCTCTAGTATCTGAGGGGAGTCTATCTTGATTGGTTGGAGTAA